>BSBK01002132.1:102500-702500 GCA_027943335.1 Chamaecyparis obtusa | reverse complement strand
ATTTTTGTCATTGATGTCAATGGGGGAGAAGTATGCATGAAAAATAATATGAGAAAAACAATATGAGAGAACTAAACAGGATAATGAAGCAAGATTTGATTGATGAAGAGGATTTGAAGAAGTAGTGTTGCAGTATTGAATTTTTGGAACATTGGATGTTTTTCATCTATGTTGCCATCAATGCTAATGGGGGAGATTGTTAGGAATGAATGCTAAAGTGTTTGGCACCCATTCTATAGTAGTTATTGTTGCATTCATGACTATTATTGTCATTGATGTCAACACAATGTTTTACCTGTAATAAATAAAATAGTGTATGGGGTTCTAGAACAATGGTTTTCACATAAGAGAGACCCTAAAACCAATATTTTACACTCACATTTGAATTGTATTGATACAGAAAGTAAATATAGATGATTGATATTGAAATTAAGAAATAAAGGTACTTACCTCCAAAAAAGAATCGGATGAAAACTCTATCAAACAATCTCAAAAGCTATTAATTTCTAAAAGTCTAAACCAAAACTACGAGATCTACAAAACCCAGAAATCTTTTTTCGAGATTCAATCAAGTCGACCTTGACCCTCATAAAAGGTCAAGGATGACCTCAGGCAAATGAAGGTCAACTTTGACTTTGTTTACAAGTCCTGAAAGTTCGGCAAAAAGGGTATCCAAATATGTTCTCAGATCTAAAGCTCCACACCTATACCTGCAAGAAAAAGAGGATTTTTGTTTGTTTGTTTGGGGGGGTTTGCCTTGGTCAAACCCCGGTTTGGAATCAACCTTAATATTAAAATTGAAATGGAGAATGCTAGCAAGTAGTAGAAGTAGATCTAACAATGAAGCTATGACATTCAATAGATAATGCAATTGTATTTGAAATGTAATCAAGTATGTTGATATGAAAGCTTGAACACAACAATGAATGTAAATCAAACCTCCATGATTGTATGCTTGGAATCCACCTTGAGAGAAGAATGAATAGATCTTGAAGATGGACAAAGAATCTTGAAGGAAGATCACACCACCATGTTGGCTAGATCTAGGGTTTGAATGCTTGAATCCTTGATCTTCAATGGAGAACTTGAATGGAGAAGAGGACTTGAATGCTTGAATGGGTGCTTGATCTTGCTTGAGAGCTCCTTGATCATTAAATTGCTTGAGATGAGATGTGAAAATGAGAGAGGAAGGCTCCCTTTTATAGTGATATAGGGCACAAGAGGGGCCTCGTAGAAAACAATAATTAAAGGCCCATGGCACAAAACTCTAGAGAGGTGCACATGGAGGGAAATTAAATTAAAGTCTTGAAACAAAACTCTAGGAGGGGACCACCCTTAATAAATAAATAAAATAATTATTTAAGAGCCTTGTTACAAAATTTGAGGTAAGGCCAACCCCAAAGTTAATTTGAGTATTAGGCACAAAACTTGAGAAAGGCTAATCTCCAATAATAAATTAGGAATCTTATACAAATATCGAGAAAGGTTCACCTCAAATATTAATTTGAGAATTTGACACTTAATCTGAGAAATAGTGGCCTCGAAGAGGGAAAATGCAAGATTTTGATGAGATCCCAAAACTGGAAGCTAACACCGAAGATCCCAAACCCTAGGGTCAAGGTCAAGGTCGACCCTAACTAGGTCAGGGTCAAGGTCAACCTTGAGCTAAAAAGGTCGACTTTGACCCTATGGTCAAGAATCTCAGGTTCACAGTTCAGGATGGAAGAAAATGCTAGGAAGAAGTGGAAAAATGGGGTAGAACAGGGGAAAAGCCAGATCCAAGTCGAATATCCATTCAAGGCGTTCAACATGACCCCAAACCACTTACTCAGATGGCTAAAAACTTTTAACATGGAAGTGCTTCCATTTTAAGATGATACATTAAGCCCCCACTTTAGCAAGAGTGTGGACTCGATGCAAACTCTTGGTAAAGGAGAAGAAAGAGGAGATCCAAGTGGATTCACAAAGAGATAAAATAACACTTAGCTAAGGGCACAAGCCCCCAAACTAAGGATTCTAACTCAACATACATGCATGAGAGTGTCAACAAAACAAGGGTTAGTACTAAACAACCCAAATCAATTAACATAAGAAACCTCGCTAAGAAATATTTCTCATACTAATATCATATTTGGAAAGCTATCATAAAAGCATAAATGATTACATAGGAAAGACAAGAGCAACACTATAGACAACATAGCTTCATTATCTAGTCCTACTAGCATGAAAGCGAAAAGAAAAAGAACATGTATGAAATAATAATGCATAGATTTGACTAAGATAGAAAATCATACCAAGCCCTTGAGGCTAAAGTACTTCTATCAAACTCACAATCCATATTTCTTACTCCATGCATGAAAAGAAAGAGAAAGTGATTACCTCACCTGGTAAGATGCCAACCTTACCGTGAATCACCTTGGAGGGAGAGCCCAATCGGTTCACCCATAAATTGTGCTTGCAATTGTAATGCATCTTCTAACAGCTTCTGGAATATCCATAAATCCACCTTCTTGTATCACTATGAATATGAAATGCATGTCTCCTCAGGATTTAGCAACTTATGTGCGTTACCATCAAAAGATTTAGCATATAGGTGCGTATCTTTTCAGGATTTAGCAACTTATGTGTGTTACCTTCCAAGATTTAGCATATTTGAATTTTTTTGAAAAATGTGTCTCCTCAAGATTTAGCAACTTATGTGCATTACCTTCGAAAGATTTAGCATATAAAATATTAAAAAACTATAGTACAAGGGAGACCCTGTGTATTCCCCCCTCAAGATGACAAAAAGATTCTATTTTGTCATGTTAAGGGAAAGAAAGATCAAGGATAAAGCCTTCTTCATCATCAAGACAATATCCTCAAACAACACCCAGTCCAAGCCAAGAAGGTTACAGCTCCTATGAGGCCATGGAAGGGATGAATGTAGAGAGAGATCATACAAGAAGTGAAAAGAAAATAATCCTTGATGAGGGATAGCACACTATTCAGTTTCCAAGGTGAGAGATGTATCGACCATGGAAACCCAATGTCAAACAACGAATAAGGTTCCTATCAAGGACATAGGTCTTTAATGGAAACCATAATTTTCATGTATGATTGGATATCACATAGTAGATAAATACTACTTAGCCAAGGAAAGAGGTGAATCCCTAGAAAGAAAAGAAGAGAATACCATAAGGATATGCATGAAATAACAATGCATAGATTTGAAAAAGATAGAAAATCATACCAAGCCCCTGAGGCTAAAGTACTTCTATCAAATTCACAATCCGTATGTGCTACTCCATGTGTGAAAAGTTGGCAATGCTAAGATCAAAATCTTGAGACCAAAACCCTACAATGAACAAGTATGAAATAACAATGCATAGATTTGACTAAGATAGAAAATCATACCAAGCTCCTGAGGCTAAAGTGCTTCTATTAAACTCACAATCCATATTTATTACTGCATGTTGATAATGCTAAGATCAGAGCCTCTTGATCAAAACCATAGCATGAATATGTGCATGAAATAACAATGCATAGATTTGACTAAGATAGAAAATCATACCAAGCCCCTGAGGCTAAAGCACTTCTATCAAACTCACAATCTGTATTTATTACTTCATGTGTGAAAACATAAGAGAAGGAGAATGCATCCTTGCCTCCCAAGTGTATGAACAAAGATGGAAGAGGATACCTACTTCACAAAGCAAGGAGATATCCTATTTGCAACAATATATACTATATCCTTAGCAAGAGATATTGACCCCTACATCCAAGAGTATAGATAATCATGAAAAGGATATGTCACTTATGGAAAAGGATCCTCAATTAAAGAGATCTCATCACCAAGACCCCCACCAAAGAGGAGTGTGTTAGATAAAATATCATCTTCCAAAAGGCGAGAATGAAGATTCAATCATCATGCCTTCCGTGAAGAAAAGAAAGAGGAATCTTTGGAATGAGAGAAAAAAACTCTAACACAAAGCAAGAGTAAAATATTACATCAAACATAATGTGAAACATAGAGAAGAAGTATCGACCTAGGACAACAACTTCTCATATAAGAAGGTTATCCATACTTAAAACATCTATCAATATGATGAAATAATATTGTGATATAAGAAAATACTACTAAGCTAAGGAAAGAAGTTCCCCTAGACAAAGAGAAAGAAGTAAGAACCTTGCCCCCCAGGGATGAAAGGCAAGGGATACCTTTACAAAACACATGTCCTAGAAAAGATATCTTGAATAATAGAAGAGAACAATGGATAAAAAACTATCATAATACAAACCATTGAGATAAATGAAAGAATAACCAATTAAGCTCAAAGAAGGAACATAACGGATTCTAAAAGATAGGAAGAAATATACCTCTTGCCCCACAATCTAGAGGGAAAAAGAGAGTGAGGGGTAAAATTATGAATAAATTTCAAAGGAGAAGTTTCGTTTCTCTTATATTTATGGATCGAATAATAAGGAGAAGGTATTTTGAAGAATATTTGCACATCTACATCATGAACCATAGTTTGAACCTCAACATAAGTGTAGGAAGAACTAGGAATAGTAGATGGAGAATTAGAAATATGAATATTAGGAATCAGATTAGGAAAGATAGGATTAGAATTAGGAAGTTTAGGAACTAGATTATGAAGATTAGGAATACTAGGAAAAGTGTAGGACGTGATATGAATGGAAGACACAACCAAAGGAACACTTGGAACCATAGTTGGAAAAGGGTTGGAATAAGTAATATTATGGTAAGAATGATGTGAGGTAGGATCTTGATTTTCCATAAAGTCACTACTAAGGAGAAGAGCATTAAGGGAATGCCTATCTTTCTCCACTAATGCCTCATCACTAGAAGGAATCCTAAATGGGGATGAAAGATCTATAATGTCATCTTCCTTCATAGAAGAGGAGTGTGTTTTAGAGAATATGTCATCCTTTTGTATTAAGAATTCTTCACAAGGAGGAGATAAATCAATGTATTTATCCAAGGGTTCATCCCAAAAAGTAGAACTATCCACAATGGCTTCATGAGGAAGAGAGTAATCAACATCAAAATCCAAAGGTTCATCCCAAATAGGAGGATTATCCACAATGGGCTCATAAGGAAAAGAGTAATCAACATCAAAATATAAAGGTTCATCCCAAATAGGAGGATTATCCTTAATGGTTTCATGAGGAAGGGAGTAATCAACATCGAAATCCAAAGGTTCATCCCAAATAGGAGGATTATCATCCCTATCCATAAAGTGCATTGTAGGAGTGTCATAAGTCATTAAAGCTTGATCCCTAAAGGGGAAAGTAGGCTCATAGAAAAGACATATATTAGGAGAAGAATAATCATCAATCCCTAACTCATCTTTGTAAAGGTCAATTGAAGAAGTTGTAGAGGAAGATGAAATAGGAATTTAGAATCAATAAAGATCTCATTCACACAATTTTCATCCTCACTTCCATGTACCTCATTAAGGTATCTATTATCTTGAACAACAAAAGCCTCATCAAAGTACTCAAAACAAGAGTCATACATGTTGAATACTAAAAGCATGAAAATGTAAATGTTTTTTGTATTTTAAAAGAAATTTTGCAATTTTTTTGGATTTTTGAAATATAAATACAAGGGCATAAAAGAAACCTAATCTTAATGCAAGAAAACAAATGATCTAACACCAAAAAGAAAGAGTTGTCTATCGCGGGTTCACCAAAATGTAATAGATAAAATAGTGTATGGGGTCCTAGAACAATGGTTTGCACATAAGAGAGACCCCAAAACCAATATTTTACACTTACATTTGAATTGTATTGATACAAAAAGTAAATATAGATAATTGATATTGAAATTAAGAAATAAAGGTACTTACCTCCAAAAAAGAATCGGTTGAAAACCTTATCAAACGATCTCAAAAACTATTAATTTTAGCACGTTTGAACTGAAACTGTGAGATCTACAAAACCCATAAATATTTTTCCAAGATTCAATCAGGTCAACCTTGACCCTCATAAAAGGTCAAGGATGACCTTAGGCAAATGAAGGTTGACTTTGACTTTGTTTGCAGGTCCCGAAAGTTCAGCGAAAAGGGTATCCAAATATGTTCTCAGATCTGAAACTCTGCACCTGTACCTACAAGAAAAAGAGGATTTTTATTTATTTGTTTGGGGGGGTTTGCCTTGGTCAAACCCCGGTTTGGAATCAACCTTAATATTAAAATTGAAATGGAGAATGCTAGCAAGTAGTAGAAGTAGATCTAACAATGAAGCTATGACATTCAATAGATAATGCAATTGTATTTGAAATATAATCAAGTATGTTGATATGAAAGCTTGAACACAACAATGAATGTAAATCAAACCTCCATGATTGTATGCTTGGAATCCACCTTGAGAGAAGAATGAATAGATCTTAAAGATGGACAAAGGATATTGAAGGAAGATCACACCACCATGATGGCTAGATCTAGGGTTTGAATGCTTGAATCCTTGATCTTCAATGGAGAACTTGAATGGAGAAGAGGACTTGAATGCTTGAATGGATGCTTGATCTTGCTTGAGATCTCCTTGATCATGAAATTTCTTGAGATGAGATGTGAAAATGAGAGAGGAAGGCTCCCTTTTATAGTGATCTAGGGCACAAGAGGGGCCTCGTAGAAAACAATAATTAAGGGCCCATGGCACAAAACTCTAGAGAGGTGCACATGGAGGGAAATTAAATTAAAGTCTTGACACAAAAATCTAGGAGGGGACCACCCTTAATAAATAAATAAAATAATTATTTAAGAGCCTTGTTACAAAATTTGAGGTAAGGCCAACCCCAAAGTTAATTTGAATATTAGGCACAAAACTCGAGAAAGGATAATCTCCAATAATAAATTAGGAATCTTATACAAATATCGAGAAAGGTCCACCTCAAATATTAATTTGAGAATTTGACACTTAATACGAGAAATAGTGGCCCCGAAGAGGGAAAATGCAAGATTTTGATGAGATCCCGAAACTAGAAGCTAACACCGAAGATCCCAAATCCTAGGGTCAAGGTCAAGGTTGACCCTGACTAGGTCAGGGTTGAGGTTGACCTTGACTTAAAAAGGTTGACCTTGAACTTATGGTCAAGAATCTCAGGTTCACAGTTCAAGATGGAAGAAAATGCTAGGAAGAAGTGGAAAAATGGGGTAGAACAGGGGGAAAAGCCAGGTCCAAGTTGAATATCCATTCAAGGTGTTCAACATGACCCCAAACCACTTACTCAAAGGGCTAAACACTCTTAACATGGAAGTGCTTCCATTTTAAAATGATGCATTACCGAAGACTTGCAGAGAAGCATACAGTGTTTTGATTAGCGCAAGTGGGATATTGTAGTTGGAGCTATGTAACATTGAGGATATACTCTTTGATATGTTATATGTCTATGGTTAAGAGCATAGATAGTAATTCTTGTATTCATGAAAGTTATGGTCATTTTGGTGGAAGCAGTATTTAGGCAGTGTTCCTGAGTAGCGATTTTTGGAAAGTGGATGATATCTCTTAATCGGGATGGAATCTGGCTTTCCATAGTTAAAGGGAAGTTAGAGACACATTTATAGTGATGTGGATGATAGAAAAAACTTTAAAGTCACACAAGTGAAGATTTATTGTATTTGGAAGCTGACAGTTTTATGTAATTTTGGTGTAGCACGTGGAATATTTTATTTTGTAATTGAGTGCCAACTCATTTGTAATTATTTGAGTGTGGTATAAAGGAAGGAATGTTTTTCCTTTTTGTAATAATGATATGTGATGCGGTATGGATGAAGTGAAGAAAAGAGCTAAGTATGAGAGGGAAATTGTGAAGGAAGACATGCGAAGTACAGGGATCTAAAATTGAGATCTGATGTAGCAGTGAGTGTAGTTTGGCACAATCAGAGAAGAGGTAACATATTATTCTATTGAATAATGCAAAGATTATTTGGATAGTGAGTTCAGTGATCTTACCCTAAAGTTGTTTGGGTAGTGGGTCCTTCTGTCTTCCATAACTCTTAACAAAGTTAGAATCTTTTAACAGGGATTCAAAATCTCCTAACAAGGATTTATATGTACTGAATGTATTTCATAAGACTCCTAATAGAGTCCATCCTTTCACAAGGAATATTCATATTAGTGCATCTTTTGTGGGCATCATTCCCACCGAGGTTTACTCTTTGATCAAGAGGTTCCCTAGTCAACATATCTTGTGTTATTGTGTAATTGTGTATGAATATCTTTCTATGGTTGGTAATTATATTGCTTATATGGTTTAATGCTATTGAAGATGATAAAAGTTATAATTATTAGATAACTGATTCACCCCCCCCCCCCTCTCAGTTATCTTTGTGGACTTTACTTTCTAACACTTCCTTACCTCCTCATGGATGTTCTTTAAATGTTCTACAAAATCTTCAGCTTTAGCATTACTTATTTCTCCTTTGTCTATCTTCCTCAACTCAGATGCATTTCTGGGACTACTTCCATATACAATCTGGAATGGTGATTTACCAGTGCTCTTGTTGATAGAATTATTGTATGCAAATTATGCCTATGGTAAAATCAAATCCCATCTTGTTGGCTTATCTCCAACCTAACATCTCAAAAAATTATCCAAAATCCTATTCACCACCTCTATTTATCCATCAGTCTATGGATGATGTGATGAACTAAACTTCAAATCTATCTTTAACATCTTTCACAATGTATGCCAAAAATATCTAACAAACTTAGTGTCCCGATCTGAAACTATACTCATTTGTAAACTATTTAGTCTCACCACTTCCTTGAAAAACAATTCTGCTACATGAACTGCATCATTAGTCTTCTTGCAAAGAATGAAATGTGTCATCTTTGAAAATATATCAACTACCACAAAAATTGAATCATGTCCCCACTGAGTCCTTGGCAAACCAAGAAAAAAATCCATACTGATATCCTCCCAATGCTTTTCTACTATAGGTAATGGCTAATACAACCCTATATTCTTCTTTACTCCTTTTTCCATTTGACATACTCTACAACTTTGTACAAACTTCTTGACATCTTGCTGCAACTATGGCCAGTAATATTTCTCACTAACCAAAGTAAGGGTTTTATCTCAACCAAAATGTCTAGCCAATCCTCCCCTATGCTTCTCCTTGATGAGATTCTCCCTCATAGAACTTTTTAGAATGCACAAATGGCTCCCTATGAATAGCATATCATCCTAGATGATGAAATCCAACCACTTTGTTCTATCTAGAGTAACAGGTTCTTTACAAGCTTTCCAAGCTTCATCAAAATCAAGATCTTCTAAATATAAACTCTTGAGTTCCTTGAAACCAACTACCTCAATTTGTATCTCTGTCAGCAATAGTTTCCTTCTGCTAAGCGCATCTGCAACCCTATTAGACTTTCCACTCCTGTGTTTCAAAATAAATGTGTAACTCTGCAAAAACTCACCCATTTCAAATGTCTCTAATTCAACTTTCCTTGACTATTCAAATATTGCAAAGCTTGATGATCGGTATACAAAACAACTCCTTAGGAAAAATATAATGTCTCCATTTCTTCAATGCCTAAACTTAGCATAAAATTCTTGATCACAAACAAGATATTTCCTCTTGGCATCATTCAACTTCTCACTAAAATAAGCAACAGGTTTACCTTCTTGGCTCATAACAACTCCTATTTAAGTACCATTAGCATCACAGTCTACTTGAAACACCTTATTAAAATTTGGAAGTGCAAAAATAGTTTGTTCTATAACTTTCTATTTCAATAGTTTGAAACTCTTATCTGCCCCAGTAGTCCACTTAAACTCTTTTCTATCCCCTCTCATTATTTAAGTCAAGGGTCCACAAACACTGCTAAAACTCTTGATAATTTTTTTGTAAAAGCTAGCCAAACCATGAAAATATCTTCTTCAGTAGCACTCATTGGAGTAGGCCTTTCAAGGATAGCATGCACTTTCTTTGGGTCCTTTTTTAGACCTTCTGGTGAAACTAAAAATCCCAAATACACTAACTCCTTTTTCACAAAACTGCACTTCTTAAAATTAATCAACAATTTATCTTCTCTCAGCTTCTCAAACACCATATGAATATGCATCATATGCTCCTCTAATGTCTTACTAAAGATCAAAATATCATCTAGGTAAACAATGACAAACTTACCCAAAAATTATTTCAGAACCTCATTCATGAGCCACATGAATGTGCTCGGTGCATTGGTTAGCCCAAAAGACATGACTAACCACTCATACAATCTTTCCTTTTTCTTGAAATAAGTCTTCCATTCATTTATTTCTCTGATCCAAATCTGATGGTATCCACTCTTTAGATCTATCTTTGAGAAATACACAACTCCACTCAAACAGTCCATAATATCATCCATTTGTGGCAATGGAAACCTGTACTTGATTCTGATCTTGTTTATTGCCCTAGAATCTATACACATCCTCCATTCTCCATTCTTCTTTGGTGTTAATACTGTAGGTACAACACATGGACTTGGGCTCTCCCGAATCAACCCCTTTTGTAACAAATCATGTACTTGTCTGTTCAACTGTTCAATTTTTGCTAGTGTCATTCTGTGTGCTTCCTTATTTGGAAAATTGTCTCTTGGAATCATCCATCTAATGACTGATCTTCCTTACTAGTGGTAATCCATCAGGAACATTATCAGATATAATATCCAAAAACTCATTCAATAGATCTACATCTTCTACTTCCTCTTTACCAACTTTTGAAATTAAAGAAAAACACATATGCTCATGCCTCACACCCTCTAGGAATTTTCTTCCATCAACAAAAGTTATTCTTGCATTACCACATACCTTTTCTTCTATGTCCTTCAATGGATTTATCTTATGTTGCACTCCGTCCTTCATTAGAGAATAAGTATTCACATGACCATCATGTACAACACACCTATCAAACTACCACAGTCTACCCAACAACATATGACATGCATCCATAGGTATGATATCACATAGTACCTCATCATGGTATCTGCCAATCTTGAACTTCACTAGGCACTGCTCATTGACCATGATCTTGTGGTCATCCTAGACCTAGGCAATCCGATATGGATGTGGGTGTTTTTTCCTCTTGAGCTTAAACTTTGTGACCATCTTTTCTGACACCAAATTATCAGTGCTTCCACTATTGATAATCACATCACAACACTTATTCTCACACTTGCATCTATTGTGAAACAAGATCCTCATTTTCTCAAGTTCATTCTCACCACTCAGCAGGACTCTTCTATTAATTAATATTTCTCCTCTTTTAGCATCTTCAGAATGTGATGATCTAGCATCGTCATCTACATGTGCAACTCTAGCCTAGCCTTCAGTTCTCCTATCTGACCTTCCTTGACATTGAGGATATTCATATGCTCTATGACCTTCTTCTCCATAGTGAAAAACTATTCCATGGAAGCCTCCTCTTCCTAATCCTCTTCCTCTTCCTCTTCCTCTTTGATCTCTATTATTCTGATCATGGAAATGATTGAAATTGTTTCCTCTCTAATTTTGACTGCTACAAGCCTCATCCTTCTTTTTTGGATCTTCATTTCGGCCTCCATATGATTTTCCACCGGATCTTCCACCATGAACTCTTCCACTTTGCCTATTCTCAAACTTCTTGTTTAGTTTTTCCTCTACTTTTAGGGAAAACTAGTATGCCTCTTCAATACTATTCATTCAAACCTAATTCAATTCCTCCTGAATGCTTGGTCTTAACCCATTAAGGTAGCGGGAAACTTTCTCCTTATTAGATTCTGCATGGTCTATTCTGATGAGGATTCGATAGAACTCCTCCATATACTCTTGAGTAGATCTTCCTGCTTGCTTCAAACTTTGCATTTTCTTCAATAGGTCAAGCTCATAATCAACAGGAATGAACTATCACTTCAATTTATCCACCATCTAATCCCATCTTGTGATTGTATCTTTTCCTCTTCTATTTCACTCCAATTGAATCTCTTGCCACCAAATCTTCCTCTAATTCATTTATCCAGTCGATCAACTCTTCTGGGTTAAGATTTTCTGAAAATGTAGGAACCTCAATCTTAGGTCTTTTCCCAATCTTGAAAATGGCCTGAAAAATCCTTTTTTCTTCTTGATTCCAAATTTTGCCTTCTCCTTCTTGATCAAAATTTACTTCTTCTTTGGCTTCATCCTCTCTTTCGTCTTTGACTGTAAGATTAATTCCTCTATGAATCTCTTCTTGCAATGCTCGCACTTGTCTCTGGAGTGCTCTAACCTCAGGTGTCACACCACCATCTCTTCTACCACGTTCCCTTCATGGAGGCATTTTTGTGCTTATCACTAAGACCCTAAACCACGGTCCTGGTGCAAACTACCTCATATTCGGTGATCTATCTACACACTTAGGAACTCTTTCTTTGATTTCACTTGATGAAGGGTGCTCCCCTTAATACCATGAATATATAATAGAAACAGAGAAACAACAACAATTTGCAAGAATAGAAAATGGGCTTCTTATTATCTCTACAAATGTGGAATTACAAATTTTAGAATTACAATATGCAAAGCCACATGGGCATTTCCCTTTACAATATTCCATAGGAGAAAGCCTCGAATCATTACCCAAATCTACCCAAAACTGCCCTAGACAACACTACAAGCCTTTCTTATATAGCCAATTTCCACTGATCGAGAAGGTTCTAGAAATTTAGCCCTTTAGGCCGAATTCCCTAGAATTATTTTATTTTTCACAATTATTACATAGGGTGGGCTCAAAATAATTACAAAATATGTTTTTAGGTAGCCCAACTTCCAGAGGCCATAACTTTCTAACCATAGCTCTGTTTTTCTATTATAACCATTTTTCAAAAATTGCAGGACCTAATCTACAGTGCTTAACTGGCACAAGCTCCAGTCAATTGAGGATCGATCACAATCCAGAGCCTCTAAGGCCTTCAAAATTGAGCTCAAATATTTTGTACCCAAAAACCTCAATAACTTCACTGATACAGATGATATGGTAATGAAACCCAACTAGAAGGCTGATATGACTAAGATGAACTTCCACCTATGAAATTGAAACATTCTGAGCTCGTATGACCAACTTACCAAAAATAGTAAGTTTCCATAAATAGTAGCTCTACACAAGATAGCTCTTATTGAAAAGAAACTAGAAATATTTTTGGGTGATGCAATATTGCTCTTACACCCAAGATGCTCCTGCATCAGTAATTATGTACAAGTTGAAAAAGGTACAAGAATTTGAAATGAAGAATAAACACACTGCAAAACAAAGAAAAAAATGGCCATATGAACCCCCCATAAATAATTTTAAAGTAAGGGATTTAGAATCCAGACATGGTGAATGAACATTCTGAGACAACACAAAACAATGATGGGCCACCTTCTTAGAGTAGTTATTCATGGTAAGTAAAATATAGGGCCTAAATGCACATAGGAGTAGAGACTAGAGAAAATTGTGGCACAAGTTTGAATCCAAAAACCACCTTTAGAAGGCTTGTAATAAAGTACATGAGCACATTTTACCATTCTTAAATATGAATAGGAAATGGCTATAGTAAACATAGAGGAAAATTAGGCTCAAGTTTACTTTCTTGACAAGTATAGCACTCACTAATATGTCTGAGATCATTTCTTCGTAAATATTTCCTACGAGAATATGTTCTTTTTTATCCTACAAGTCTTGAAGGATATAGATTGTCCCACCATGAGCACATGTAAATATTTTAGAATCTTATGTTTAATCTTAGGCACACACACTAAAAAGTTTATGTCCTTCAACAAAATATGACCACCTTCTCTCTCTCTCACACACACACACATCTAAGATGCTACTAACAAATATATTTGTGGCATTATATATAATATATTAGAATAATAGAAATGAAGTAGAGTTAGGAACCCTAGAAAGAGTATTAGCAATTTCTACACAGCATAGACTCACGGCTTTGTGATGTCCCTTCTCAGAATTAGATTTAATAATAAATAATAAAAATAAAAATAATAAATAAATAAATTATAAAAAATATAATTTATTATTTAAGCTAACTTAATATAGCAATATAATATATTAAACGATAACATATCAAACATTATCGTGAATATATATAATAAATATAATATATTAAATGATGATATATCAAATAGTATCATTTATAATCTAAAATATATTATAATATATATATGAATGTGTAGAATATATATCATTTAACATATACCAAACATAAAGTATTTTATATAGCCCAATCTAATATAAAAAATGATAATACACTGAATGATATCATTGATCAAACTAAAGAACAATAATCATATGAGACATTTGTTAATTCTTAGTAATATGTGCTTGACTACATCAGATACATGTTGTATATGTTTACTAACATGCAATAAAAAGAATGGTAAATAGAATCCAAAAGAAGAAATGTGAATTAATATATTTAGTGGCAATTAGTGAAAACACAGGGTAGCGACTCTTGGAGAAATCTAATCAAACATAAAGTAGACAACAATTTATGCACACGATAGAGAGGGGAGATATCATCAATTGAAGGAGACAAGACTTATCATAAAATACCTATTTATTTCTACTTCATACCATTTGAAGATTGGTTGAAGATGAAAAGAAGCCCTCTAAAGATGAAAGACTCCAAGAGAGTATAGAAACTACAAATATAACACATCAATGCCTAGAGGATTCTTGAAGGTCTTTCAGACCAAATGACAACAAACATATGGTATACGCATAAAGTGAGATATCAAAATAGTGACCCAAATATAACTTTCATATCCCTATAAGTGCCATATTGATCCATACTTAGATTGAATTTGTTACTGTAAGCATTTGGTGTATAAAGTTAATCATTGTTTACCAAAGATAACTTTCATTATATTGTAGTTTAACATTATCAAGGTTCATATCATAATATTGTTTGACACTACACTCTGCATATGTACTTCATGAGAATGTCAAGATTAAAAAATGATCAATATATTGCCACCTACATAATCTTGGAATTTTGTGTAAGATTCTAATAAAAAAAGGGTAAGTCATATTTTGTATCTTAGATTGTATTACATTTTTTTTATTTTGTTTAAGGTGAGAACTTTTGACTGGAGCAATCAATCAGTGAGGTCACATTAAGGAGGACCCCATTCCGGTGAATTAGAGGTGGCCGAGGCAACAATACTTCCTAGATACATCCATATTTATACAGCCTCACACACCTTATCTCTCCAAGACAATGTGGCTGCCGAGGCATCGATGCCTCTAAATACTCCTATATTTCTAATGCCACTCTATTCTCCTTCTCTCCAAGCCTACTCCTTATCTCTCCATGTCTCCCAAGCATCGAGCGTTGGAGAGGGCTGGCGAATGGAGCATGAACTTTTCTTATCTCTCCATGTCTCCATGGAGAGCGCTAGCGAACCGAACGTCCAACGTGCCTCGAGCTGGGAAATGTCAGGACCTCCAACAATCCACCGCCAAGTCTAGCGCAAGATTTTTTTACCGCTATTATGCCGCGCCAAGACTTCCCACCAACCGATCACTGGGCATCAGTGCTGTAGACCACATCACCTCTGGTCATCCTTCATGCGATTCAACCAAGCGCGTCCGCCAGTTCTGCGCTCCTGCAATGGGTGGGAATCGAACAAGCGATCGCCCTCCCCAGATTGTATTACGTATTATGGTTCTAAAGATCAATGATTCTTTGAAAATACATTCCGTATACATATCGGTTCCGCAAGTAATATTTATAAAAATTAGTTGAGCCAATGATTCATCATTATTACAAAAATTTAGTCAATTTTCTAAATCTTGCAAAGTGTTAAGGAGTTAACTTTACATTTTCAAGGATTTAATAGAAATAAGTCTCTTATAATTGAATTTATAAGTAAATAGTCCCATAATCTTAGGAGATTATAAGAGGGGATATTACAATCTTACTCATCCATTCTTCTTTTTGGGTATATTAGCTATGTTGATTAAGAGAGAACTTCAAATTGTTATGATTTGGCTCAATTACACATCTACAAGAAACCAATTGTTGTTTTATTTTTTATAAAGAATGAACAATGGTAAGAACCTCCTTGTCATAAATAAAGAATTTGTTCTCTAAATATTTTAAATTTACAATCTTGTCAATGTGAAAGGGGTTTTTCACCTACCTTGTTCATCATCTAGGTTCTATTCATACTAGTTAGTTAGTTTACATTAGTAGAGACATGAAGTTATCACTTTATGTCTAAAAGCACAAGGTTATGACATGACATAATATTATAAAATTCTCTATCTCACCTTGGCCTATCTAGCCAAATCTCACATGATATAGATCATTCTATACAAACTTTGATATTTCTCTATTTCTAAGGGGTGCTCCTTTTGCATTAGCAGCTCCATTCACTTTTATTGAAACATTATATTCTAAAATTAAATTTTGTAATAAATTTGGATAACTATAGGGCATGCAGTTTTTACTTCCTAACATTTTAATTATTATTATTACTTTCTTTTGTTATTATCCTAGCTATTCCTATAATGAAAAAATAATTAAGAGAACGTAGCCCTTGTAAAACCTTAACCAAGTCAGTTTTCACAACTCATAATTCATCACATATCCCAAGCTCCCTCAAGGCTATAATAAGTTTCCTACATGGAATGGTGGATCTATCATAAACAAGTATATTGAGGCATCAAAATTTTTAAGCCTCATATGTTTCTCAATACCTTATTTTTGGGGTTCTTTAATTATACCCCAATATCTCTCATAATCTTGCATAAGCAATCTAATAAGTCATAGAAAAGATTCCTAATTATATATGTGTGTGTTTGTGTGTGTATCTATGCATGCACACATGTATATATGTATGTATCTACACACACACACACATTCCTCCTTATTCAAAGAGATAGAATTAAAAGGGTGATCGAGGTTGTTTCCTTCTTTATCTGAGTAGGAAATTTTTAAGAGATTTTCAAGAACTCACTAAAGCATCCTTCATGTAGGCTCACACTCATCAATGTGTTTATCTATAGATCATTCTCACTTCATGATGGTTCCCTCTTTTAAGTATTTTCTAACTTAACATGTGTTTTGTGGACATTATTTGAAATAATCAAAACAGTCTTTTCAATTGAAGTTTTCACTGAATGGATAATGTTAATTTCTCATTCACTAGACAAGCACTTCCTTGATGTGAGCCACTAGAATAATTGAACATTTAGTGTGGATTCCTTCTACTCTTTGGAAGTTTGTTGAATATTTCATTCAATTCATTTTTCCTTTTGTTTCTTAATCTTCTATAGCTCATGACAAACAATATCATTTCTTCTTATCTTGATGTTTCTTTGATTTAATATTTTTTAGGAATATATTCTTTCACTCACACTCAGTGATATATTACTTAACAATATCCTATAGTTGTAGCTCTACATTTTTATTTTTATACTCAAATCCCTTCTATACACTTATTGAACAACTTCTCTCCTGAATCTTTTTCTACGAAGCTCAAAGTACAAGTCAAAATTCAATGCATCTTTGAACTAATTTGACTTCATATGGTAGTATCTTAACAATATATCAAGATCTTCTATTTAGGGGATTTCAAGTTCTATTATTTCTTCTTACCTTTGTAAGAATATGAGTCAAGAGTATTTTAGAATATGACTCCCTATTAGTTAGTTAGTTGTATATTGGCTAATTTTCTCGCTATTAAAGCTATAACCATCACAACCTTTTCTCTAGTACCGAGTTCAAATTATCACAGGTCCTATATAGTCGTATCATTGTATCAATAAAGTTATATGAATTACTTCCTTTATTTAATATTCAAAATATCATCCCATAATTTATGCCCATAGTTTAGCAAGATCAAAGCTCTAATACAACTATAATGGAACCTAACTAAAATACTCATATAAAATACTTAAATTTGGAGTAACTGCAAATAAAAATTGACCAAAAAATTCATACATGATACTTAGATATAGAATGAACACATAAAATTAATATATTTTCATAAACAAATATGTTATAAAAGAGTATATCATTCAAAACTTTTGTTTAAATGATTACATAGATTTTCCACTACAAATACTTATTGATAATCATGATTGTAAGGATCACCAAAATATTTTAAAATTTGAGAAAGCTACTAAAATACTTAAACACTACTTTAGACCTGCTAGTTTAATTGTTGATGCAACCTCCATATACAATTAGCTTCTATAACTAGAAGAGTTTTTATCCTCTAATCTCTAAATCCAAGGTTTTTCATCCTTATATACAATAGCTTGATACAAATGCTGAACTCAAGGCTTGGATTTGTTAATGTGATGATAAAGGGTCATCAAAGTTGATGAAATTTATCACTTCACATAAAGGTTGGAGGCCTAGTGTGGTATAACTCATGTTATTTCATTTGAAAGTATCTTTCTATTTTACATTCAAATTTGGACCAAATAATGGAATCCTTGGTCAAGCCTAGTCATTGGTGAATTCCTTTGTCTAAATAATGAGATTATAAGGGAAAAAATACCAAAATAAAATGATTTGAATAATACATGTAATATATTGAGCAATGAATGGTCTTAGGGTTTGAAGATGAAAGTTTAGAATTCCACGTGTCTAAAGGAAGGGTTCAAGGATTCACATACAAAATTTACGCATTGCTTGGAGGGAGTAGAGATTGGGCTTGGTGATACTAGGAGAACATGAAAGAAAAAATTTCTAGGTCCACAAACAATAATTGAGAAAGATGCCAAGGAGTTTTGGGATATCTAATATTGGTGGGGAAAGACAAAATGGAAGTATAATAGTATGAGAAAGTTTTCAATCCTAGTCAACACTACAAAGTGACCCAAACAAACTCTAACTTAGGTAAATCAAAAAGGGTAAATTACATGTTGCAACATGGATCACATTTCAAATACCATGAAGATCTTTCGATATATAACCAATAAATTTCCTTTTAGAGAGATAATAATTTCCCCATGAACAAAAGGTAAATTTTCCTACACAATGCTTCCATTGAAACAAAAAATATTGTAGGGCCAATATGTCCTCCTCTCAAGTGACAAAATGACCGATCTCTATTAGAAAATGTAAATAAATGATATAAAATATTATAAAAAGAACAAAGTACAATAGAATACAAAATCTAAAATTGGTAAAACAAAATGAAAAATAAAAGGAATACACGTATGAAAATATCATATTTACCCTCAAAAACCATTTTAAGAAATAAACCAACATGAACAACACTTTGACATTTATGTTTAGAACAAGAGTTAATTTATTTTAAGAAATATCTTTAACCTGTATTAAATTTGATAATATGCACAATTAGAGAACATATTTTTAATACAATGTATGAAATCTTAGAGAACCTCTTTTGAATACAATATATGAGTTTCTCTCATTGTGACATTCTAACAATATATGAACATCTATAAATATCATGTAACCATACATATATATTGACATGGCATTTCTAGATCTTGTCAAAACAATATGCATTGTACTTTAGTATCTTTACAACACAAGCTTGTACTTATAGGAAGAAATCTCATAAGTGTAATGCCCCTCCAAGGAACTTGATAGGACAACATAAAATTACTATAAACATGGAATTTTTATTTACTTTAACTATCCATCTAACATTAATAGTGCATCATGATAAAGCATATTAGAACATTACAATATAAACACCATGTCCTCTTAGGTTCCCCAATGTCGCTACTTAGAAACACATTAAGAAATAAATAATTCTAAGCATAAAATAGAAACATCAGATTAATAATCATAAACCCATAAATCTATATGAGACTAATGTATTACATAATGATGATAATAAAATACATAGTCAGTCTTGTTGGTTTTCAAAATGGTTTTATGCTTCAACAACTACCGGTACACTCACTTCAAATTCTAAACAGTTTCTAACTCCAATTATCAAACCCCTGTGAATGAATGGACCAAATAACAGTGATAAAAGTCCCCCTACACTTTTGGCTCTGTGAAACCAAGGCACGTACACCTGAATTTAGTAAAATAATACCCTCATTACACACATCCCTGAATTTGATAAATAAATTATCTCACAAATGACTCAACAATAACAAGAAAATACTAATTAATGGATAACTACTTATTGATTCTCAATTGTTATGGAGCATGAGATACACATACCACAGATAAAAATGGAAGATAAAAACAATTTTGATCAAGATGGTTTAACCAGATGCCATGGACCAACAAAGTAACAATTAGAACAAATTTAGATCAATGCCTTACCATTGAGAAATATTTTTCAATCCACAACTCATCATATGAATGACATGAAATCCTACTGATTCAAGACTGAAATTATTATTTCATTACAACGATATCTATTCATGTGATCCAAATTTGGACTTCTTATAATGATCCTTGTACAAACCTTATGAGCTTATGAGTTAATCTTCAACATTTTAATTGATCCTTGATCAAATCTTATAATTAAAACATACACATATGAAATATATGCAATAAATTGAATAATAAATTTGAATTATTGGATTCACAACTCATAAACCAAAATAGAGGAGAGCACCAAATCTGAATTATATTTCATTGACTTCAAAATTATTGTCTTCATACATTAACTTTATCATTCAAAATATAATTCAATAGACTTAAGACTCCAATACTAAACTTATGATTGGTCTGTAAATGTTACAAAAGACTTGCAACATGTGCTAAACTTGACTAAGACTGAAACTATAAAAAATATTTTCACTATCAAAACTCTCAGCCCTTGCTAACTGATCATGGAAACATTTTTATATAAAAAGTATTGCAACAAGCTACTGATCAGAAAACAACTGCCATCAGGAAAGTGGACCTCCAAACATAGGAAAATAGAAAAGAAAAAATACTCCAATGTCCCTATCCATGCATGCCAACCTGCTCTAAATAGAAAGAGTGTAACAACACAACACCTTTACCTCACATCACTTATGTCATTGGCCCATACTACCATAACTTCCCTATTGCAATAAATCTCGTATCTACAAAAAAACTTACAAAATCCACCTCAGTTAATCTAAAATATTGTCTTTTCTCTGGCATATAAAAACTACAATATATCCTTCCACCATCGAGCCCACCATGAATTCATATGAGTGAGAAAATGACCTGAAAACCTTCATTTTATTTAGTTTTAAAATCAGTCGTAGATCCTTATCAAATCAACACCATCCAATGATTAAGGGAAATCCAATCTTAAAAGACCATCAACTCATCAAACAGGTCCAACAACTGACCAATAGGAAAATGCCATGTCATAACACATTTCAAAATAACATCCTAACCTAACCTTACTTTCTTTAGCAACTAGAAACACATGTCCACATCTCATGATATCATGAAGAATAAAAATTGTGCATCTTGGATTGCAGGATCATGAGAGTCATTGATCATTATAGGAAGTTAATCACCACTAAAAAGAAAAGGCCAATTAAACTTTGATCATCTTTATTTCTGAGTTAAAACATTACTTTTGATTATGATCATGTGCTTGCAAGATCTACACTTTAGTTGCACAACTTTTATCATTAATACAAATTAGCAGTGACAAAGTAAAGAACACAACCAATCATCATTTGCCACTTGTAAACCTCCTTAGTCCTACTTCACAATTGCTGAGGACACATGGCAACATCTCACAATCCTAGGAACAATAACATTTGATCACTTTGAACCATGGTATCATGAGTATCATTGATTACTTCAAAGATTTAATCACTGGGAAATGCTACTCATCTTAACTGCCTACACCATGTGGCACCCTCTTGCAACCCTATGATTCTTCTGTCTCCTCATCATCTGGGATTGTGGGATCATAGGATCATGTGATCTGATATTTTTGGGCCCACCATCTAGTTTATTCTCCTATAATTGGTCTCACCACATGCCAAAATCTCACAATCATAGGACTAATAACAGTCACAATCACTTTGGATTGCAAGATCATGAGAATCATTGATTACTTTAGAGATTTAATCATTGGGCAATGTTGAGGTGAAGTAACCATTGAGAAACCTTCTCGAAATATTAAAATATCTCTATTCATTTTCACCATGTGCAAAAATATTAGGGCTATAATAATTCAATAATTAACCAAGTTGGATGCAAGATTATAATATAAGGTTTTAAGAAACGGTGTCAATCAACAAGAAAATGAAATATATTGGGAGTTCATTGGCTAAAAAGTACTTCTATATTTTCAAGAGCCCTTGTTCTTCCAATCACACCCCACATCATAATCATACTCAAGAAAGTATGCATCATCACTTATCTCAATAGGTGGAAAGGGGAAAAAATATTCATCCTGTGATGCATCATCACACAATATGCAATAATCATCATGCATTATAACATACTTATCTTACTAAAAATAAGTTTAAACCTCTAATTTATCTTCTTGCATATCTTCAACTTCACAAACAGGTTCAACCAATAAGACACCTAGTTTCTTAATGATGTCTTCTACAATGGGTTACAAATCAAGTGAAAACCTCTTTCATAAATATTATGGCATTGAAATAACTGATTTATATCATTATCTTCATCAAATAGTGCATTAGTCTCTTCATTAAACCCACAATCCACATCACTACCACAATCATCTTCATCAAAAGAAGAAAAAACTGAATCTAAACAAGAACAATGTTTAGCATCATAATCCTCATGACATGAAGGCTCAATGTCACTCTCTTTTATTTCTTCTTCATCAAAGTCACTACATGAGGGTGATTCATGTAAGAATGAATCAACGTAATCAACATTTTGAATACTTGCATCATCATCAGAATAAGAAACATGGTTAGTGTGATAGAAGAGACATCAATTCTTAGGTACTGATTTTCATTTCTTACTTCACACCCACCCATAATGTAAATTGGTTCATGAAAACAAACACCAGCATAGATAAATCCTCTCACCATTCCATATTTCAACTCATTCTCCAAACCCATTATTGTCATAAAAGCCTATTGCATTTCCTTAGGCTCTTTCTTTTTCAACAAGAAGCTCATTTCCTTGTTAAATGCACCCCAATATAATACCACACAATCTTCATCATTGGGTCTATATCCTCCTGGAATATCATTCAATGCCTTTTCAAATCTGACATTAAAAGAAGAAACCAACTCACCTTCCTCTGGTTTAATGTTCATGAATCTTCTCATTGCCACACTTGGGTTGATTCTAACACCAAATTGCTTCATGAAACCTACACATAAATCTTCCCAAGAATAAATTGAACATGTCGGTAAAATAAGAATCAATCCCTTGCATCCTCTGCTAGAGTTTGAACAAAAATCTTCATGACAACATCATCATGATATATTTCAAACTTGTCCATCAGATCAGCAAATTTGTTTACATGTTTACATGTTGAATCTAGTCCTTTCCCTTTGAACCATGGTAAATACTCCTAATATTACTAGTGTTGGAATTAGGAGAGATAGGTACTGAGAGGGGAGGGGTGAATCAGTGCCTTAAAAAACTTTACTTGTAAAACCTTTCAGATCTAAAACTATAAACAGTGATAACCGACCAATATAACTTGAATCTAATTGCATGAATCATTTATCCACTTAACATAAGTAAGTAACCAACATGAAATCCATAACACAATCACATGACACAAGTATTTTGGTAACGTAGAAACCCTTGTTAGAAGGTAAAAATTGTGGTGGGAATGACACCCACAAATTCTTCACTACTGTAGATAGAAAAGGTTTGCATGTTAGGGCTACAAGTTTTGATCACTTCTAGTGATCTCACCCTGTTAGGAGTGACATGTTAGATCAGCTAGATCTACCTATTTATAGGATTTTAGCAACACTAATGAAGTTTGCACTCGGTTAATAGATTTACATAAGACTGTTAAGTCTACTATGTTAAGAGATTTTATCCAAAAACTCTATTACAATTGTCAGAAAGAAATAGGTATTTATCTGCTATTTGACACTCAATTATCTATTACAGATCTATAATCTATGATAAAATATCACCTTACTTGTGATGAATACCTTCTCTGAACTGCTCAGTAGCCTCTGCTAATTCTACTCAAACTAAATTCTACTGTACTCGGTTCTGTCCTGTTAACTGATAGACTTGAAGATAGGAAAATGATTCAAGTGCTCTGTGATTCATATATCAGCTCTCTTTGAAAATGATGTGAACACATAAATATAGTGTTATGTTTTGCCGCTTTAACACAATTAGGTTACACACTATAATCATAACCCTAAGATCTACGGTGTACAATAATAACCTAGATCATCTATTACAAAAGATATACATTATATTTAATGAATATCATTACATTAAATGTTCCTCAATCTTGGTAAAACATTTTACAAACCATTGTAACTATTTGCATAGAAGAATGTGCCATTCCTGAATACTATGCCATTTCTTGTGATCCTCGGTAAACATTGTGTAAACTGATGAGTGTATACTATGATGCTCGGTGTTTACTATCTGTCGATGTCGGTGTCTACTGGTACTCGGTAAACTGTTTGCTGCTCGGTGTATAGACTTTACCAACTAGTCTGTTATGCTTTATGTTACCTATTACCTCATTGTAAGTAACCGACTAATATCTTTAGACACCTTTGGTACTAATGACAACCTTAGAAGGCTCAATAGAGATAACAATCTCCCCCTTTGGCATTAGTATCAAAACTTCTAATGTATAAAGACAAAAAATTTCTATGTGACTTATATCTCCTTATATCTCCGCCATATACATCAAAAATTTTCTAAGTACTAAGTACTCCCCCTCAGTGCATGCTCCCAGTAATATAGTATACATAGCATCCATGTACATAATATTTGGCATAATAGCATCTAATACATTGTTTTTCCCCCTTTTTGATAGTAATGCCAAATACAAAATTGAGGTAGTATACTCACAGCTTGTCAAAAATTGATTGATGGGTTTTCTTCAATGACTCCACAAGGTTTTCCCATTCCTCTTTTAAGTTGGTGAGAACAATGTGCTCAAGACCGACTTGTGCATGCATGTCAAAGATGTTTTCTATCACCATAATTTTTGGTGTTGCAACTAATAGCTCAGCTTTGACAATATGTGCTTCAAAAAAATTTAGGTATGGAATGAGTTCGTTTTGCAACTCAGTAACTTGATCTGTTAGGTGCACTTCTTGGTTCTTCAAATCTGCTATTAACCGTCAGAGTTCTTGAACTCGGTGAATATTCTTTAGGAAAGCATGTGGCTTAGTGATAGCTGCATTGGTACTCAACTATATTTTTGCTTCCAAACCTTTGATCTTTTCACTGACTTCAACAGTGAAGGTGTCTAGAGTACAAAGCTTCAATAAATATTGACAAATTGTCTAGGTGATGGATTTTTTTTCAGTAATAACCTCAGATAATTTGACCTTAAGTAATGCCACTTCTTAGATGATTTTCTCTACTAATTTGTGTTGTATTCTAGATTCTGCCCTTTCTTCAATTTGTTTATCTGCATTGGTGTTCCGGGCGTTGATCTTCTCAACAAGTGTAGCAAGTTGATCTATAATAAGCATATCCTCATCAATATGTATCTCAGGTACTACCTGTTGGAGGATATCTCGCACATCATTTAATACTTCTTTTCATTTGTGCTCTTGCTTTAGCTTCTCTTGCATTGTGTTCCTTGAACATAACTCCCCATATTTGCTTAAGTCCTCGAGGCTTAGGGTCCTCGGGTCAAACTCAAGTATAATAATCACTTCATCTAGGGTGACCGGCCCTTTTCCTTTTTTCTTCTTCTTCTATGCTAGGGGTGATTTCTTCTCAATGATAGCAATAGATCTATCTCCAGTCTTTGGAGCATCCTTCCCTATTAGCACTTGTTCTTCCTTCTTTTTCTCTTCAGTAGTTGTGGTCTCGATTGTTGTAGTAGGAGTCTCGATTGTGGTGTTCAGTGGGATCACCTCTATTGTCTTTGGTTCTTGTGTTTCCTTTTCTTCATCTGTTTCCTTTGGTTCGGTGGAAGGTGCCTCTGTATGTGTAGGCTCATCTATCTCTACAAGTTTCTCTATGTTTTGATCTCTTGTGGTATCTTTGTTTTTCTCAGGATTTGAGCTGTCGGGTTGTACTTGGGAAAGAATTTCAGCTACTTCGGCAAGTACAAGAAGTTTACCCAGTAGTGATGTAAATAGACTATCAGTGTCTAGTGCTTCATCTTTATTAGGTGCAATATTGACATCTTCATCATCTTGGTCATCAGGATCACCATGTGTGATGTCTACAATGAGTACATCATCATCGGTTGTCTTCTTCAGTTGGATTTCAACTTTATCTGATGCATCCTGTGAAACTTTTATTTCTTCCTTGTCCTCAGTTATGTCAATTGCCTCGGTAACTGATATACCAGTACTCTTTGATTTCTTTCCTGGTCCTTCATTAATGTAAATACCTTTACCTTTAGAATTTTGTCTCTTCTTAGATAGGTTCAGAAATGCTTGTTGCTCAGCTTTTTCTTCGGCTTTTAGAATTGATGTCCATATAGAATCAGTAGTGATATCCATATCTGCTACATTGTCATCCATGACCATTAAGGCCCTATTCTTGATCATAAACTTTGCTTGGTATTTGGTCAAGTATTCACTAACTTTTCCAAAGCTTAAGTGTGTGGCTACCCGAACTAGAGAGCATTCTCTCTTTCTCTTCTCGATGTCTAATGCAACAACCCATTTCTCAGTAATTGTATTGTCCAATTTCTTTGGCAATGCATAGGCAAACTCCATTGGAACTTTCTTAAATTTTATCATCATTTGGATGATAGCCTCTTTAATTTTAGTTTGATCTTCTTTTGACATTTTGTCAAATCTATCTAGCAAGGGATCAATGAGATCTCCATGTTCAATTATGTCCTCAATGACTTTATCTATTGTTTTAGCCTTGTTACTAACCACTTTGAATTGATTTACATCATCCTCTATCTCTGTATCCTCTAGATCTTCCTTATTTCTTATGTATTTCTTCCTTTTCTTTGGTGCGTCAGCTACAACCTTGTTCTTTCTCTTAATGTATTTCTTTGTCAATGTAGTTGATCTTCTTTTTGTTACTTTTACTGCTTCTTCTTTCTCGGTAGGTGGTGTTGCAGTTGATGAATGTGTCTTCATACCTTCATGTATAGGTGACTGCTTCTTTGTACAAATTTCAAGTGGAGGAACCTGTGTAGGATCTACTTCTTTGTCAGACTTGGTCTCCTCACTATCATATGGTTTGTCAGCTAATTGTAGCTGACCTTTGGTTGCTTGTTCAACTGGTATCCCTTCAGATGTTCCAAACTTATCTCCATATTTAGCAATGAGATCTTTCTTCATCTTCTTTACCTTTCTGGTTATTTTACTGATCTCAATATTTGTAGATATTCTAGATTTGGCTTCTTCATATACTCTGAACCTAGTGGCTATGGGATCTTTCGGTACTACAAGTAGTGCATTAATAGATTTTAGTGCGAAATCATGATCTATTTCATATCCCATCGGTGCCAACCATTTTATCCTAGGCTCAACTACTTTTATTAGGGTATAATTAGTGTTGACCACAAAACATATGTCATCTTCAAATTTTTGAACTAATTCCTTTGGAATTCTACTTCTCTTGTGCATTTTAGATTGAAATTCAGTGAAGTAGGCATTAAACTCTACATTCAACTTATCTCCTAACTTGTTCATGATTTCACCAATCTATTTTTTTATCAGTACATCCGGTATCCAATTTACCTTACTGGTGCCAGGCACATACTTTTGTAAATAGAGGAATATGCATGCAAGTAGAGATCTGTACTTACATGTGTTAGATTTATTTTTCCTTATGGTTTTCATATTCTCTTGAAGTTGATGAAGTAGTACCTCGGAAAGATCAACTTGGTGACCTTTCACTACAATTTTGTGTGCCATGTCTACTACGCTACAAGGTACGCTATTGAGTGTGCTCGATTGAAATAGTTTGTACCCGATCACATGTGCTGCAAATTTTACTGTTGGGTCCTTGATTGTTGAAATCTTCAATGCCCGACCATCCCATTATGCTCCAGTGTATTTCTCAACATCCAGTCATGAAGAACTTCAAAAAGCCTTAGCTTTGTCGATTGTAGGGAGCCCAGTAACCCTACTGATTATTTTCTTGTTGACCTCAATCGATTTATCTAGCTAGAACTTGTCATCGTGATATCTTCTCAAAATGATTCTAATCCAATCTAATTTGAATGATTGCGGCAAGTGTGTAAAATATGATAAACCTAATTCCTCAATCTTCTTGTAGTCTAATTTCATTTTTCCATTAGGGCCACAGAGTGATTGATATGCTGCAATAGTTTCAAAGTCTCCAACTTCTCCAATTTTGCAGTGAATACAAGACCTTACGTCTTTTGTTAGTAAAACCCTTTCTGGTATGCTTGAAAATGTGCCCATTGTATTTGTCTGTGCTATGACCTTAGGATGTGGCTTAAACTTTGGTTTGACAAAATTTTCCCTAATGATTAGATCAACTTCCTCTTCGACACTTTGAGTTTTGCTTGCAGACGATGTCAATGACATAAATTAATTCTAGGGTTTCGGCAAGCAACAGGATAGGAAGTGTTTGATCGCAAATGAACTTACTTAGTATCATGAAGAGTGATGCCAATTTGATCTAGCATAGCCTTGAATCCTTCAAAAAATCTTTTAGCTCGAACTCTTCTTTTTGAATTCTCTGCTCCTTGAAATCACATTATAGAAATGAACTCTGTTCCCATGTATTAGACTTTTGATGTTCCCACTCAAACTTTTATGTAATAAATGCTCCATCCAAATTTTGGTACGACACAGCTGTCAACTTGGTGACTACTAAAACTTTCATTCACTCAGTTAACATAGGTTTTCTTCATCAGTTGATACATATGCTCGGTTAACCTTAGATAGTGATTACCGATAGGTAACCAAGTCTCTATCTCTCTTTTACTGACTGTATAACATTGTTAGCTCATGACAACTAAACCATAGTGCATCTTTATTCATGTTGATTTGGTATAATAACATTATGCATAAGGAACTATATGTAAAATGTGATCTTTTGAAATATCAGTCCCATACATACCTATTTCACTTTAAGTGGAGGTACCGATGTCACCCAATCCAGTGGACGAGGTTTCACCGACAACATTACTTGACTCAGCATTCTCATTAGATGCCTTCTTCCACATAGTGTTCATTAACTTCATGATATTAGCAATAGTATATCCACTTTCAAATATATGGTTTTCATATGGTGCTCGGTCTCTGCAGTTCTTGCTTAAATGACCAATCTTATGGCAGTGCAGACAAGCCATCCTAGAGTTTGTCCAGTTTCTTGATTGTCCAATCTGACACTTTCTATAATAGTTTGCTGCTATGTGTCCATATCTACCACATACAACATAGTTAGTCCATGTATTATAATCCCAAACATAAGAGTTACCTTGTCTCTTCGGTTGATATGGTCTACATTGTGGTTTCTCCTTAGGTGTCCATACTTGCTTCATTTTTGCTTTCCAGTCTCGTGCAGTGTATCCATGCTTGTTACAAATATAGCATATTTTCTCCATAGTGGTATTATTAGCAAGATCATTTTTCTTATCTCTACATTCATAAGTAGGATGTCCAAAATTACCACAGTAATAACAATATCCATTAAACTTAGGAGTGATAGGAGGTTTACCTTGTGCTTTGCTTCTGCACACATTAGATGTATGTCCCAGTTTTCCACAATGATAACATGCCAACATTTTAGGTTTCTGATTTTTTTTTATGTTGATTTTCTCATCTTGTTGTGATGATTCTCCTTCACCGGTGTAGCCTATACCGGCTTTGTTTCCAAATCTTCTCTGATTAGTTAAAAAGTCATCAATCTTCTTGGAGTTGTCCTCGGCAAGTTTCTTCATTTCATTTTGTTTTTGTTGATTTTTCACTTCATTTCTTAGCTTCTCATTTTCTTCTCTAAGTCTTGCAACATCTTCTAGTTTTCTTGACAATTCTGCATTCACTCAGTTTACCTCTTGATTCACAGTCATCACTTGATTAGTTATTTAGAAATGTCGGTCAGTGAGTCTTTGTATCTCACTTTCTTTAGTTTGAAGTTGTTCACTCATTTGTCTTCAATCATCAATTGCCAGGTTTCTTTCTTGCTTGGCTTGTTTTGCTTTGTTCATTGTTTCTACCATTCTCACCATCTGAGATTCTTGACTGATTTGTAGTGCTTTCACTTGATCAGTTAAATATTGATTCCTTTTAGATAGATCAGTGATTATGCTTTCAGATCCATCGGAGATGCTTCCAGAACTAGATCCAATATGCTCGAATATGTCATCAATAGGTTCTTCATGGTAACCAATCTCATTCTATAGTCTAGCTAGGTTCTTCCTTTCATCCAGTAATTTATTTAGTCCTTCATTGGCTTGCTTATACTATTCCACAAACATTTGCATTTGTATCTTCTAGTTCTCAATAGTCTTGTCAAGCTTGTATCTCTCCATGACTTAGATCTTTACCCTTCAGTTGTTAAACTATTCAATAAGAGAACTGTGCTCTAATACCAATTGTTGGAATTAGGAGAGATAGGTACTGAGAGGGGAGGGGTGAATTAGTGCCTTCAAAAAATTTACTTGTAAAACCTTTCAGATTTAAAACTATAAATAGTGATAACCGACCAATATAACTTGAATCTAATTGCATGAATCATTTATCCACTTAACATAAGTAAGTAACCAACATGAAATCCATAACACAATCACATGACACAAGTATTTTGGTAATGCAGAAACCCTTGTTAGAAGGTAAAAAATGCGGTGGGGATGACACCCACAAATTCTTCACTACTACAGATAGAAAAGGTTTGCTTATTAGGGCTACAAGTTTTGATCACTTCTGGTGATCTCACCCTATTAGGAGTGACATGTTAGATCAGCTAGATCTACCTAGTTATAGGATTTTAGCAACACTAATGAAGTGTTGACTCAATTAAGAGATTTACATAAGACTGTTAAGTCTACTCTATTAAGAGATTTTATCCAAAAACTCTATTACAATTGTCACAAAGCATATGTATTTATCTTCTATTTAACACTCAATTATTTGTTACAGATCTATAAGCTCTGATAAAATATCACCTTACTTGTGATGAATATCTACTCTGAACTTCTCGGTAGTCTCTGCTAATTTTGCTCAAACTAAATTCTACTATACTCGGTTCTATTATGTTAACTAATAGACTTGAAAATAGGCAAATGCTTCAAGTGCTCCGTGATTCATATATCAGCTCTCTTTGAAAATGATGGGAACACATAAATATATAGTGTTCTATTTTTTTGCTTTAACACAATTAGGTTACACACTATAATCATAACCCTAAGATCTACGGTGTACAATAATAACCTAGATCATTTATTACAAAAGATATACATTGTATTTAATGAATATCATTACATTAAATGTTCCTTGATCTTGGTAAAATGTTTTACAAACCATTTTAACCATTTGCATAGAAGAATGTGCCATTCCTAAATACTATGTCATTTCCTGTGATCCTCGGTAAACATTGTGTAAACTGATCGATGTATACTGTGATGCTCGATGTTTACTGTCTGTCGGTATTACAATAAGTAAGCACCAAGTCATTTTACAATATAATGGATACAAAAGCATAGGTCATGACCCCTTCATATTCCACTTTTTCTCATGTATTGCAAATGACCCCTAATGGACCATTCATAACTCATGTTCCATAAGCGAATCTAAACACCCACAAGTTACTCTTGACAATCCCCAATACCAGCCACATTCCACGATATTGCTTATGGTTCTCCTTGGCCCACACAACCTTTTAGTTTTTATGCTTTGTCCAATTCGCTTCTTATTTGAGCTTTGTAATATTTGAAATTCCAATGTGACAAACAACATTAAATTAGTAAAAAATAACCTAACAACCAAGTGTGGTGTTGCATTTCATGTGATCCACATCTTACAACATATAATGTTATTACATAGGGTATACAATAGACATTTCTATCAATTACTTGAAGAAAAAAAAACCAAAAGACCATTTTCAAGACATAGTCAAGTGCTTATGTTTCTCCACTAAAATACACTTGAAACTTTACTCTTTGGGATGGCTGCAACAATGAAAATGTTCAAGTTAGGAAATAATATACTTTCAAGTATGCCATAAAGACCATGCATAACATTATCACTCTGATGAACTACAACTGATTTAGAACCTGATTGAAGGAACTGTGATTTGAGATCACCAAGTAGATTGATTAGATATGTAATATGATTAAATCAATATTATGTTGTCATTGATCTCAACTAGTTTGACAGTACTTATCTTGTAAGTTACTATACCAAAACATCTGTAGTGAAGGAGTGAAAGACATGAAGAACAAAAATATCTACATGAGGAAGATGGATATGACAGATGAGGCTAAAGAATACATTTCGTAACTTGTTGATGAGTCTATGACTTTATGTTATTGACTTAATTATGTTTCATTCATCTATGATGAGGAAAAGAGCTGAAAGACACAAACCAGTGTTGTCGGTTGATGAAGCATTTTAGTATACACCGACGGAGTGTAGCGCATACCGAGCATAGTATAAACTGAGCTTGTGTTCATCGACCCATTTCTTTGTTAACCGAGAAGAACATAATGAACTAAATGATTACTTTAGTCAATAAGATTGATGAGCTCGCAAGTGTATGAATTTGAGGTAATAGATGAAGTTTGTTACATAGATTGACGGATGACAAAATTTAGGAAGGATCTAAAGGATGAGAATCAAACGTGTTATTGACATAAGTGCCAAGGTATGTTTAAGAGGCAAAATCAACAAAGATGATTAAGCGGAAAAATCTGATGGAGCAGAAGAAAATGATTTACATGTCTATATAAGAGACTAGAGATTTCACAAGGAGTATGATGTCGGAAGAGAAGGAAACTGCACAATCATCGCGTGAAAAATTTTTCATGCATTCTAATCATACTGGTTAAGGAGAACCCTACTATAGAGCATTACCAAGTGATGGAGAGTGATTATCGATGGACAGTAAGTTGATATATTGTTGAATAAGAAATGTTACATTGATTAGAAAGATTTGTATGAGCTGAACATTGATCTGTAATTTGCAATTGAAGTTGTATTAAGTTAGATCACCTACTGTTACATATTTAACCATTGTACAGAGTCAAATCTCTTAACCAAGTGGACTAAGAAAGTATTATTATGTATCATTCATAAAATGAACATTGTTATCCTGTCAACCCTAGAGTGACTACTGGTTGGATGATAATGGTTGGTCTTAAATCCTCTAACAAGGTCACACCTAACAATGTGTTTGTAACCTTTAACAAGGTTAGGTCTTCACCAACCTCACTTTAGAAGAGTGAATATTTTTGGGTTGCCGGTCCCAAGTGGTTTTTCCCTTCACAGGGTTTTCATGTTAAATCTCATGTGTTATGTGTTGATTGTGATGTTAGTTTTGATGTCATACTTGCATGTTGCATATTTGATTTGATCGGTAACTGCTATAAGTTTTAGACTGGCCGTAATCGGTAAATGCATAGACAATAAATTATTTTAAGTTAGCAAGCAGCAAAAATTAAAGTATTTGTTTTTGGATTATACATCTTGTATTGGGACAGTGATTAATTGATTCACCCCCCCCCCCCCCCTCTCAGTTATTATAACAATTGGTATCAGAGCATTGGTTGCTTTGAACAAAGTTTTAAGGACTTCAGTAAAAAGGATCTCAAAATGTATAAGAGGGAAGTGCCAAAGCTGAACAAAGAGAACTTCACAGTATGGCAAAGCCGGATGAAGTTTCACATATTTAGAATTGGGAATGTTGCACTAGAATTGATGGAGAATGGCTATATAGAATTGACACCAGGTCCCCTGTCACTTGATCAACTGAAGGACATGCATGAACACAATGTTACTATGATGGAACTTTCTACTACCTGTATCGATGCCAAATTTAAAGATATCAAAAGTTGCACTACTGCAAAAGCCATGTGGGATAAACTTTCTCAAGTTTACAGTGGAGATGAAAATGTCAAAAGAGCTAGAGCAAAAAGCCTAAGGGGCAAATTTGATGATATGAAGATGAAAGAAGGTGAGAATATTGTGCAATATATAAATAGAATGAAAGAGGTAGTACATGCTATTAGAGCATCTGATGGAGTCATTAGTGAAGAAACAATTTTTAGCAAAATACTCAGAACCTTATTGCCGGTTTACGCAATTAGAATATCTACTATCCATGAGACAAGGTTTGCATTTGGTAATGTACTTACACTTGACAATCTGATTGGTAAACTTACAACCTTTGAGTTAAATAACTTTGATAACAGTGTTGTATTGTCTGTGGAATCCGCTTTCATGTCTTCTCTAAAGATTAGGAATAATAAAAATGATAGTGATAGTAATACCGATGATGAGCTTGATGAACTTGAAGCTCTTATGGCTAGAAGATTACCCAAAGGTAAAGGAAGGTATAAAGGTAAGATACCCTTGGCATGCTTTAATTGTAAAGAGGTTGGCCACATTGCTGCTAGATGTCCACATAAGAAAGATGATGATAGAACCAAAGACCGATCTAAAGGAAGCTATGGGAGAAGATTCAATAGAGGCTACCAACATAACAAAGATAACTGAGACAATAATGACAAAGGAAAAAAGGTATGTTTCATAGCCGAAGATAATGAATCTAAATTTGATTCTGATGATGATGTAGAAGTTGTATTTGTTGCTATGAAAGATGACTTGGAGGAGGAAGAAGAAAAACATGAAGAAATAGCATTGATCTCTAAGATTAACAAAAATAATACATGGATCATAGACAGTGGTTATACACATCACATGATTGGTGATGAGGAGAAGTTTGATCAACTTGAAGAATACAATGGAGGATCCGTTAAGATGGGTAATGACACACCCTATATGCTAAGAGGTAAAGGAACCTTGATGATAAATGATATGATAAAATGTGATAATGCTTATTGGGTAGATGGATTGAACTATAACTTGTTAAGTGTGGCACAGCTGAATAATTCAGGTCGCCGAGTTGCTTTTGAGATCAAGAAAGTGAAAATCTTTGATGATGGAGGAAAAATAGTTGGAACTGGAGCACAATCAAGAGGTAATCTATTTTATCTTGATACTGATGAGTCTTCTTGCTTGATGATGAAAAATGAAGATGCTTGGTTGTGGCATAAAAGGTTATGCCATGTGAATTTTGATAACATGATTAAGATCAGCAAAAGGAAAAGAGTTAGAGTGTTGCCTAACTTGTCAAAACTAGATCATGCTATGTGTCATGAATGTCAAAAAGGGAAAATGACTAAATCTAGTTTCAAAAGTAAGGATTACTCAACAAAGAAGATACTTGAGTTGGTTCATACCAACCTATGTGGTCCTATGAGAACTCAGATTTATTATGGTGATAAATACTTTATTTTTTTTGTTGATGACTATACTAGATTGATGACAGTTATGTTCTTAAAAGAAAAATCTTAAGCATTTAAGATGTTTAAGTGGTATAAAGCTAATGTAGAAAAAGAGATTGGTAAGGAATTGAAATTCCTAAGATCTGATAGAGGAGGTGAATTTATCTCTGATGAATTTACTAATTTCTATAATGAGCATGGTATTAAAAGACAAGTCTATGCATCGAGGACACCTCAGCAAAATGGCATTGCTGAAAGAAGGAACAGGTCAATAGTTGACTATGCTAGGACACTGATGCTACAAAAGAATGTTGCTCAGACATACTAGAGGGAAGCTTTTAGTATAGTTGTTTATGTAGTGAATTGAGTTTAACTAAAGAAGGACACCAACAAGACACCCTATGACTTGTGGTTTGGACACAAACCTACTGTAAGTTATTTTAAAATTTTTGGAAGCAAATGTTTTATTCTGAAAGATGAGAGAAATGGTAAATTTGACTCAAAATGTGATGAAGGGATATTTCTAGGATATTCTAGTAAAATCAAAGCATATAAGTGTCTGAATAAAACTACTAATAAAATGATTGAAAGCACTAAAATCCGAGTTGATGAGTTTGATGAAAAGAATAGAGAGGAAAGTACAAAGGAACTAGAAGACTATGGTAGATTCACTTACATTTAACAACCAGAGTATCTATCGAAGCCATAGCTTGTGATAATCAGTCAGTAGGAAAACAATACCGAGCAACAAGAAAGAGAAACTAACGAGCAGGATGGCCCTACTGAGCAAGCAAATGAACCTGCATAGGATGAACATGAAAGGAGAGATAGGATACTGGTGAGTTTTGTCAGAAGACACCATCTTGAATCACAAATCATTGGAGACAAACAAGCTAGCATACAAACAAGAAGCAAAGAAAGACAAGGTACATATCTAGTTTGTGATTATGAACTGAAAAATGTAAAAGTTACATTAGAGAATGATGAATAGGTTAATGCAATGAAAGAGGAAATAGAGCAGATAGAAAGAAAAAAACTTGGACCTTAGTACCCTAACCTAAAGATAAGAATGTTATCCATACTAAGTGGATATTCAGGAATAGGCAGAATGAGAATGGAGAAGTAACCAAAAATAAAGCTAGATTGGTATGCAAAGGATATGCACAGGAGGAAGGCACCGACTATGTTGAAACCTTTGCACTTGTTTCTAGATTAGAAGGTGTCAAAATGCTACTTGCATATGTTTCACACAATAAATTCAAAGTATATCAAATGGATGTCAAGTCAGTGTTTCTGAATGGAATACTTGAAGAAGAAGTCTACATAGAACAACTTGAAGGGTTTGTTGATCTAGAAAAGAAAGATATGGTATGTAGACTACATAAAGTTTTATGGTTTGAAGCAAGCACTGAGAGCCTAGTATGAGAGGCTGCATACTTATTTGTTAAGTATAGGATTTGTAAGAAAAAGTAAGAACAACAATCTATATATGAAAGGAGATATTGATGATATAATTCTTATTGCTGACATATTTGTGGATGATATCATATTTGGGGGTCAAGATCAAATATGTAAAGCCTTTGCTGATGATATGAGGAATGAATTTGATATGTCTATGTTCGGAGAGATTAAGTTCTTTCTTGGACTACAAGTGATTCAACAGAGTGATGGGATATTCATCACACCATCTAAATACATGAAAGAAGTATTGAAAACATTTGGCATGGAAGATGCTAAACCTATGGGAACATCGATGGCTACTGGATGTAAATTGACTAAGGAAGATGAAACTATAAAGGTGAACTAGACACTGTACCAATCAATTATTGGTAAGCTAATGTATGTAGTTCATAGTAGACCAGACATAGCACATGCTGTGGGAATAGTTGCTAGATTTTCTACTAATCCTGGAGAATCACACATGATTGCTACTAAAAGAATCTTAAAATACCTGAAGAAAATAGAGGACTATGGATTATGGTATCCTAAGGAAGGAAAGTTTTCACTCAAAGTCTATACCGACGTTGATTGGGTTGGAAATGTGGATGACAAAAAAAGCACCACCAAAGGAGCATTCTTCTTTGGTGAAAGACTTGTTACCTGGACAAGTAAGAAGAAGGCTTGCATTTCTCAATCTACTCCCAAAGTAGAGTATATTTCTACTGCTACAAACTGTTCAAACATTGCATATATTTAGCAAGTTCTGGAAGGTATGAATGAGATAATCACTAAGCTAGTGATTATATATTGTGATAACACCAATGCAATAAACATTTCAAAGAATCTAGTGATGCATTCTAAAACAAAGCATATATCAATAAAGTATCACTACTTGAGAGAACAAGTACATGAGAAGAAAGTTAAGCTAGAGTTTGTTACATCAAAATAACAACTTGTAGATATATTTACAAAATCTCTACCAAAGGACACATTTGAGTACTTGAGGACTAGACTTGGGGTCCGTCCCCTGTCTACCAGTCACTAAGGTGATTCAGATGTTGCATCAGCCTAATCTTATCAAAAGATCATACATGTTGATGCAGCATAGTTCACACTTTCGATCATGTCTAAAGTTGTGAAAGGTACTGGAATAGATTGGCATATCAGTATATAGAGATACAGAGTATGCACTAGATAACAGAGAGTTACTTGGCTACTGAAGAGCTATTTGTTTATTTGTTTCTTTGCCATTATTGTCAAAGGGAGAGATAAACAATATGCACCGATGAGAACTATCTGAGGGAGAGACAAATTGAAGAAAGGGAGAGCATTGAAGATCAGTTACTGAGAACAAAAGAAGGAATCTGAAAGCTGAAAAGATCATATTTGTAGATTGACAAAGTTGTATTTTGTAATGTTGTTGAGTAATGTAGTGATTAAACATATTAAGCTAGGGAGAGCTTGTACAACATTTGTTCACAGAGTTGTAGAATACATGTTTGGTATGTGTATGGTATATTTCATATTACTTGAGTTGCCATCAATGCCAAAGGGAGAGATTGATGAACTACAACTGATTTAGAACCTGATTGAAGGAACTGTGATTTGAGATCACCAAGTAGATTGATTAAATATGTAATATGATTAAATCAGTATTATGTTGTCATTGATGTCAACTAGTTTGGTAGTACTTATCTTGTAAGTTACTATACTGAAACATCTTTAGTGAAGGAGTGAAAGAGATGCAGAACAAAAATATCTACATGAGGAAGATGGATATGACAGATGAGGCTAAAGAATACATTAACTTGTTGATGAGTCTATGACTTTATGTTTTGACTTAATTATGTTTCATTCATCTATGATGAGGAAAAGAGTTGAAAGACACAAAGCAGTGTTGTCGGTTGATGAAGCATTTCGGTATACACTAATGAAGTGGAGTGTCTACTGAGCACAATATAAACTGAGCTTATGTTCACCGACACATTTCTTTGTTAACTAAGAAGAACATAATGAACTAAATGATTAGTTTAGCCGATAAGATTGATGAGCTGGCAAGTGTATGAATTTGAGGTAACAGATAAAGTTTGTTACACTGATCGATGGATGAAAAAATTTAGGAAGGATCTAAAGGATGGAATCAAACATGTTATTAACGCAAGTGCTGAGGTATGTTTAAGAGGAAAAATCAATGAATATGATTAAGCGGAAAAATCTAATGGAGCAAAAGAAAATAGTTTACATGTCTATATAAGAGACTAGAGATTTCACAATGAGTGTGATGCTGGAAGAGAAGGAAACTGGACAATCATCACGCGAACAAGTTTTCATGCATTCTGATCATACTGGTTAAGGAGAACCCTACTGTAGAGCATTACTGAGCAATAGAGAGTGATTACCAATAGACAGTAAGTTGATATATTGTTGAATAAGAAATGTTACATTGATTAGAAAGATTTGTATGAGCTGAACATTGATCTGTAATTTGCAATTGAAGTTGTATTAAGTCAGATCACCTACTGTTACATATTTAACCATTGTACATAGTCAAATATCTCAACTGAGTGGACTAAGAAAGTCTTATTATGTATCATTCATAAAATAAACATTGTTATCTTGTCAACCCTAGAGTGACTGCTGGTTGGACGATAATGGTTGGTCTTAAATCCTCTAACAAGGTCACACCTAACAGTGTGTTTGTAACCTTTAACAGGGTTGGGTCTTCACCGACCTCACTTCAGAAGAGTGAATATTTTTTGGGTTGCCGGTCCCAGGTGGTTTTTCCCTTCACAGGGTTTCCACGTTAAATCTCTTGTGTTATGTGTTGATTGTGATGTTAGTTTTGATGTCATACTTGCATGTTGCATACTTGATTTGATCGGTAACTGCTATAAGTTTTATACTGTTAATCGATAAATACACAGACAGTAAAGTATTTTAAGTTACTGAGCAATAGAAATTGAAGTATTTGTTTTTGGATTATACATCTTGTATTGGGACAGTGATTAACTGATTCCCCCCCCCCCCCCCCCTCTCAGTTATTCTAACAATATGGCCTCTTGCCACTATAATTCTACATTGTTCTTCTTGGAAGACCATATGTATGCAATAAAGATGCCTCTTTTCAATCCAAGCCAACCAATACTTCAACCTTTTGGAATACTCATTGAAGCCCAAGATAGACTTAACATCTACCAAACAATGATGCAAGATTATTTTCCACAAAAAAAAATGTATGCTTCTCATGTCTCATGCAAAGGCACTCACACAAGAATGAAAGTGATGATTGGATGTGTACAATAGATTGCAAGAACCACCACCACAAAAGTAGCTTAACAAGGCACTACAATAATACAAGGGTATCTCTAATGAATAAAAGAGTCTTCTTACACATTGCATAGTAAACACAATCAGTTTGGTTCTGTATCATTAGAAAATGGAAGCACTTCCATTTAGGACTAGTTTAGCCCTCTGAGTAAGTAGTCTGGGGTCATGTCAAACATCTTGAATGGGTCTTTGACTTGGATATGGATTTTCCCCCTATTCTACCCCTCTTTCCACTTATTTCCAGCTTGTTTCTAGCACCTAATCCTAAGAATTTGAGGTTCTTGACCTCAGGGTCAAGGTCAACCTTCCAGGTCAAGGTCAACCTCGACCTTGAACTAGGTTAGCTTCAACCTCGACCCTAACCCTAGGTCCATATTTCAAGTTCTAGAAGTTTTCGAATGTCAGGTTTCAGAAAGTTTATTTTCCCACTTTCGGGTCGACTATTTTGGGCTTTGAAACTATAAACTCTTAAATGATATTTAAATTAGGTCCACTTCCAAGAGTAAAGGCTTAAATTTGAATTTAATTCTCCTATGAAGGCCTCTCTAGAATTTTGTGCCCTAACTTGTATAAAAGGAAGCCTTCTCCCCTCATTTGCACATCCACTATTCACCAAGCATCCATCATCCATTGAATTCAAGGATAAGGTGAAATCAAGTGATCAGGCAATCATCAAGAAAGAAAGAAGGAGGAAGAAATAATTCAGGCATTCATCCATCTTCAAGCATTCAAGATCCAATTCATCAAGGAGGTCCATTAGTAGCTACTGCAGGCTTCAATCTTTATGGAGCCCCTTGGTTGAAGATTTCTCTATCCATTTCCATTCAAGTTTCTTCCTATTCTAAGATCCATTCAAGATTGGTGTTGAAGATCTAATGGAATTTATTTGAGACATCGTACATGCAATTATACATTCATTTGGAGCATCCATACTTGTGGATTCAAGGATTCGAATCCTCCACAAGGGTTTCAACATAAGCAAGGTGAATTGTTTCATTTACTTTGTTTATGATTGCAATTTCAATCAATTTCAAGGTTAATTCCTAAATTGGGGTTTGACCAAGGCAAACCCCTCTCACCCCCAACAAAAAAAAACCATTTTTCTTATAGGAACAGGTATGGAACAACAAATTATAGTGTAGATTTGGACACTCTTTTCAATAGACTTTTAGGATCCATGAACATAATTTATGTCGGAGCAACGCAAGTCAAGGTCAACATAAAGGGGCAAGATTGTGCCCCCATATTTGGGTCAAGGTTGACCTTTCTTAGAAAAGAAGAAGGTTTTTGGGTCTTCTCTGTCTCTATGTTTCAAGGCCAAATATGGTTGCAGAATTTTCTGAAACTAAATATAGACACCAGAAAATAGCATTTTCCATATTTGTCATATTTTGAGGCTAGTATTTTTCTTCAATTCAATTAAGATTTTAATACTCCTTTCCATTACATAATATAAGGTTTTCTCCTTTCTTCATATTCTCCATCGATTGGTTCATTTAGGCATTGACCATCCTCTTGTGGTTAATCAATTTGGATCTTTCCTTTGGGAATTTGGGGTTAAGAAGAAGATTTTATCTTCCCCAATCCTATATATCATACATACACTTTGGTGAATACAAAAATTCTCCATTTTCATATCCTACAATTATATATTACATATTGGATACCTATTTTCACTCCTACATTTTGGTGAACCTGTGATAAACAACTCTTTCTTTTGTGGTGTTAGATTTTGCATGTATTAGTCTTCTTTTATGTGTTTTCATTTACATTTCATATAAAGAAAAAATACAAAAACACTTATTTTTTCATGCTTTGTGTTTTTCTAGTTTAGTTCATTTGCATTGCATTGGTATATGAGCTTTACTACCTCTACTCCTACTTATAATATCCTAGATAGAAGTCATAGACTTATGGGTTTCTTTGATCCTGAGTCTTCCTCTCCTCTCCTTAGGATCCCAGATGATAATTTGATTATTCATGATTATAATCCTACTATGGAGCATAGCTCTTCTCACTCATCTCATGATGAGGATGATGCTTTAAGAGTTCCTCCTGAACAAGTCCAAAAACTTTCAAATGAACTTGATAAAATGGGAAATTGGCTTACTCAAGAGAACCATAATCAAAATTTTATTCAAGCTCTAGATGCTCTTAATAAATTCCTTCATGATACGTATCAAGGTGTTAATCTCTTGTGTGCTATTACTCATCTTGTGCATTCAAATTTTAAACCTTTAGCTCAAGAAGCTCAAGATTTAGGATTTACTCCTCTTGTCATTAGTGTGGAACCTTCTTTTGTTCCTTTACCTAGCATCCCTACTTATACCCCTCCTTTGGTGACTACTTTGGTTCCCTCTTTGCCTATGAGTGTTCTACCAATGTCTCTACCTATGCCACAACCTTCTTACCATAGTGTTCCTTTTACCTATTCCAACCCTCTTCCAACTATGGTTCCAAGTGTCCCATCGGTTGTGTCTTCCATTCTTGCCACTTCATACACTTTACCTTGTGTTTCTAGTGTGTCTATACCTCCTATTTCATCTAATGATTCAACAATCATTAGTTTGGCTCAAATTGTGTCCTCTTTACAAAAAAAACTTGTGTCCTTCACTCAATCCAAGTTTAGCATTCCTACATGTGACATGGGAAGTCCTTTATCCCTAGACATTATTCATGCTCCTATTCCTCAACAAGCCGATATGTCTCATCTTGAGAATTACAATGGTAAGGGAGACCTTGTTACTCATCTTAAAATATTTCAAATCCTTTGTAGTTACTATGATCATGACCATAGGATTTTAGCCAAGTTGTTTGCTAGAACTTTTTGTGATAAGGCCTTGCAATGGTATTGTTCCTTGCCTCCTTATTCTATTGATTCTTTTCCAAAACTTGCTAATGCCTTTATCCAAAAATTGAAAAATAACATTGGTCTGCAAGTGTCCTTAACTGATTTGATGCATTGTAAAAAAAATACTAAAGAAAAATTGACTGAATTCATTGGTAGATTTAAGCATTTGTATGCTCATATTTCTTATCATGTCCCTAATATTGATATTCAACATATGTTTATTTCAAATGTAAAAAAGGATATTAGAGATGAGATTCTGCTTATTGAATTTACCTCTTTCCAACAACTTTGTGCAATGCTTCATCATTATCAATTACAAGTGAGTCAATTTGAGAGCAACACTCCAATGGCTAATGTTCCAATTGATAAGAGTGATGCCTCTCATAATCCCAACAAGTTTCAAAAACTTAACAACTGTCAAGATAAATAAACAAGTGAATGCAATTGTTGATCAAGTTGTTGTTGCATCCAATAATGCCACTTTTGCATCCACTGCTTTTCATTTAAATCATATGTTTACTCATCTTTCTGAATCTTTACATTCTATTATGAATAAATTATTGATTTCTAAAATAATTACTTTACCTCCTATTCGACCTCTTTTACCTGCTACGGTGGCATCCAAATCCTTTGATTCCAAAGCCTTTTGTCAATACCATCATCAGAATGGCCATGAAACTGAGAAGTGTTATTCTTTAAAACATAATGTTCAAGACTTAATTGCTTCTGATGCTTTATCTGTTGATAATTTTGATGGTAGTGGGAACAAATCCATCTCTCCTCCTAATAAAAACCTCCAAATCTATATGATCCTTTTCCTACACATGATAATAATACCATTGTTCAACCATCTTCTATGGATATTGTTTATGATTCAAAGATGGATGATCTCAATCATATTGTTAACCATGTGGAGCATGTTTTTTTTGTCTCAAATGGTATCTCCACCCCAGCCTCAATCTCAACCTCAACTTCAAGTTCCACCTCAATCTAAGCCTAAATTGAAACCTCAACCTAAACCTCAAACACAACCTAAGAATAAAATACCTAGGGAATTCTTGATTACCTTTGATGATTCTAAGACTATTAAATCTCCTGATGGTCCTCTCTACATTTATGCTAGGATTTCTAAGATACCTACACTTGGTTGTCTTATTGATCCTACATCCTTAGTCAGTGTTATTACTGAAGAAAATATTTTTATGAAGAAATTACAACGTGGTTGTTATGATACATTTGATGTGTGGATCCAAACTTGTAATGGTTTTCTTTATCCATCATTTGGTTCTATTAACTTACCTGTTGAACTTTGTGGTAAAATTGTGGACACTACCTTCATTGTTGTTCCTACTTCTGATCAATTTCAAGTTAAGCTTGGTTTTCCTTGGTTGAATTCCATGCATGTCATTGCTTCTCCTATCCATAAGCATCTTAAATTCATTCATGATAAAGAAGTGGAAATGATTAATCATAGTTTATATCAACCTTCTAGGCCTAGGGATTGTGTTGTCCTTGACTTCTTTTGGCCTTCATTACCTAATTCATGACCTTCTCGACCTGATAATATTTTTTGATCATATCAAGCCTATAAGCATCACAAGATTCTTGAGTTAAGTATGCCTCATATAGATCTTAATTGTGTCCTTTTCCCTACACCTTCCATACCTCATTTATCCATCGCTTCTAGTTCTGTTAATCAAGCTCCTAGTGTTTCTTTTTAGTCTACTGAGAATCCTACTAATCCTCCTATAGAACCTGTGAAGGAACCAATGGTTGTCCCTCCTAGTTCTCAACACATTTCAAATAAGACAAAACATAATCGATCTGCCAATGAATGTCGTAAGAAGCGTCAAGCTCAAGCTAAGGCTTGTGCCTCTTCTCTTCAAAGTTCTTTACCTTCTTTTGACCAGCTTATGCCTAATGTGTTAGAAGAAGTTAATACTAATAATGATGTTAAGATGAATGATTATGATGATTCTATTTGTTTATTAGATTCTATTTCTATTAATCTTGATGAAGAAGATACTCTTGATTATACTAATGATGTTAATGATGAATATGAGACTATTGACATTGATATTGATTTTCCTAATATGCTTTCAACATAATTGATAATTACACCTAGTATCGAACATTATGATTCTCAAGAGGATCCTTGTTTGGAACTGGCTATTATTCCTACTATGTTGGATATAGTCCCTCTTGCAAGTTTTCCACCTTCCCTAAATGGTATAGAATGAGATGGGGAGATTAGGCGGTGTGCTTGATTGGCTTGTCTTTCATGGTAACTTTTTATGTGTTTTCATGTTGTATTGTGCTTCTCTCGTGATGTATTTTCTAAATGTTTGTTATATTCTTTTATAAGAACCTTGTTACTTTGTTGGTGCAAGGTGATAAAGGAATCATTCCTCTATATATATCTCTATTCTTCTATATGTTGTTTTCATGTTATGTTGTACCTATTCTATTGTTCGTAAATATTTCCTTGTGTAGTCCTCTTGGATTCATGACTTGGTAGCACTGATACTTTTTGGTCTCCATGTTGTGATCCGAAAAGACTCTTCTTTTAACTCTTATGTTTTCTTTCCTCCAATGTGATTGTAGTTCTACTTTCCTTAGGGAATGATGTCAATTCATTTGCAATAATATCATATATATTATCTTATGAATAATATCATATATATTATCTTATGAATAATATCATATATATTATCTTATGATCATACTGACCCCATGGTAGGTAGATACCTTTGGTGTTCTTTGTATGTTTATGTGGTATTTCCCTTGATTTTTCTTTGCTTGGGAACATCTTGTAGTGGAAATGTAATTAGTGGAGTTGTTTATGTTTTTGTTAAAGCCATTGCTCCTATTAAAGTGTTAGCAATTACTTTAATGTGGGGGCATACACTTTGCTTACTTTTTGCACACACAAACTTTCAAGATATTTTTGAAGACACTTTTCTCCCTTTTTGGATTAGAGACTAATCTTCAAAGCATGGATTTTTACCTTCATAGGATCTCTTGATCCCTCCAGTTTCATATTTCAAAATTTTGATCCCTTAAGGTCGGAGGTGTCCTTAAAAATGGATCTCTTCTATTTTTGGCTTTGCTTTTTTGGAATAGAATATTCCTGAGGGTGAATCCTTAATGGGTTGACTAGTGAGTAGCCACATTCACTAGGCGGTTCAATCCTATCTTTCCAATTGCGTTGTTTCCTTGTGTGATTCACAATGGGACATAAGTTCTCATTGCGTGAGGTAATCACACCCTCTTCTCTCTCTTTTCTAGAGATGTCTCTCTTATTGTAATCTTGAAGTTGATGAAGACTTGAGTCCCTGGGGGCTTGAGGATTCCTTTGTCACTTTGATTTCAATAAGATTGTCTTTTTCATTGTGATCTCCTTTACCAAGATTTTACATCGAGTCCATACTCTTGCTAAAGTGGGGGCTAAATGTATCATCAGGAAATGGAAGCACTTCCATTTAGGAATGGTTTAGCCCTTCGATTAAGTGGTTTGGGGTCATTTCAAACACCTTGAATGGGTCTTTGACTTGCATTTGGCTTTTCCCCCTTGTTCTACCCCTCTTTCCACTTATTTCTAGCCTATTTCTGGCACCTGATCCTGAGAATTTGAGGTTCTTGACCTCAGGATCAAGGTTGACCTTTAGGGTCAAGGTTGACCTTCTGGTTCAAGGTCAACCTTGACCTTGACCTAGGTCAGAGTCAACTTCAACCCTGACCCTAGGTCTAGATTTCAAGTTCTAGAAGTTTCCAGATGTCAAGTTTTGAAAAGTTTATTTTCCCACTTCTGGGTAGGTTGTTTCGCACTTCAAACTGGTAAACTCTTAAATGATATTTAAATTAGGTCCACTTCCAAGAGTAAAGGCTTAAATTGGAATTTAATTCTCCTATGTAGGCCTCTCTAGAATTTTGTGCCCTAACTTGTATAAAAGGAAGCCTTCTCCCCTCATTTGCACATCCATTATTCACCAAGCATCCATCATCCATTGAATTCAAGCATAAGGTGAAATCAAGTGATCAAGAAATCATCAAGAAAGAAAGAAGGATAAAGAAAGAATTCAAGCATTCATCCATCTTCAAGCATTCAAGATCCAATTCATCAAGGAGGTCCATTGGTAGCCATTGAAGGATTCAATCTCTATGGAGCCCCTTTGAAGAAGATTTCCCTATCCAGTTCCATTCAATCTTCTTCCTATTCCAAGATCCATTCAAGATTGGTGTTGAAGATCTAATGAAATTGATTTGAGACATCCTACATGCAATTCTACATTCATTTGGAGCATCCATACTTGTGGATTCAAGGATTCGAATCCTCCACAAGGGTTTCAACATAAGCAAGGTGAATTGTTTCATTTACTTTGTTTATGACTGCAATTTCAATTCAATTTCAAGGTTAATTCCTAAATTGGTGTTTGACAATGGAAAACCCCTCCCCCCAACAAAGAAAACAATTTTTCTTACAGGAATAGGTACGGAACAATGAATTACAGTGTAGATCTGGACACCCTTTTCAGCAAACTTTCAAGATCCACAAACATAATTTCTATCAGAGCAGCGCAAGTCAAGGTCGACATAAAGGGGCAAAATTGTGCCCCAGGGAAAGATTATGCCCCCGTATTTGGGTCAAGGTTGACCTTTCTCAGAAAAGAAGAAGGTTTATGGGTTTTCTCTGTCTCTGTGCTTACAGGCCAAATTTGGTTGTAGAAGTTCCTGAAACTGAATACAGACACCAGAAAACAACATTTTCTAGATCTGTCATATTTTGAGGTTAGTATTTTTCTACAATTTAATTAAGATTTCAATACTCCTTTCCATAAGGAAATATAAGGTTTTCTCCTTTCTTCATATTCTCCATCAATTGGCTCATTTAGACATTGATCATCCTCTTGTGGTTAATCAATTTGGATGTTTCCTTTGGGAATTTGGGGTTAAGAAGAAGATTTTACCTTCCCCAATCCTATATATCATACATACATTTTGGTGAATAAAACACTTCTCCATTTTCATATCCTACAATTATATATTACATATTGGATACCTATTTTCATATCTTACAAGTTCCAAATTATTATTTTTAGTAGTCCTTTGTATTCCAAATTTATTTGGAAGAAAGATGAAGTTTGGTGCCTTATCTAAAATTTGTTTGATCAAGGAAATATTATCCCAACCTCTTCCCCATGCAATAACTAGGTAAATCTTGTGTGAAAGAAAGATGAATGACAATGCTTCTACATTGACAATTCTACATTCAATAAAATCATGGTGAAGAATAGGTATCCAATATCATGTATTGATGATCTTTTGGACCAACTCCACAAAGCTCACTACTTCACCAAGACCAACCTTAAATTGAGACATCATTAGGTATCCATCCATTCCAAAGACATTTGAAAGAAAAATATTCAAAACCAAGAATGGATTATACAAATGATTAGTTATACCCTTTGGTCTAGCCAATAAACCACCAAAAATTATGTGCTTTATGCATTACATTGCATGAACTTTCACTAATTACTTCATCATCATCTACCTAGGTGGCATACTCATCGTCAACATGACTTTGGAGAAGCACATATTACACATCCTAAAATACTTTTTGCTAGCATAAGTTGCAAGGAAACCTTAACAAATGTAACTTCAACACCACAAAAATAGAGCACATATGCTACCTCATTGATCACACAACCATCCATATGGACCCAAAAAAGATAAAGTTTATCCAAGACTAACTAACTCTTTTCAACATCAAGGAAGTACACAACTTTCTCATAATAAATTTTTCTCTTACTTGTGGACACTTATGTAAAAAATTCCTAGCCGATCAATCAAATCATTGTGCGAAAGTAGAATTCTTGTGGACACTTATGTAAAAAATTCCCTTTAAGGAGAAAAATTGGCATCTTTACACACTTTTTAAATGCTTGAGATTACTCACCCCTTTGAGATTTATACTAATAAATTTGATTATGCACTAAACACCTTACCTATACAAAATAGGAATTTAGTTGCATATCACTGAAAATTGCAATAACATAGTCCTAACTTACAATACACATGATAAATAATTGTGCATCATTGTTGAAGTTGTCAAGAAATGCTACATTCTAGGCAAAAAGACTCATTCATTTTTATCATAAGCCAATTATATGTTTTGTGCATGTAGAGAGGAAGCAAGAGAATACATGTCACGTGAAGTGGTTATCATATTTATAGTAGCCCTATTTAATGATCATGCATAAGGGGAAGGAAAATAAAGAAAAAAAATACATTTGCTAACCATATATCCACACACACACACACACACACATCATTATGATATAATCATGTAACCATAGCTTATTTTAATAGGAAACTCTATACCCCATAGATTTAAACTTTTCATAGACCTAAATTATTCTTGTGAAAGGTAAGAAAGATAAAGGATTCTATTTGTTTGACAAGTTCATTTTCAAGCTTCAAAATATCTATGTTTTAATTGGTACATTGTGCTAAAAGCTTATTTGACACTAAAATTGTGGGACACTTTACAACTTCTAAGACACTATCAATGCCATGAAAACACTTTTACTAGCATCACATTCATGTATACATTAGATGCCATGTCAAGTATTCCATTATGTATCGCCAAGCTCACAAGCATGAAGCTAGAATTACCTCTAGACGTGCTAAAGAAGCCTTAGGAATATATGAACATGGATTTAATGATTTGAATGCTTATGAAAAAACATCAAAATTATTGTTTGTTGTATCAATAGGTTTTTGAAGATGTTTATAATGAATGTGCTAAAAATACCATCACCATGTAGAAGATAAATCCTCTTTTGCAATTGTCTACCCAAAATCCAAGGTTTGCTACTTTTAGCAAGATTTATGGGAGAAACTGGATACACAAATGAATCAATACATAACCTTACATAGGTGGATGACCATTAACATAGCTTTTTCATATATAACTATGTGAATTCATGAATTTATTGGATAACAATATACTACACAATGACATGCCTATATAGTGCTTACAAAGTTCTATGAGGAAAAGTGCCTTCTAGATGTCTCAACTTAAACAAAAGACACATGTGGACATATACTACTACACATCATCCACTATAAATTTTCACACACAAAAACAAGAAGTATACAAGGAAAAATAAATTATACATGACATTCAAAATGTACACCAATACGTTCAACATATTCTCTTGTATCGACATAAATACAAAGAGCACCATGACACAATGCACACCTCATGATATCAAAGTTGATGACCATCTAGTTATATTTTCTTAAAGAGTAATTCAAGGGTCCACACAATGAGATGAAACTTCTATCCTATGGTTCATAGACCATCCTACACACAACTCATGATAAGACATTTATTATTGTTCTATTTGAATAATTTGGTCTTCATTTGATGTTCAATGTGGGACTCCTCAACCTATACTTTTCTTATCTTCTTAAGATAGTGTCAATCCAACATCTTTTAGATTTGGATCCTAATCATTCTAAAATAGTTGTTCAAGATTAGAATCACTACTACTTGAAACTACTAAGCCACATAACATTTATTTAGAGTGATCAAAGCAAAGACAATCTAAAAATTATGATTAATGATATATATTATAACAATTCTATGTTTAGTTTCGATGAGTTATCAAAGATACAATTGGTGTTAGCATTATGACTTGTGTTTCCATTGATGGTAACCATCTCTGGTGTGACATTTATGCTATTCTGCAAAGGATTCACTTTAAAAGGTTATGATTGATGAAGAAGATTTGAAACGAAGATTAAGAAAGTTACTAAGGCTATGTCATTGATTGATGAAGAATATGTGAAAAGGGATTTACTTTCTAAGGTTATGATTGATGAAGGAGATTTGAAAATATGATTTCAGAAGTTACTAAGGCTATGACATTTATTGAGGAAGAAAATATGATTCCAAAAGATTGGAATATGCCATAAAGAGTACTTTAAGATCTTATTGAAATTATGGATACTTGTTGATCTAGACTTAATGCATACTATAAATATTGTACTATTGTGAGGACAAGTTTTCAAATTGATGGTTTGACAAAGATTTGATGCACCATTTGGCTATTTAGTAAAGTTGATTGTTCAACTATTTTGGATAGGCTAGGAGAATGACTTGCATTTCTCTAAAGAGGAATTTTGGGGCATGTAATTTGGTTTGTTAAAATTATTTTAGAATAAATGAGAGGGGAGTGAATCAGTTATCCTCAGGTCTAGATGTACCAATTCAACCTTTAAACCCTTCAACAATCTTAGATCTATTCATCAATTCACTCAGTCTTTATAGAATGCATTAGTAACATAAAACTTGCAGTCCACTGTCCAAAAGTAATCAACTTGTAGAATATAAAACTTTCAACAACATTCACATAAAATAACATTCACACAAGTATAACACCAAGATTTAACGTGGAAACCCAACATGGGAAAAACCACCTGTAACATGCTACTAAATTTTTACTCTTCTGAAGTGAGCTCTATTAGAAGCCAAACCTGTTAAAGGTTTACAATACACAGTGTTAGGTGTGACCATGTTAAAGGATTTAATCACCCTTTTAAGAGTGGCTTGTTTAGAGGGCTTAAGAACATTCTATTAAAATGTCACCTTGATTAAAGGGTTTACACAATGTGTAATACCCCCTCCTATGATGATACTTGGACTATCTGATTTGGACATTCTATTATGATAGCTAGAACTATATGTTTACATTTATGTTTTGTGGATGATGATATGTTTATTAGATGATTGATATGCTCATTTATGATTATCATTTATATTTTTATGAAATTAGAAAGCCATCTATCGTTATATGTTTTATGGAGCTAACCGAAGGATTTGAATCTAACCATTATCATGATGTTTTATGTTTCATGGATATGTGTCTGATGTATTTTCATGACTCAGGACGAAGTCATAGTTACTCACTTAGTTGAAGACCACACGATGTATCAATCCTAGTCATCTGTTTGTATATGTGTGTGTGTGTGTGTGTGTGTGTGTCTGTGTGTGTGTGTGTGTGTGTCTGTGTGTGTGTGTGTTTATGTATGTATGTATATGTTTGCACATGTATTTCTTCTTGGTGATGTAGGATTGCAAGTACTGGGTATCTTCTCCACCTAGCTTCACAGGTCTGAGCAATCCCTCAAAATACTCGATCATTGTTGTTGTTACAGAGATATCACCAAGGTCCCATGAGAAGGAACTTTGCCTATGATCCTTTTATCTTTAGGTGGGGAATTCCTGAGTCGGTCCCTTGTGTGGATGATGTGTTTCTATTTCCTCTCAGTTTATTGGGTTTGTGGATCTTGTAGCTGGTTTCTTATCTTTTTCATTTGTTGAGAATGAGGTTTGAGTATGGTAGCTCTAATTGTCTTCATGGTATAGTCAATTTTTATTAGTAGATTATTGATGTGAATTATTGTTCATATGAGGGTATGATTTAGTAATTTATCTTTATTAGTAGTTACTTATTTGTACATGTATATCTTGCTCGGAATGAGTTAGTATGTGATTAAATCATGCGGTTTTAATAATAATAAAGAATTTATGGTATTAATAATGTTTTAATAATAGTGGTAAAATCCAACGTATGTTAGTAGTTACCTAATATATATCACTATTATATTTTGTAAAGAATATGTATTAGCAGTGGGTTTAAATTATAATGTATTTGGTGTAAATAATAATATTCCTAATATTTAAATAATTGTAATATTAATAATATTGTGCCTTACTTATGGTATATGTACACATAAGCATATGGGTGCACACATATGCCTATGAATACATATATATAAACATATATTATTGTTAATTGTTGTGTGAAAGAAATTATTATTATTAGATAATAATAGATCTATGTTACTTTCACTTAAATGGAAATATGTTTGGTAAATTCTTTTACCATGGTTATTAGTAAATTATTCCTAAAAATAATATTAACTATTTTACCACCCTTAAATTTAGGAGACATAGATTTATAGTTATATTAAATAAAATTTATTTGTCCCTTCACGGGAATGGTTTTACAAACCATATTAATTAATTAATAACTATTATAGTTGAGATGGTTGCATCGGTTGGATTACCCGTGCAACCACCTCCTCCAATCTATATATAGGAAAGATTTTCTGTGTGAGGGGGTGTTGCATAGGAGTGGATTCAAGAAGAAATGATAACAAGATTAGTATTATGCTTGTAGGAATATTATAGTTGTAAGGAGAGAAATTCATTATTCTCTGAGATTGGCATTTGGTTGTTTATGGTAGAGGCTGGAGATTGCACCAGGAGGATTTGAAGGAGTGCTGAAAGAGTTTCAGTGGGTTGGATCCTTCTTCATCAACCGAATCTCCACAGGACTCCAGGTTGGAATCCATCCCGAGAGATCTCTCTCCCTTGTGATATGTATTGGATAAGAGTCTGGTTGAATGTTTTCTCTGTGTGTTTTATTGTATATGTAAATTTTAGAATGTTTATGTTATATGAATATTGTGTCTATAGTAGTGATTTGGAGGTTAGGATGATGTTTAAATGGAATTATTTCCTATGTTGTATATAAATATTTCTGCATTGGTAAGAGGCTATAGACTCCTTAAAATTCTCCTTGTATCCCCTTTCGTACCCAGAATGTCCATGAGTGTTTCCAGGATTTAGAACTTCTATTTCAACCTTACTGTTCCATATCTGTTCTTGCACCACCTTTCTTCATCCGGATCTAGAACAGATTTGTTGGATAGATAGGATGGATTGATGGCTATTTCCAAAGGGAAACTAGGAAATCTCAAATGGTTCATGCCCAAATTAGGCAACCATAGTCCCCATAATGCCCAGTTTTAACCGCAAGTCAGAGCTGACAATAATTTCTATAGTTTTTGGTAATCAGTACAACCGAGAAATTAGTGTCAACCAAGCAGTTAGTGTTAACCAAGCAGGTAGTGTCAACCAAGCAATTAGTGTTAACTGAGTAGGTAGTGTTAACCAAGTCGGTAGTGTTAACCGAGCAGTTAGTGTTAACCGAGTAGATAGTGTCAACTGAGCAGTCAGTGTTAACTGAGCAGGTAGTGTCAACTGAGCAATCAGTGGTAACTAAGTAGGTAGTGTCAACTGAGAAGTCAGTGTTATCCGAGTAGGTAGTGTCAACCGAGCAGGTAGTGTCAATCGAGCAGTCAGTGTTAACCAAGTAGGTAGTGTCAACCGAGCAGTCAGTGGTAATTGAGCAAGTAGTATCAACTGAGAAGTCAGTGTTATCCAAGTAGGTAGTGTCATCTGAGCAGGTAGTGTGAACCGAGCAAATAGTGTTAATCAAGGAAGACATGATTTATACAAGTATTTGAATACTTTAATTTTGTATACTTTTAGTTATACTTGTATAAAGGAATTAGGTACCTTCTGGGATGATTGAGATAGGTTTCAGCTTCATAGGAGTTAAGATGCAACTTCTAGATTTTGAGTTTTCAATTTAATTCAGACTTAGTTAAATTTCAGACACCGAAGGTTTTATGGAGCATTGTGTTTTGGCATATGGAAATTTGTGTAAACTTGATATATGATCATTTCTTGTTTGATGAAAGTTATATTGTGCATTTAGATGCCTTAATAGGGTTAGGATGTGTGTAGGAAGTAGGGTTAGGGATTAGGATTGTCTGGAAGATCAGGACTATCCTAGGTCTCCCTAAACTGCTCCTAATTTTCCTAAACATCCCTAAACTATCCTATTCTTTTCTGTTCTTTGATGTAAGTTCTTAAAAGTGTTTATGATGTTTTTTATTTCATGTATGATGTATTTGTGATGTGTGGTTTAAGGTTAGAAAACCTAAGAACACTAAGTGAGTGGCTCTCAGTGCGGGGCCAGGGGCCTAAGTGGCTAGTACCAGGATAACCAACTGAAGAGTTATTTTAACAAGTGATAATTTAATTAAAACTTATGGGAATGGGTTCAAACACTAAAAAGATTAATATGTGCCTCATCCATGCCATTAGTGCTAGTTAAGGCTATGGATGGGAGTGGGAGAAGGTGCCTATGCGTAGGTACGATCGAATGGCACTTGTCTGTACGAAAGGCATTCGGTTCCACATGTGCCTACTTGGGGGCCGGAGCCCAGAGTGGCTAGTACCAAGACAACCCAAGGGGTGAGGGCTATGTGATGACACTCACTTAGGTTGTTGCTTAGATTTTCTACCAAGCCTTAGAACCTTTGGGAAAAGATTTATACTTTGATCTTCTTTTTCATTTGCTATTTGGGAAAAGGTTACCCAACCCTAGGTATGGCCTAGCTATTCCTTCTTTGTGGACCTTGGTGTTTATCTCCTACCACGGGGGAGTGGGCCTTTTGGTATCCATGTGGTTGGGTGGTAAATATTTTTATTGAGGTACTTTTTGCGGATGCAGTGCATAAGGATTCATGCTTGCATAGTGTTCCAATTTTGAAGAATGAAGACTTGTATTTATCTTTCATGATGTAAAATTATTGTTACCTCCCAAGAGGAGATGAATGTAATGTAATCATTAATGTATTTCAAAATGATGTATTTGGAATGGATAGACTGAGGAAAAATGAAAAGGGAAAGCATGAACTTTATGTATATGATGTATGTTGAAAAGAAAGGGAATTTGTAAGGTTTCAAGTAAAGTAGTATGTTTCTCATTATTGATGAATAAAGGAAAAGCTAGTAAAACAAAAGTAATATTTGTAATGTATCAAATGTTTAGATGGTTCTTTTATATGGTATTAATGCTTTAAATGTTATATCATTCATAAAGGATACTTAGGAATATAGATGGATTTAAATGACAAATTAAAATGAAAGTACTTTGTATTTCTTATAAGGAATCTACAAGTGTTGGGATGTAGTTTGCTTAAGAAGTAAATCATGTTGCTAGTACACTAAATGGACTTTAAAGATTTGTACATTAAATGAAAAGGGAACCCTTGAGGAATCTAAGTTAATCTATGTTTTGTTTTTATAATTCTTTTAAAAGTTCAAAAATTTTCATAAATCTTTACTTAGGTTTTCTTTTACAAAGAGAATCTTTGTTCTCTTCCCCGAATTCCCTTATGGGGCATGACACAATGACTGTTAGGTCAACCTTGATTAAAGGATTTTGACTAAAACAATGGTTAGAAATTAACATAGGTTCTGATCTGAAATATACAACTCACTTTAAAAATTCTAATCCAATTTGCTCATATGTTGATTTACTAAATGACCTTCATTACCATCTCCATCTTTGATCTGCTCAGAAATCCCTTCAAGAAATCACCTCAACTCTGTTAAGCTCTTCACAGCTCTCTGTATCCTTTTTCTGAGATTCGTCAGTCAATAACATCAACCTCTTCTCACATCTCCATAACCTCATAATTAGGTCATCCTTATACTTCCTTGATCAGGTAGATTAATCTTTTGTCACTTAATATCTTCTGTAGATCTTAGGTTTAGGTCATATTCAATGAATCCTTCCATCATTTTGTTCTCCTTATCCTTCTAGATACTTCTCCAAAATTCTCCTTGAATCCAAAAGAAAATAGTTTACCATGCATTAAATGCTCCATATCATTCATTATTAATGTCAACACATTTTACATATCCCAAGAATTCAACTATGTCGGCTGGGATTATCAATTCCTTCACAAACTATAAATTACTGACACTCGATCAATACTATGTTCATCTACTCGGTCATCATTGGATATCTTGGTCATCACTAAAACTTTTTTTCTCGGCAAACACTATCTTCACTTAGTTAATTATTTGATACTCGACAATTATTGATGCTCGGTCGACACTAAATTTACTTGGCTTATACTGGCGTCTGGTCGACACTAGCATCACTCAACTTAAATTGAATTTCTTCTCTTTTGCTCGGTTAAGCCTATGCTTCAAATCTATTGACTTCTTCACTTAGTGTTAAAGATAAACAACACATTAATTTGTCAATGTGCCAACTAATCAAGTACCCATTGTAGTATCACATAACTCAACCTTTCCTTAAGTTCTCTTGTTATCTGCTCTTTTCAAATCCTCTTCATCAATCAAAAGATATGGTACTAGATAGCAATTGTCTTACTAGCTAAGGTTTGACATCAATGACAATATAAAAATTGTTTCAATTGTAGTTTCCAACATGGTAGAATTCGTCAGATGGTATTTTAGTTCAAATATCTAATGTTGGTTTTATTTGTAGGTGTAGATTTATTATTGGTGCTTCAATTCATATATCTCATGTTGGTTTTCTCTTTTGGTGTAGATTTTGTATCACATGCGCTATTTTGTTGTCTATGTTAGTTTTTGGCTAACTTGGCTATTTGTGGTGACTTGATTGGTTAGGTCTAGATATAGGCTAGGGAAAGATAAGAGGCTTAAGGTTCTTTTTCTAGGGACTGTCATGGTTCATATAACATTTTATGCATTGGAAACCATTTTTGGGCCAGTCGATAACTTGTTTTTAATGCTTTTTCACACAACTATTTGGTCTTATTTTGGAAGTAGTTGTGATGATTATGGATTAATTATATTATTTGAAAAAGATTTTTTGGGATGTAATTGGGTCCTATCTACTTTATGGAGTGGAATGCATTGATTATTTCTATTCAAGGTGCCTGCCTTTGTATCAATAATGCCTATTTTTCTGTGGCTGGCCTTTTTGGTGTTTCCAATAGACAAATAACTATATATTCTATTTTGAATCAGTGAGTTCATTTATTCTATTAATTAAGGATTACTGTAATCATTGGTAGTGTTCCTAAATTAGTAAGGACAGTGAGTTCCTTGGCTTCATCCTAAAACTTTGTACTTTGATATTTGGATATAGTGTGTACATTTCTCATTGTGGTTTTTCCCATCTTGGGTTTTCCATGTAAATTTGGTGTTCTTATGTGTTCATGTGTATCTAGAATCTTTATTTTATCTTCTATTGATCATTAATTAAGTTATTTCAGATTTGAGATATTTTAAGTGTGTTGATTCACCCCCCCTCTCAGCATCAAACTATGTTTAACAATTGGTATTAGAGAAAGGAACTTCTCTAGGTGAAGCTTAATATCTTGAGGTAGATCAAGAATGGATGGTGAACAAAGGAATCAGGTACCTAATTTTTATGGAACAAACTATGTCTTTTGGAAGGAGAATATAGATTCTTATTTGGATTCTTTTCCATATGGAGTTCCTGATGCAATCATAAAGTGATATGATCCTACTTAAACATTTAATCTTACTACTCTAGAAGAAATCAAGGCACGTGAAAATAATGGTAAGGCAAGAAATGCAATTATCATTAGTTTGGGTGATTCAGGATTGTTGAAAATTGTGAGTTGCAAATCTAAATTTGATGTATGAAAAAATCTTGCTAGTGTTTATGAATTAGATAAGGAGGTCAGGTAGATCAAGTTGTAGAATCTGACACACAAATTCAAAACCTTGAAGATGTTTAAAGATGAGAACATCGATGACTACCTACATTGAGTAAATGAAGTTTTCAACTCCATCAGAGTCTCTAGAGGAGTACTTGAAGATAATGAGGTAGTTTGAAGGTGATGAGGGCAATGGAAAAAACCTATAAAACCTTATTGATTGATATACAATAGAGTTGAGATATTGACAAGTATACTTTGGAGGAGTTTTATGGTGTTATCAATGCATTTGAGCTATCCAAACTTAAAGAGAACCAAGGGAAAAGAAATATGTTTGTTTCAAGGCTACTCAAAACATGGGAGAAGATTCCAATTTAGATGAAAAATAAAACTTTGTTAGGAAGCTAAAGAAAGGATCCAACAAATATAAAGGTGTGTTTCTCTTCAAATGTTTTAATTGTGGAATAGTAGGACACTATGCCATTAAATGTCCTTTTAGAGAAGATACAAAGAATCTTGATATTGATGAAAATAAGGAAGTTACATGCATAGTGGACATGATGATAGAGAAGAATTATTGTTCAATGAAATCCCATTCATTAGAGGATGAAAAGGGAAACAATTCAAATGACAAGATATTGTTATTGGCCATCAAGGATGAAGACGATGTCAAATTTGAAGAACAAAATATTTCTTTACATGTAATAGAAGAATCTAGATCATGGAACATTGATTCTAACTGCTTAAAACACATGACTGGTGCTAGAAAGCTATTTGTCCACATAGAAAACTATGATGGAGGGTTTGTTTCATTTGCTAACAAAGATTCAACACCTATTTGTGGTGAGAGAACTATTTCAATTGATAATAAGCATAAACATACTGGTGTTTATTATGTGAAAGGATTGAGGAAAAGCCTTTTGACTATTATTCAACTATGTTATAGGGGTTTTCAAGTCAATTTTATTGGAGGAAGGTGTGAGATCATAAAAAAATCTGGGAAACTTATTGCAGAAGGGATAAGAAATAGAAATATTTATTAACTCAAAAGGAACAATATATGATATTTCTTGTTGGCACCAAAGAATGAATGTTGGATTTGGCACAAAAGGATGGGACATATTAAATCCAACAATCTGATGAAGATCACTACTCCCAACACGAAGAGTTACTAGGTATACAAATACTATTTGCAAAAAATGCCAAATTGGAAAGCGAACCCAAATAATATTAAAAAGAAGAGTATTCAACCACAAGACATTTAGAGATGATACACATAGATATTCAACCACGAGACAATTGGAGATGATACACATAGATCTATGTAGATCAATTAGAACAAGAGAGGTCAATGATGAAAGGTATTTCATGCTACTTATTGATTATACACCAAAATGACATGGGTAACATTTTTTAAAGAGAACCTTGAGGCTTTTAAAATTTATCAAAAGCTCGATGGAGAATCAAATGGATTCTAGGATTTAGTGTTTGAGATATGATAGAGGAGGACAATTCACATCATATGAATTTAACTGCTTCTATAAGAAATATGGGATCAGAAGATAGTTATCTACACCAAGGACTTATTAGAATAGAGTTGTTGAAAGAAAGAATATGAGTGTTGTTGAAATGCCCAGAATAATGTTGAAAGTTGTTAATCTAACAAATGTCAACTAGAGGGATGTAATACATACTGCTATTTATCTACTCAATAGAGTGCAAATCAGAGAATCATACAAAGACCCATTAAGACCTATGGTTCAAAAGGCACCCAATGTCAAATACTTTAGAATTTTTGGGAGCAAATGTTACGTCAAAAGAGATAAAGGTAATATAGGAAAGTTTGATGCAAGATTAGATGAAGGTATTTTCTTGGGATACTTTGCAATAAGAAAGGCTTACTGGTGCTATAATTTTAGACTAAATAAAGTACTAGAAAGTGAAAATATAAAATTCAATGACACATGGAATCAATCTATTTTTGAGCTAGAGATTGAATTAGAATGGGTTCTTGTTACACTAACAAAAGAAAGAAATGCTTTAGAGCATAATGCTAAAGATTTAGAGAATGAATAGAAAGAATTAGAACTAACTCCAATGACACCTACTACATGTGTTTAGAGAGATCATCCAAAAGAGAAAATAATTTGAGATAAGGATAAAGGAATTCAAACAAGAAGATGGTTAGCCAAAACATGTGAGAAATCAAACTATTATTTTATTTCTGAAATTGAACCAAAAAAGTATGCAAATGCTAGTGAGGATGAAAGTTGGATAAATTCCATGAAAGAATAATTGGATTAGACATAGAAGAACCAATCATGGTAACTAGTTGTTGGATTAGGTGTGGAAAGATAAGTACTATGACAGGAGGGGTGAATCAGTACTTCAAAACACTTTTAATCTATTTGAACTTTCCTTTCTAACCATTTACTAATTCTTTATCATTTACATGCATCACATGACATATAAAACATTCAATAAGTAACACATAACACAAATATTTGGTATTGTAGAAACCCTTGTTAGAGGATAAAAATTGTGGTGGGGATGATACCCACAAGACATCATTACTATAGAATAAAGTTTACTCGGTTAGAGCTACAATGCTAGCTATTTCTGATAGCTTACCCTGTTAAGAGTATTAACCCAATTAAGAGTTCTAAAGACCACTATGTCTACCTTGGTAAAGGATTTTATAATTCTAATCTAATAATTGCACCTGGTAAAAGGATTTACAAATAAGACCTACTAAGATCTTTCGATTAAGAGACTTTAAAACTCTAATCAAACTTTAATTAGCAATACAAAATATGTCTATCAAACTTGCATCATACATATGCTAATCAGACTCTTTATACTTTGTAACTCATTACCTCATACTATATACCTTTCACACTAAAAATTCAGTACTCGATAGATCACAATTTCTATTTTTTCTTCACTGCTCTGTTACTTGGTGTCTTCTCTGCTTATCACCTTCTCAATAATTTACTTCACACATGAAATCTCCTCTTGCATTCATATCAACACCATCATCTTCACACTAATCTTTACTTCTCAGATCTATTTATACAATTCTAGAAGAGGTGCTAGAAGTTCTAGAATCTTCTCATCGAGCGGTTCTAGCATTGGTTACTCTTCCAATGTATATTTCATCATTTATTCTCATTGGAGGATCTCACTTTGGAATCATGTGTAATCATCATGTTGTAATCTCCAATGTTATGTTATACGATCTCCTCGAGAATGGTAAACTATTTTCTATTCGGTGTCCACATTCAATGTACTTAAAGATTCTTTTAGTATCGACTTCTTATGCTTGGTAACATGTTTCCTTAACTCAGTAACTAGCTTCTCTTCTTGGTGCTCGGTGCTTGATTCTGCCTCGCTTGGTGCCTGTGCTTTCTTCTTCTTTACCAAAATTCCATGTCTTCTTATTTGTTTTACCGAATGACTTTCTCTTCCTTACCAACTTGTATTTTCTTCATTACCGAATGAATTTGACAAACATTATGACTTCCTTATAACTAATGACAAAAAAATGAACTCTTAGGAGTGTCACTAGTACCTAGATTGAGGTACAAAAATGTAATTGGAAGAAAGTCAGTATTCGGGAACAAGCTAAATGAAGATGGAAAAATTACCAAAAACTAAGAAAGAGTAGTATGAATTGTTTATACTCAAGTTGAAGGAATATATTTTGAATAAATATTTGCCTTAGTAGCTAGAATGAAAGCTATTAGAATATTTTTAGCTTTTGTTGCATACAAAAACTTCAAGGTTTATTAGATGAACGTTACATCTACATTTCTAGATGGGTACTTGAGGAAGAAGTCTATATTGAGCAACTAGATGGTTTTAAACTCTCAGAAGATCCTAACACGGTCTGCAAACTTTAAAAAGCATTTTATGGTCTCAAATAGGCTCCTAGAGCTTGATACACCATGTTGGGTAAATATGTACTGCAACAAAAATTTAATAAAGTTATGTAGGAGGATGTAATTTCCATCTCTCAAATCAAGTACATAAATAGATACTAAATAAGTTTGGAATGGAAGAATAAAAAGTGGTAGTAACATAATTGATAACTAGATGTAAGTTAAACAAAGATGACGAGTCTCCAAAAGTTGATCAGAAATCATACAAATCTATGATTGGTGGATTGCTATATCAGACTGCTTCAAGACTAGATATTGTGCAACTCTCTATCTAGATATCAAATATCAAACTTGTCTAAGGAAATCTCATTAAGTAGCAATAAAAAGGATATTCAGATATTTGAAAGGTACTCCAGATTTTGGACAATGGTACATAAAAGATGGTGATTTCTCACAAAAATTATTTACAAATTTTGATTGGACATGATGTGCAAATGGTAGAAGAAGTACTAGTGGTGGAGCACTCTTTTTAGGAGATAGGTTGGTCTCTTGGATGAGAAAAAAATAAGATTTAGTCTCTCTATTCACAACAAAAGTGGAATATATTAGGACAACAACTTGTTGTACCCAAATTATTTGGATGAAGAAAACCCTTAAGGATGCAGAAGTATTCTCTGATGAGATGATTCCAATAATATGTGATAACACAATTTCCATTAAAATCTTCAAGAATCTAGTAATGCATTCTAGACAAAACCAAATTTCTATCTAGTATCACTTCTTGAGCTAGAAAGTTGTTGAGAAAGAGATGAAATTGGAATATGTACCTACCAAAGAACAAATTGTAGACATTTTTACTAAAGCTCTGCTAAAAAAAATGTTGAGTATTTTAGGTAGAGATTTGGGGGAATTGCTCCTTTTTCAAACTAGATGCATAAAAGGTATGCATCTTTCTAGGGGGAGAACAACTACCCATCATTTATCTCCTTGATTGATGTTATGGTTTCTCTTAATAATAGCAGTGCTAGTGAGTATTTGTAGGATGGATTGAAGAAAATATGTTTCCTCAGTTAGGGGGAGAAATTATGAGTATTTCTTGCAGAATCGGAAAGGGAAGACCCACTCTTTGTCCTTGATGTCAAAGGGGGAGAAGGAAATTGAGAAAGATAAGTTGTTACAAAATGATCGTTGGTGTTCCCATCAATGAAAAAGGGGGAGATTGTTACCATTATGACTTGTGTTGTCATTGATGTTAACCATTTCTAGTGTGACATTAATGTTTGTTTCCAAATGATTTATAGGCTAAGGTTATGATTGATGAAGAAGATTTGAAAAGACAATAAAGAAGTTACTAAGGCTATGACATTGATTAATAAGGAAGATGTAAAATGGATTTGTTTGTTGAGGTTATGATTGATGAAGAAGATTTGAAAAGAGAACTAAATAAATTACCGACACTATGACATTGCTTGAAGAAGAAGATTTGGTTTTGGAAGATTGGAATTATGCAGGAAATAGTATTTGAAGATCTTATTGAAATGATTAATGCTTGTAGCTCTAGACTTAATGACTGATCATTGTAAATATTGCACTGTCGTATAGATTCTTTAACAAATATTTCATATGTTGTTTGGCTAACGGTAAGGTTAACTATAATGATGGTTTGGACCAACTTGGAGAATGACTTGCATTTATCAACAAATAAATTTTAGGGTATGTTGTTTGGTGTAGTAACTCAGATGGTTTTTTTTTTTTGATCAATAAAGGCTGAAGCCATAGTTTTTATATTAAGTAGAAAGTAAAATATACAATATCTATCTACAGCTAAAAACCATAATAGTGTTCAATCATGGAGTGTGAATACATATAGAGTGCCAGTGCTCTCTCCATGAAAGGAAAAGAGTCATTCTCTGGTATAACAAAATTTCCTTAAATGTAAGTCTATTCATGCTTTCCCTGTTCAGCTAAAAGCTTCCCAAAAGCTCTTGATAACGGGAATGATGTGTGTCCTTCCTATCAACTTTTTAGATTCTGACAAGGATGCCAACCATTAGAAATTGATCTAATGTGTGTTCCACATGCTGCCATATTAGCCAACTCATCAGCTTTACCATTGCCTTCGCGATAGATATGGTTAGCCATTATTGATTCAAATTTGGAGATAATACTCAAAATCACCTCTAAAAAAGATTGAAGTTTCCAGTTAGTGATGGCTCCTGATCTAATTGCATTTATGATTATCATTGAATCCCCTTCGATTTCCACTTTATTGAAGCCTAAATCCCTGACAAGAATTAAACCATGATAAAGGGCTTTAATCTTTGCTGCATTATTAGTATCTGGTTCTAGAGGGATGGCTAGTTGAGCAATGATTTGGCCCTCTGAGGAATGAATTATGCACCCAGCACCCGAAGGCCCAGGATTACCTTTTGATGCACCATCAAAATTTAATTTCACCCATCCTAGGGAAGGAGTTTTCCAAACACGTGACTGTCTTTGGAGTCCATTCTTATTGCAACCTCTTCCTAAGGAACCAGGAGCTTTCAACCCATGCCATCTTTTCATCATCTTATCATCCCAACTGGTGTAAAATTTATGTGTTGCTGAATATGTTTGATTTCGAGAATTCATGATCTCCACTATAGCTGCTTCAATTCTATTCAATATTTTCCCAATATCCATTGATTTATATTGAAAGATTCTCCTATTTCTTTCTTTCCAGATTTCCTAGAGTAAAATTGAAGGAGAGATAATCCATAAGTTACCACAAAAACTATCTTTGAAGAGAGTTGGCCAAGCAAGAAGATGCAATTGGAGATTTTGATGGGGGGCAGATTGCCAATTCAATTTCGAATATTACCACTCCTAGCATTTTGTAGCAAAGGGGCAAGAAAATAATAGATGATTGTGAGATTCTTCATGTTTTAGACACATGTAGCATCTTGATGGACCCAAAAATCACATTTGTGTAAATCTCTCTGCAGTCAAAATGTGGCCCTGAGAGGCTACCCATAGGAAAATACCAACGTTGGGGAGGCATAGTTTATTCCAACAAAGATGGAGTGGGATTGTAGAAGACTTTTGAATGTGTTGTGTTAAGGAATTGTATCCTTCCTTCACCTTATAGACGCCATCTTTTGAACCCGTCCAAATTAACTCATCATTACCATTTTTCAAGAGGAAAGATCTGTTTTGAACTACAGACTTTAACAAGTTTGATTCTTGGATATCAGCTCCTATACTTGAGAAATCCTTCCACTACCAAGATCCATCCTCCTTTGATGAATGAGAAGGGATAATGTAATCTTTAAGCATATTACCCCATGTTGATTGACAAAGTTGCATAATCTAATTAAGGCCTAGTATCGATTGGAGAGTACCTAGTCCTCCCCAAGAATCTTCCCAGAATCTGGCTGAGTTGCCACTTCTGATATTCCAAGAGAGGTTGGAATCCACAACATGTCTAGATTTCAATATAAAATTCCATATCCTGGATCCTCTTGGAGGGTTTTTAATTCTGAATATTTCATGACATCCCTCTGCACCCAAGTATTTTCTTTTGATGATTCTAACCAATTTGTAATCCTTATTTTTGATCAGTTTCCAATATAATTTAGTTCCCAATGTTGTGTTTTGCCACATCTGATTTTTAATCCCTGTTCCCCCCGCACTAATCAGTTTGCAAATATTGTCCCAAGAGATAATTTTGAATTTTCTATTCTGATCACATCCATGCCAAAAAAAATTCCTCAACTTTTTCACTATGTCCATGTAATTAGTTGAAGACAAAGCCAGACAAGATAATAGATATATGGGAATTGCTGAAAGGGTAGCTTTAATCATCACTATCCTTCCTGCACATGATAACCATTTGGATTTCCAGCTAGCCATTCTCCGATCCATCCTTTTGTTGATTGGTTTCCAAATCCCTGATGTTCTCAGATTCTTATCAATGGGAATCCCCAAATAATTGCAAGGAAGTGTTGCTACTTTAAAGGCTAAAAGGGATTCTATTCTCAATTGGATCCTCTTTTTCATATAGAAGAAAAAAATAACTGATTTTTATTTGTTGACAACTTGTCCTGAGGCTAAAGCATACTTATTTAGAGTACTTCTGAAAAGACCAGCTTCTCTGACCAAACCATAGCCAAAGAGGAGTGTATCATCTGCAAATTATTGATGTGTAATAGGAGGAACTAAAGATGTGACTGATATGCCTCTGATGCGGCCCTGAGTTTGAAGCCTAGAAATACTGCAACCTAAAGCCTCTGCCATGATAATGTACAAGAAGGGGGATAGAGGATCCCCTTGCCTTATACCATTTGAGCCTTCAAAAAAACCTTGAGGGGAGCCATTAATCAGAATAGAGTATTTTGGAGTCGATATACAGTAAAAGATCAGATTGATCCAGGCTTTAGAAAATCCAAAGCATTCCATGCATTTGGATAAGAATCTCCAATTCACTTTATCGTAAGCTTTCTTGATGTCTAACTTAATTAACATGCTGGGTTTTTTGGAATGTTGAATGGAATGAATTAATTCTTGAGCAATTATAATGCCATCAAAAATGGATCTGCCTGGGACAAACCCTGTTTGTTCTTCACCAATGATCCTATTTAAGATTATTTTTAATCTATTTGCAAGGGCTTTAGATAAAGTCTTGTATATCGTATTACACAATGCAATGGGTCTGAATTCATCAATAGAGTTTACATTTTCTGATTTAGGAATGAGAGAAATGAAAGTATTATTGATTTCAGTTAGAAATCTACCTGAGGATCTAGTTGTTTCCAATGCCTCAGTAAGTTCTTGACCAACAACCTCCCAACAATGAAGAAAGAAAGAGGGAGGGAATCCATCTAGACCAGGAGCTTTGTCTGGAGCCATTGCTGATAATGTTTGTAAAATCTCCTTTGTTGAAAATGGCCTCATTAGATTTCGGTTATCCGCCTCTATGAGAACTTTGGGGATATTACAAAGAAGTTCTTGTTGACATGAAAGAGGAGAGCTATTTGAAGAGTTCAGCAACTTGGAGAAGAAAGATACTATTTCCTGCTGAATTTCTTTTTGCTCAGAGAGAATAGATCCATCTTGGCTAGAAATTTGTAGGATTCTATTGGTATTCCTTCGGCACTTAGTACTAGAATGAAAAAATTTAGTGTTTTTGTCTCCAGTAGCTAACCAAGACTCCCTTGACTTTTGCTTCCAAAATATTTCTTCTTTGCTAAGCACATCCTCCAAATCCTTGAGCAAATCCTTCTCTTTGAAATATAGTTCTTGATTCATCCCTTGATTCATGATCATATTGTTTAACTCAGCCAATTTTGATTCAATTTCCACTTTTGATGAAAAGATATTCTTGAAATGAGTCATGTTCCAAATCAGCAAATTCTGTTTAATGAATTTGAGTTTAGCCACAAAACAGAACAATTTTGAACCTTCCACCTTAACTTCAACCCACCAATCTTTGATCATTTCTGAAAAGCTTCCCTCTTTTAGCCACATATTTTCAAATTTAAAGGAGCATTTATATGGCTTGTCCTCTTCCAACAAATCGAGACAAATAGGAAAATGGTCTGAGCCTGATGAAGGATATATGGAAGCTTTCAACCCAAAAGGGAAAGATGTCAAATCACCTTTAAAAAGAAACCTATCTAATTTTTTTGAGATATTGTCCATACCCATTCTTCTATTAGACCAAGTGAAGGCCCCATTATCAAATTCAATCTCCATCAAATCATCCTTTAAAAGCCACTCGTGGAAGTCTGACTGGGATTGAGATAGCCTTTGAGATCCCCCTTTTTTCTCTGTTGCATGAATGATGGCATTAAAGTCACCCCCTACAATGAAATTACTGTTAGGAAAAATATGAAACCAGTTGCTAATTTCCTCCCAAATCTCCACTTTCCTTCTTCTTGAGATAGGTCCATACACATTGATCACAAATGTGTTTAAATTTGATTGTGTACTAATAATTTTTCCCCCCATCCAGCTCTGAGAATCTTTGATATGAGAATAATATGAAGTTCTGGGATTCCATATAATGGTTAGACCCCCTGAGGAACCCGTTGCTTCAACCACTGTGGCTTTCCAATCCCCTAAAGACCTTATGAAATCATTTGCCTGTTCTTTATTCATCTTGGTTTCTTGTAAGAAAATGATGTCTGCTTTAGAAGACCAAATGCAGCGTTTTACCAGACACTGCTTGTTAGGGGCATTAAGACCCCTAACATTCCAAGAAAGGACTCTCATTGAGACTTGGGAAGGAACTTCCCCTTCCCTACCTTCACATAAGCTGTAATCTTTGCTTGGTCCTGATCTTCACCCTCCTCTTCTCTCAAAGTGGCTGCTGACTTTCTTCCTCTGCCTTTCTTTTTCCCTGATCCGCAGTCTATTGCTATTTTATGATCTATTTGTAGTAGTCCTAAAGGAGAATTAAAAAAATTTGAAGTTAACTTGGAGCATTATTCCATGGTTTCTACCTCATCCTGACCTTGAGAATTGAATGTTATCTCTAATTCAAATATTGGATGGTCTACATCCATAAATCTCTCTTCATCTTCTACATAGTCATCTTCCAACATTTTACCAATAATTGAATGAGACAAAGAGTTGGTTGTGGGTTGATCATCCGGAGTGCTGCCAAACAGGTCATAAACTGCTTGAAGTCTAGAAGGAATAGGTTCCTCTAAGCTCCCAACACCTCCAATATCCCTTGAAGACTAGTTCTGATGATTCTTTCTAATCCTTAGAGGTTTGAGTGATATTAAGCCCCCTTTCATTTTATTCTTCACTGGAGCCAAGGGTAGTTCCGTTAACAATTCAATATTGGAATCCTTCTTGCCCCTGTTTCTGATTCTTGAAGATTTCCTACGTCCTGAATTTGGAGGTCGGTTGCTTTCCTCTGAGCCAATAGGTTTTGTCAAATCCTTGAGGTCACAAAGTCTGATTTTCAAAATGTCATCCTCCTGTTCAGCATAATCCTGAGGCTGAAGTGTAGTGTAAGAGATAATATTCTGAGAATCTTGATCATCATTTCTCAAATCAAAAATATTTGTGTCAGGAATATCATTCTCTAAAGTATGGAACACTCTGTTTTCCTCTTTATCTCCTAAAGAACCAATAAGGTTCTCCTCTGTTTCAGGTGGGTTGTCCTCATGGAGAACTTGATCAGCAATTTCCTCCAGTAAATCTTTCTGAACCTGAGACACTCAATATATGATGAGATGTTCCAACCAAGGGACTTGCCATTTGGAGATTGACATCGGGAGAGAATAGGAAGGTATAAGAAGAGGTGCCCTGGACAATTTTCTGAATTTTCCAAATGTCTCTTTGTAAGTGTTGAGGTCTAACCAATATTCCCCTTTGGATATGATGCCTATCTCATGACTATTTAATGTTGCATTGCCCTCATAAGATGGATAAGTCAAAGAGAGAATTTGAGAGCCCCCCCTGTTCCATTTGTAAGACCATAATCTCCTGCATAAAAGATATAAAAAAAAATGCAGAGACTCCTTGTTGATATCCACTAATTTAACATGAGGATCAATGCTAGCAAAGTGCCAAGAGCCAATTTTGTGGGGGGTTGCAATCTCAGATGTTGTAGAAGATGTTATCTTCGGAATGACTGATTGTTCTGAAGCATAGAAAATCGTTTGAATCCAAATTCCATATCTTGAAATAAGCTTTATGGAATTAGGCAACTCCTTCTCAACATTCATTAGCAAACATAACCAACTTGAAGCTGAAGGTTTATCTGAAAAGTGTGATAAGTATATTCCCACTTTTTTGCCAATAATTTGTAGAATTTCCATGTTTCTATATTTGACTAGAAGATTTGCTAGGTTGATCCACATGGGAACAAATTTGATGACATTTTTGGCGCTATTAAAGTTAGGGGACCACTGCTACATGTGTAATCCTTTATTCTTATAAAACTAGCCTTTTTGCTTGAAGATAGAATCTCTCTTAGACTTTTTTTCAAATAACACCACAAAATATTCTAGTTCATTATCCAGTATTTCAATCTTAGAAACCTCCCCCCAGTTGCATAAAACCCAATCTTTGAAATCCTTGTATGATATTTCTATCTTCCAAAACTTGCAGATGATTCCCTGACGAAGATAAATAAGATTTCACTGTTTTAATGTTTCTTCTGATAGGGTAATAGATAATACCTGATTTGTTTTGGAGGGTACCCACAAGTGGGAAACTTCCATGGAAGTGTTGGGCCAGCCAGGAAGCTCTGACTTGACTTCATTTGGTTGTTGCAGCTGTATTGACCCTACATTGTCCTCATGAATCAATGTTTTGAAAATTGGTCTCCATATTTTTTGCAATCCTTTAGACCTTCCTTTAGCTTGAGATTCAAACCTCTTTCTGTTAATCGCCTCATGGCCCAACAAATCTAATCTTCTTCTATGAATCTCCCAGTAGGAGTCCGTCCAAGCTTTCTTGGGCAAAGGAGGATTAAATGGGATGCCTTTGGAGGATGTGGGAAAAATGGGTATCAAATTCGGGTTCAGCTCTTTGTTCCGAGGTGAAGAATAGTTCTTGTTCATTTTTGAAAATTTGGAATGTGACCGTTTGTTAAATGAGTTGTGAAAAGGGATCTTCTTGCTTTGAGACAAGGCCATTCTTCCAACATGAAGGTTTTGATTATCAGGACGAAAGGGTCGTTCATAAAATATCCTCCTCTGTTTAAATGGATTATTGAACCATTTTCTTTCCCCACCGTAGAAAACCCCTGGTCTTCGATCCTTTTCAACCCGGTTCTAGGTTCCATCCCTATACCCATACCTTTGGCTTTCCGTGAAATCAGTGAAAATATTTGTGAATTCTGGCCTCCTAAACTATCTGGTTGAACGCTCTACTCTCTCCATCAGTGGTGAGGCTCCACTCATAGGACCGACTACATGAAAAACCCTCCACTGCAAAATCGAAGCTTCCCTCTTTCAGAAGATCAACTTGAAAAATTTTAAGCCTGACCTCTGCTCCTGCCAGAACTAACAAAGGACGAGATTTCCTCTTGTCTCTGGTAAAAAATTTAGGATCTGGCGGATCTAATGAAGGAAAGGTTTTAGGGCATAGATCTCTGAGTGTGGCGTTCACTATGTAATCTCTTCCAGAAGATTTTTCACTGATGTATCCCACTATTCCTACCACACCTACTATCCCACTGAAATCCTAGTTCCTTTCTCTCCCTCTGCATCAGCGGTCGCATGATCGCATAGCGCAAAAAAGTTCCATGCGAACATGCAATGTCCTTGAACACTCTGGCTATCTAGTTTTCCTTTCCTTCTTAGGAAGGTCTTTTTCACCGATGTATCACCGATGTCCTCAGATGGTTTGTGTGGTGCTTTAGTTTAGATATCTATTGTTTTTTTTCTCCGCATGCGTAGATTTGTTGTCACGTGCATTATTTTGTTGTCTATGTTGGTTTGTGGTTGACTCAACTATTTGGGGTGACTTGATTCATGTTCGTTGGGTCTAGATATAGGTCACGGGGAAATATAAGAGGCTTAAAATACTTTTTCTATGGTGTGTTGTGCTTCAGATGACGTTTCGTGCTTTGGAATGTTTTGGGGCCGACCGGTAACTTGTTTTTAATACATTTTCACATGTTACATTTTGGTCTCATTTTGGAAGTAGCTACGATGCTTATGGATTAATTATATTATTTAAAAAAAGATCTATTGGGATGTAATTGGGTCCTCTCTACTTTCTGGAGTGGACCGCATTGAGTATTTTATTAAAGGTGGATGACTTTGTATAACTTGTGGCTAACTTTGAGTGTTTTTGATGGACAAATCACTATATATTTTGATGGAAAAGAATGAGAATGATATGAGAGTGAGTGAGAATAACTACAAAGTTTGTGTGTCTTAAATGTAAAGGAGATATTTTGGGAACAAGGCATAATTGAGAAGTTATTTAAAGAATCGAATTGAAAGGTCATTATTGTTGATCAAAATTTTTAGTTATATTTTTGCTGAACCAGTGAGTTTCTTTTTCTATTCATTAAGTATTAGTGTAATCCTTGGCAATGCACCTAAATTGGTAGGGAAGGTGAGTTCCTTGGCTTGTAGCCTAAAAATTTGTAATATGATATTCGGATATAGTAAGTACATTTCTCACCATGATTTTTACCATCTTGGATTTTCCTCGTAAATCTGATCCTCATGTCTATTCACATGTATTTGGAATCTTATTTTATATTATGTTGATCACTAAATAAGTTATAGTTTAAGTGTATTGATTCAACACACCTCTCGACATTGAACTATGTTTAACAATGGGGGCTTACATCTCCAAAAAAGGGATAGTAGCTAGTGTGTGAAGTTGTGCAATTATTAACCATTTATTTGTACCTAACAAACCTTGACTAACCTTGTTGGTCACAATACACCTTTTCACTACAATTTTGTAGTGCATATTGTTACTGTATCACACACACAATTATGTTGCTTTGTGCGCCACAACTTGTGCAATGCAAAATGATCATTGACACAATCTTTAGTTGAGCACATGTCACTTGCACACAACCTTGTTCATCATTTACATATCTAAAATGATAAAACAATCAAGTGCCCAACCATCAATAATTGGAAGCTCAATTGAGATTAGATATGGAATGTGAACAATTCTTGCAATTCCCTAATTGTGATCTCTTGTAAATGCAATATAAATATAGAGGTTTTGATATTTGAGTCTAAATTAACCACACAAATAATATAGACTAGGAAAACCAATTTGAGTCTAAATTAAATGCACTCCATAGGTAACCTCAACTACCTCTACTTCTCAAACCTTGTGCCATTCTCATAGCCCTTCTGGGCATGCTGAAAATGAGGATGATGACTTTTTAGAGAAGTGTCGACTTATCTCAGACAAGTCTCCTCACTTTAGCAATGGTTATGAGGTTTTGCATAATAGTTGCTCCTCTCTTGAGGATGGAGATGATATGCAAGAGTTTTTCTCATGAATTAAATCTCACAGAATATCCGAGGTCTTACAGATCTACCCCAAAAGTGTTTTGTAAGAGATGTTTGTCAATGTGCTTCTAGCCAAGATTTCTTGTGTCTCCAAGAAGTGAAAACCATTGGTTTTATGCTTTAGGTTGCATGCCATGTTATTTGGCCGGCTAGCCCTGCTCTTTCTTCTCAACATGAAGCTGGTCGAGGTGGAGTTACTACTCTCATTTCTCCTCGTGGATATTCGTTTCTTGTTAATCATGGTTCTCACCTCATGCAGAGAGTTGTGTGGGTTGTTTTGTCAATTGATAATCATTCTTTTGGGATAGTTAATGTTTATGCTCCCAATGATGATGTTGAACAATCTCAATTATGGTGATGGCTTGCAGATTCTCTACCAACTGCAACTTGGCTCATGTGTAGGGATTTCAATATGGTTGAGGTGACGTCTGGCAAAGACGAGATTTTTCCTTTTCAATGGATAGCTGGAGAGAGAAGCCTGGTTTTACATGTGTAACAAATTGGGCCTTTTTTATCACAATATTGGTCATTGTTGTTCTAGTAGGATTTGGCATACTTGGTCTAATTTTAGAGCAGGTCCTGACATAATTTTTAAAAGGCTTGATTATTCCATGATCTTGGTGCAATCTTTTTTCTCTTTTTTCTGAAAAGAGGGACTTACCTATCACACCCCTTATTGGCGTGACCCTGTTAGATCACTTTTCCATTGCCTTTCGCATTGAATGACAGACAACTAAGGCGCGATCTCCCAAGACTCAGTTCTTTCTTAACACTTCCTTACTACGTCATCAATCTACTCTAGCCCACATATAATTGATATGGAACTTGGAGCCCAGGCCACATTAGCCCATTGGCTGGATTAAGTGGTGGAATGATGTCATCACCCACACAAGACATTTCATATGCATTTATTGTAGGAAACTTGCTAAGTTTCACCAACATTCTTATGATGCTACCATCAAAGAGCTCTATACGACCTTTGAAGATTTGGCTTTGGGTCCATTCATTGTTGACCTTCAAATCTAGCTTGCTCGGATCTGCCATGAGAAGCAAGTTGCAAATGATTATTCTTCTTGTGGTGCTTAGATCAAGGCCAGACTTCACTGGTTAAAAGTTGGCGATCGAGCCTCAAAAGAATTTTTTTTGTCTCTCGGATCTTGCTACTCCACTACTAGCATCAAAAAGATCAAGGAGGCTCAATCCTTGTTTACTAAGCTTCCTAATATTATTCAAGCTTTTTTTTGACATTATGAGAAGGTGTTCACTATGCAGGGAAGCTCTCCTACTCGAGACCAAGCTCTCTCAGATTGTTTGGATGTTGTTCCTCACTGTCTTTATGAGAGTCACCAGTCTTTTTGTGATTAGCTCCTTACGATTGAAGATTTCAAAGAAGTTGTCTATTCTATGGCAGATGATAAAGCCCCTAGGTGTGATGACTTTCCTTGCGAGTTTTACAAAGCTCTTTGGGATATCATTGGCCCAGATCTTCACAACGTTTGCTTGGAGGCCTTTCACTCTCGTTCTTTAGGGGACATCATCAATAAGAGCACTATCAAATTCATACCCAAGGTAGGTGATCCTGAGGATATCTACAATTGGAGACCTATCACTCTGCTCAATGTCTCTTATAAGATCATTGCCAAAACTATTTCTATGAAAATTTGTCATAGCCTACCATTGATTATCTAACCTAAACAAACTAGTTTCATCAAATCCTGATTCATTCTTGACAATATTATTGCTATTTGGGAAGGAATGGAATGGGCCCGAAAGTCTCACTAGAATACCCTCTTTCTCAAAATTGATTTTTCCAAGGCTTATGACCGCATTGAGTGGCCATTCATTTTGGCTATGCTTCAAGCCCTGGGTTTTGGCCCCAGATTTATCAAATCAGTTCAAATGCTATTTGGGGATGCTTCTGCTTACATCACTATCAATGGTTGCTAGTTTGAAGCTTTTGGTCTCTTCAGATCTATTCACCAAGGTTGTTCTTTGGCACCTTCTTTGTATGTTCTTGTTGCTAAAGGGTTTGGATACTTGCTTGCCAATGCCATCTCTTCTAGTCTAGTTAGAGGAATTTCCTTAACTGAGTCTCCTACTCAACTTGTCAATGGACACTTCATTGATGACTCTTTCCTCACTCTCATCAAGGATAAGGACAATGTCAAAGCTTCTCTTCAGTACCTTGACAATTTTTGTGTAGCCTCTGGCTCATCCATTCAATGACATAAGCCACAATGCTACATGCAATCCTTCCTTCCAGCTACTCCCTGGATGTCTCAGTGTGGCTAGAAGTGGATTCATCATGGAGAGGTTTTCCACTTTCTGGTCATTCCCTTTGCTTTCCAAGCTTCGCCAGTTGATTTGTGGAATGTTGTTTTGGCCAGAATTGAGGAAGAAACTTGATTACTAGATTACCAAGCCTTTGTCTTTGGCTGGAAAATTCTAGATTTTTTCTAAGGTTTTGGCGGCTTCCCATGTGTACTATTCCTCTTGCTAGGTGCCCTCTAAAGCTTCTTATATGAAATTAGAGAACCAATTATGTGATTTTTTGTGGGCCTCTAGAACTAATTCTCATGGATTTCATAGAGTTGCTTGAGAGTTTTGTTGCCTTCCCAAGGACTCTGGTGGTCTCAGCCTTCTCTCCACCTAGAAACAAGGATTACCCTTGTGTGATAAATGGATTATTAGGGCCTTGTTTGGGGATGAAGCATGGAAGATCCTGTTAAGACATTGCATCTCTTCTGGATTTCCTATTCATAGACTGGCCTAAGGGGATTGGATTTCATACCCTTCTTATTATGAAAGACCCAGTTCAAATCTAGGGTACTTTTGTTGTTAAAAGCATCTGAAGAGTGTGGGAAGCTGTTAAACCTTGGCTTATATGGGTTGACAATGAATTTAGAGATGGTCTCTCTTTCAACCAACACAATATCTGGTGGTCTCCTCTTTTTCAACAACAAGGCCTTCCTCTTGCTAAGATCTAGTGTATCTGTACTTTGCACTTTCACAAATACGACATCAGAACCCCCAAGGACTTGTTTTCTAGAGCTACTATGAGCCTCTAATCTTGGGAAGATCTTCAGGTGCATTTCAGGCTATCTCGCCTAGATTGATAGACTTTTGACCTTGTGGTCTTTGCCTTACCTTCTCACTTGCTGCACAAGCTTGGCATTCAATCTGTCAAGCCATGGTGGAAAGATTGGAAGTGGTATTTGTGGACTCTCTCACTAACTACAAAGCCATCATGGGTTATCCTTGGTTGGTGCCCCATCTACCGATGGTTGACACTCTTAATCACCACTGACACTAGTCTTCCTCTCAGAAGACTTGCAGTTGTAGTTTCTCACAATTTGGTCCGCTATTTCAGAACCCAAAATTGCTCATTTTTCCTTGTGTGTTATCTTTCAAGGTTTCCCTTTGGGTTCCAAGCTTAGACATTTGTGCATCCTTGATCCTCGATGCCCTCTCTGTGACTTCCCAAAAACTTTCATGCATATTTTCTGGTTTTACTATCGCGCTCAACAATATTGGAGCTGGATTCATGATTTCTTCAAGCCTTTTCGGCCAAATCCATTTTCTGAGCATATGGCTTTATTGGGTGATTCACCCAAAATTCCTTTTCGATACGTCTGGATTTGACATTCTTTCAAGATGGAGATTTTGTTCACTCTTTGGAAAGATAGAAATATTGTCCTTTTTTCTCACATCATTCTTAATATTAATGTTTCTATGTACACTAAAGCTTGTATATGCAATAATGTCATGAAGCAAATTCAAATACAAGTTGATAAAGTGGCCCTTGAGGTGGGGCATTTGCAGGAGCTTTTACAACATTGGGGCAATGCCCCTTGTATGGTTGCCAAAGTGCCACAAAATTCTCTTTCTGCCGATCATACTCTGCCCCGTGGTTGCCACTATGGTCATAGCTCTTCTGCCAAGCGTTCCTGGACCCCTCGGTCTCAGGACCCTCCCCGCTCTTTTGGCGATGAAGATACTTGGAGTTGCTACTCTGCCTCTCCTCCTCGCTAGAGTAAGGCTGGTAGATGGTCTTCTGCTCCTATTTCTGCTACTGATGTTGGCTGGCCTCCTGCCAGTGGAAATGTTTCGTGGTCTCCTGCCACTTCTAATAAATTCCCTTGCTTGGCTCTTGTTATTTCTCCCATGAGGGAGGAAGGAGAATTGAAGGATAAAAAAGATGAAGATGGGTGGTCTCTTCCAAACCCGCCCCCTGGCCCTAATGTTTGGGGGAATCCGGATGACAAAGATCATCCTCCCTTGGCTGCAACTGCTTTGGCTACCTAGGGGGTTTTTTTTTATGCATAGTTGATGCTTTCGACTTTTGTTGTGTGACCTTTTGTGGGGTGATCTTGTATCCCCCGACCCCTTTTTTGTGAATAATGTACTCTATTTATTTCTATATTAATGGAAAAGGCCTCTATTCATTAAAAAAAATGATATATTAACCTAATTATAGTCACAAAAATCTTCATCCTCAACCTTCTTGTTTGTACTCATTTGGTTTGTACCTTACATAGTCTTTTGTTAAATATAAGTAGCTCCAATTGTTGAAGTCTTCTACACTCATATATAGTTATGAAATTTGCATTTTGCTTCTAGTACAAGTTCTATAATTCTGCCTTCTTGACAACCTAAAATCTAAGATCAACCACATGAAATTCTTTTCAAGACCATCCTCCAATTAATGTAATCCTATAACAACTAGTGAGTTATTTCTAGACATAGTAATAGACATTGCAGAATCACAATATTTAATTGAATTTAATTAATTTTTTAAATACTTTAACATTTCTAATATTTAGTTACATTTTGATGCCTTATTTAAAATTTAACTTAAACATTTCCTTGAGATTGTTTGATGATACAAGCTTGTATTTCATCATTTTCGAGGCAATCCGTTGTCTTCTCTTTCTCTATCTATACTTATATATTGTTAACGCATTATCAGGCATTTTTCCATACGCACCCAATTTATCAATTAAAGTTAAAAAAAAAAACTATTTTAATACGGGCTTGAGTATAGGGGCTTTTGCATGTGAATGAATGATGGATGAATTGGTAAGTAGTTTCTCAGAAAAACTTCTAGATTCAAAACTCAAACTATTTACCACAGATTTTTTTTCCGAAAAACTGCAATCTAGGTGTATGTTTAGCAAATGCATTCTCCTACCGTCATCAGATTCATCATCTTGTCACGGTCTACTTATTCTTCTGTCTTTGGTTGCTTTTTAGAGTTTCGAACTCTTGTCCCTTCTGGTGGGAGCATAAGAAATTTTCTTGGAGGTGCTTATGGGAGAATTTAGAAATTTGCATATATATATATAGCTTTTAAAAGTTTATATTACTTTTCTATATAATATTTATATTATATTTTCATTTATTTGTATTATATGATGTTATTTCTATTATTTTTTATTAAATATGTTACATATTTATACTTTGTTATAAAGAGTGCATTTCATATATGTTTTTTTCGTATTAGAGAAGATTTCATGTAAGAGACCCTTGGATTATGCTTTCCAACATCAATATTCATACCCCAAAGTAATATAAAGGACTTAGGCAAAATTTAGAAATGATTATCAGCACTCAGGTATTCTAAGACATCAGCAAATGATCCCACAAATTCCTAATTCCAACACCTAGACTACTAGGTGAACATGTAGTACTGCTAGAATAAATTCAGACTAATACTAAATGTCAAATAAGCTCTTATATGTAGCCACTTATCAAAGAAAGCCCTTCCTTAGAAATCAAGGTGAGACACTGGACTATAGCTGCAATTTGATGTTTGAAATGTCGTATAAATGGTAGTCAATGATGAATATTTGGGTCTGCAATTAATGAACCTTCAGGAACCTTCAAACTCTTGATGCATTTTTCCAACTGGAGTGCAAATATAACTCCTGCATGAAGTCCTCCAAAGGAATAATTCGGTTCATCTTTCACAATCTCAAAATTGCAGAAACAATCTCCAATGCCCTGACACAACTGGAACCCTTATTTCAATTGTACACATTTCAAAGACACCAAATTTGCAAAGACAAATGATCATCAATAATGAGGTTGATTTGCTTTTTGATGTGCTTTTATAACCCCAATTTCCTTAATAGTTTTAAATTCTTAATAAGACTTTATAATAAGTCTTCAAACTTCGGTGCTCATATTCATGGATTATAAATGCGTGCTTTAATATCATTTAAAATAATATAACTTGTGTGCACATTGGCTTTATTAAATACTTTAATATTTTGGCTTCCAAAATATAATCTATTAATTACACTTTAAGTCTCTTAAATGAAGGGACATCACCCCATTAAATATAAAGTGTTTTTTTAACTTTATAAATAATTATTAATAAAGTAATCACTTTATTAATAATTAATATAACATAACTTCATAAATAATCATTATTTCTAAATTATCTCTCAACCTGAGAGTTAACCATTGGGAGTTATTTATCAATTCTGCCTTACTAAAATAGTAAAAATCCCTCTCTGTCAACCACTGACTTACTATTAATAGTAAATCTTTCATTATTTGATCAAACCGACTATGCATTGCAATCATAGCCTCTTCACGTGTCCTGCTATAAATAGTAACCCTAACTTTCTTAAAATAGTTACTATAAATAGTAAGTGAGCCAAACTGAGTCCAACAAAAGTCAAATCTGAACATAAATGGAGCTCTAACAGATAATACACACTGATCTCTGCTGAAAGGGGATCCTCTATCCAACTGCCTTAGCCTATGAGGGCCAGTGATAGGCTAATCCAACAAACTCTAATGCTCACGAAAAATGGAAACACTACATTTGAACTTAATACCATTTCAATGCCTACAACATAAACTTCGACATTAAATCAGATGTCTTTAACGCATTCTTTACATGTTGGAATTTATATTCAAACAGTGGCACATCAGAGAGAATGCCTTACCTAAAACATGTAAATGTTAATTTTCTTGTCTTGGTCAAGAGGAAAGCGGACACATTTCAATGTCTCCCTACTATAATGAATATGTGCTCGGACAAAGAAATATAACGATAAACCTTAGACACAACTTCTTTGGTTTATTTAATAGTAAATGTTGAGGATTTGAATTATGCACAAGATTTAAGGACGAGTTTTGATGTACACAAACTGGCTGCCACTGTAGAATGTCTATCGGCATTGATAATTAGTTCATTTCCTTCTATCTAGGCCATTTTCTCATTTATTTAACCTCTTTATTTTTTTTTATTTTACAAAAGAATGGAGTATTCTTTTTTTAATTTCCCCCACCTCCCTCACAGAAGCATTATATCCATTGGGCTAATATATATTTACATCACCGCATACATTGCCAGAAAAACACATTTAATATTATTGTTTTCTGCACTTGCAAAATTCCTTTTCCAAATCAAACAATTTTGAAATTGTCCAGTGTTTTCCTAAAAAGGCTATATTCACAAACTATAAATATAAATTCTCAATTTATACTCATGATTGGAAACAACCTTGTACTCTGGCTATATAAGTGATTAATAAAAGGAAAAAGTATTAATACCAGTTCTCTTTTGGTAATATCTCTAAAATTTAGACATACCAAAGCTTGGGACTCTAATTACATTGTGTTATATTTGTATGCTAGATACTCATTCTTCTTTTCAGGAAAAGCATCTACAATAAGATAAATGACTAATTACTTTTCTATGTTGTGTTGCTAACAACTTTATTGAATTCCTGGTGCTTTGAGTTCATTGCGTAACATAAAACATGAAATTTTCTATTGTACAGTCTACGTGTACGTTTTATTAACCATAAGCAGGCTAGACAACCAGTGAAGCAAATTACAGAGAGGTAAAGCAAAGCAAAACCAAAGCATTGCCAACCATAGCATGTATTTTCTTCCCCATGTAAACTCATGTTAGTAGAATTGCTATGATACAGAGCAGCTTGTTTGTCATAAATAACTCCCAGAACTTTTGCTGAAAGTATATATGAACCAATGGTTGGAGTTATCCTGCAAAAAAGTGATTGAATTTCTGAATTTAGAGGTTTCATTGCTAGGGTGTTACAAGCAAATGAAGCAATTAAATTTTATTGCGAAGAAAAAGAATAAAATATGAACAATGAATGACCCTTTACCCAGTTATCTTGTACAGCATTGCAAATGGCTTTATGCCAAACAATTCTGAAAGAATAGCCGGAGACAGAGTCCAATATGCACCATATGCCATGCCAATAAGTGCTGAACCAATGTAAAGATAAAAGGCGCCTACACATACAAACAACTATCTTAGAAACAGCCAAAGAAAATCTCCATAAAATCCATAGTCGCCTGTTATATCGTACATTCTCAAGTCATAACACAAGTATTAATCAAAATAAGATTGCTAACATTTCGTTCCTCACACACTCAAATTTGTGCATAATATGAGCAACGAGAGATGAGCTTTTTATATTAAAAAAATTCAAATATCTGGAAATAGACTACTCATTTATTGCATCCAAATTAGATATCCAACCTTTAATTATCAACTAAGCTGATTCACAAATAAGATACCTGATTTACATATAATGCAAAAGTATCACTGATAGACAATTTTACATCTATTAAATGTTTGAATGAACTATGAATGCCGTGTCTCTATATTATCGACAAGAGTTGGGCCAAAAATATGAGAATTAATCAGGTTCCATTATGTATCTCTTGCAAGGCCTACTACTTTTAACTAGACATGGAAAAGTCTTCCAAGGAAACCAAGCAGACTAGCTTTAGTAGTTCATTCCTGATTCTAATAAGCAGATTAGGGATTCAAGTCGACTGGTAAAGCTTTAAATAATGTAGCTGATTCCTTGGTAACTGAGACAGGAACCTAGATAGCATGCTGTCCATTAACCCTGTAATTGTTGTGGCAGAACTTATGATAGACAAGCTCAACAATCTATAGGAGATTAATAAGTCAGTACCAATGCTAGATAAGACAGCCTAATAATGTTCTGACATGTCCATAGGTTCAACCAATGAATTTTTTAGTTCTCAACGGATTGTCAAATCTCACTTTTTTGAGAAATAAATGGACCCTACTGAAATGTGTTTCCTATTATCTGGCTAAGTATCAATTGCATTCAATGCCAGAAACTAAGTACATAAAAGATATAGTACCAGAATATAACTCAATAGAAGCGTTATGAAATACAATTTGCTTACATGTAGCTAGATCAAGAAAGACCATGACAAGAACAGATGCTTGCCCCAATCTATCATTATTCAATATGAACGGGGCCAACAGCTTTGATAAAAACCGACAATTGTTGGCCCCTTTATGCTGAATAATGGCAGATAGAAAAAGTGCCTAATCTTGGCATTGTCTTCCCTAATCTACATGTATGTAAGAAAACTCTATTTGAATAAAGTTTCTATTGTGTTATATTTTGTTAGTCTATCTGGTATGCATTATACTTTATAGTTTCTATTATCGTATGAAAATTGATACTGCAGCCATATAATAGTGAACATTAGCACCGCTTCCCACACAAAGCCAGGTTAAATTATCCAAGAATCAACTTCGATCAAAATACTTATTTGCCAACACAGGAAAGATGGAACCATAAATGGATAGGCCTACCAATGATGAGGATTCATAGGCCATAGTATAGACCTTAGCATTGGACTTATTTTATTATTTATTAGTTTACTATATTTTGTTTCATCCTGTGTAAAAGGTAAAAGTTAAGAAGTTAGTTTCCCGGTTGTTAGGAGGTTAGCTTTAGTTAATTAATCTGTTATTGTTTTTCACTTGATGTCAAGATTTGAAAGATATTCTCAAATCCTATAATTGGGCATATCAGATTAATCAAAGTTTTGGATTAGCTTATTATTTTGCAAAGATTTTTACCTTGTTGGTCGGAATCTAATCTATGACTTCTTTTCTTGATTCCCTATCAATTGGTATCAGAGCATTTTCCAATTTGTGGATTTGGGTTTATTACTTGATACAATTTATTTGGAATTTAAATCACTCATCAGAAAACTTCAAAAATAAGCACTATGTTAAAGATCCAGCAGACATTGAGTCTGAAGCTTCCAGGAACATAAAGATTGCAATGTTTCATTGAAGTCCGACATTCTAAGACAGTTATCAGCATTTGAAGTTTCAATGTGTCTATGAGTTTCAGGCCTAAAATCTATTCACGAAGTTTGAAAACAATTTTTGCTTTGCAAAAATTAATAAAAACTTATTATAATTGTACCGATGTGTGTCTGTGCTGTATTTAACAATGTGTGAGACACGTACAAAAGGCTGATTAGAGAGCATACAGTATTTTTTAAATTCCCTGCAAATTTGCATAAATTTTGAAATGTTAATGGTAAACATTTAATTCATCAACCTTGGCATGGCTTCCAAAGAGCTGGCGTGCATTGCTGTACACAGTCCATACATAATTTTTATTTAAGAACGTCAAATTCTTTATTAATTGCAAAGTCCTTTAACAATCTTTAAAAAATTAAAGCAAACCTTCACTTTTTAATATATTTTTTCCATTTTATAACTGCAAACCCTAATTTTTTTACTTTTTAAAATCATAATTTAAATAGGAACTCTGAATGTTAATTTATCTCCTATATATTTATTGATAACTGTATATTTATAAACTGATTCAATGTTGGCTCCAATTAGAAAGGACCATTGTTGGAAATAAGTCACCTCTAGGTCAAAATATGATGTCTACATTGTAAGAAAAAAATGTTTGTGGGAGACATTAACTGATTGAAATATCATGGACAAATACCATGCTAAAGTGTTAAAGTGTGCCCAAAAGAACCTCCTAAAGTTATACATGAGGTACAAAATCAATTAGAGATCTTTGAACAATAGAAGAAACTAAAGAAAAGGAAAACATAATAGATTGAAGCCATTCATGGAGCCCTTTTTATTTTTATCTATGTTTTGAGCCAACCAGGCAGTGTCTTATAACACAAGTGCAATTAAAATATGTTTAAGCACATACACTCCAAGAAAAGAAATAGGTGCAAAGATTGAATGATCTTGTTTTTGTTCATTACAACATTCGCCTTCGTCATAGAAAAATCTTAGACACAAATTAGTCTCTCATCACTCTAGAGGAGGGTCATCCATAGATAGATTGGATCACCAAGGTTGAGGATCTCATCTTCAGCAAGGAGAACATTGCATAAGTTGATAAAGCAAATCTAGAGGAGAAGGTTATAGCCATGGAAAGAGAGGATAGAGCATGAGAAAACCCTTTGGACATTGGTATCCCTAATACATAGGAAAATATCATGGCCACATCATCGTAGGACTTGTCATATAGCTATGGATGTTGGCATGAGTGATGTAAGCCCCTCTAAGCCATTGACTTCTACGTATATTTTATATTTGTTTTGATGTCATGGATTTCATAATCTATGACTTTTGTATACACTTGACAATATACATATAGTCTCTTTGAACTAAAACCCACTTTTATACTCATGCAATAGATATATACTTGTGTATATGACCAAAGTAGCCTCTCTTTGATTAATTTATTGTGTCTATAATTTTTATTTTTTGAAAGGTGCATGATAGAAGTTTTAAATCCTTAAAAAACTCTATATTTCAATTTTTTTTTTCAATTTACCAGGTCTTGGCCAAATCTAAGTCAAAAGCCAATTTGTTGAGTTTGAGCTAAGTCTAAGTCTTGCGACTATGGTTCAAGTAAAGTGCACCTAAACAAAGGTCAACATTTAGTGAGTGGCGTGTGTTTCATATGTAAAAGAGAACTAAAAGTTCCTACTAACGCACTTTGATGATGGCAAGGCTTGGGAAAAGTGCACTTGTCTTGAGATACAGAAAAACACTAAAAGCTGGTGCATTTCTTAATTGGCTTTGCTAAGGATTTTCTCCATGCAAGTGAATTGAAACTTGGCAAAAACATGATACATCTCTACCATGTTTTCGAACTAGCTTTAATGAAAAAATGTACCCATCTAAAAAGCGCAACTCAAGTGCTTGTATGAGTACTATTCTTTCCCTCTTTTAATTGCAAGACCATGGCTGATTTTCAACATATCTTAAAGGGTTTTCAAGTTCAACAGTTGTGAAAGTAGTATCATGATCTAAAGTGGATAACATACTTTTCAATCTCTTCATTCCTTCTTGTCCTTTCTCTATTGATAAACAGTCCTAAACTGAGTTTTTGTCTTTTCCCAGCAGCCAGATTTCTTTTTCAATAAGCTGAATTGATTAAATTTTGCACACCAAAACTGATAAACAGTCCTAAACTGAGAATTCATCATTAAGAGTGAAGATTTCAATTTGAAGTACCAAAACTGGCAAGCAATGTGTTAGTGTTATAATTTGCACCTTTCAATGTAATCCAAAATGGAATAGATGTGTAATAGAGCTACTAGAGCTATATACTTGTTATTTACAATCTTTCCAATATTTTCTAAGTGTTCACAATCATGTTGAATAAAACTAAATGGGCCTATTTTTGTATTCACTTGAGACAAGAAAGCTGACAAACATTTCAATGCCAAGAAAAGGAAAGTATGTTTTCTTCTTGAAAATAAATCTTATGACTACACATTTGCATTGATCAACTGAAGTAGAGATTGAGCAATGCAAGTACACAAAAATATTGAATATGTTTAGAACACATAAAGATAGAAAATCTTGGTTAAATTAAATTTAAGGTATTGGTACAAAGCCACAAACTTCAAGGAAAATACAAGACTTGTAAATTGGTATAATGGAATGGCCCCTTCCTAAGCTAGTCTGGCAGAGAGACCATTAGCCTATTCATGAGATCCCTATAGGCCAATGAGTGGGTTTAGGAAATCCTGGACGTGATGACACAATAGTTTCTTGTTCAAACAGCAATAAGGAGCGTAACGCCCCTTTTTGGAGCCTCTCTAGACACTTTCTTCTATACTTACTGTTTTTGTATGTCAATGATGTGCACCGACAGAGTTAGTTGCTATTTTAAGTAATGTCTGTGGAGTTGGTTTCGATGTTTAACATGAGATTTGAGTTATTAAATTAAATAATGATAAGTTATTGACTTATAAAGTTAAATTAAATATTTAACTTCATCATTATTTTATTTTATTTTATAAAGGACTATAGAGGCCAAATATTAAATTAAAGGTGACATTATTTAATGCAATGAGTCTTTATTATTCAATGCTACGTTAGATTAAAAATAGAGGCAACTCTTATTAAATAGCAATATAAAAGCATTCCCAAAAAATAGTAAGAAGGAAAAAAAGTTATTTTTCAAAAAAGCAATGAAAAAAAAAGCATTTCCAAAATAGTAGAAAAATAGAAAAAAATGTTTTTTTTTCAAAAAAGCAGCTAAAAAGCTATAAAAGAAGGATTAGGGCTCTCATTTAGGCATGTTGATTTTGATTTTGATGTGCTTCTACCTTGGAGGAGATTGTTTCTTCATTCTTGGTTTGTGAGTACAAAAGACCTTGCAGGTGACATTCTCTATGTTGTTGAGAGATAAAATCTAAAGAATACTTGGCCATTTCATTTCCGAGGTTACATTTGCGCATATTGGAGGTTACTTATCAGAGTTTTTAGAGCTTATTGTATATCAGATTTAAACAGAACAGATTTGGAGAAGATTGTAGAGGGTTTATCTCTATTTGCTGGATACATCTTCTGCCTAGAGCAGTAAAACTTCTTGAAGGGCCACTTGAGGTTTCTTGGGAAGCCGTTGGGGTTTTTAAGAGTTGGAATCTGCATTTATTAGAGTGCTTTGTCGCTGTTTGTCATTTCTAAACCTAGACGTCCATTTTGGAAGCATTTTGGCACCTCCAGAATGCATATTTTATTAGCAGTTCTAGTTAATTCTTGGCTGCATTTTGTGGGTATGTGAGATTTTGATATGTCATTTTATGAACTGGGTTGTCATTATATTTGAGAAATATTGAAAAATCGGATCATGAATTAAATCTGGAATTTTCAACATTGTTATTTCTGAGTTTTGTTCATTCTTTTGAGTTTGTAAAGGTCTTATCATATTATCTTTTTATCTGCACTATTATTGGCATCGTTTGTATTCAAACAACTCAAATACAATAAAAAAAAATATCAGAGCACAAACAGGACTGCATATTATATATAAGTAATTTAACCTACATCAATACACATAACAAAACATTTCAATATCAATTTAAAAACAAGAGAGGTGCATATAGCACTTATTTATAATGTTTACAAAACTATTGCATGAAAATTAAAATTAAAACTAATTGCTACTTCTACTCTAGGAAGTTTAACTAACTACTTGCAAGCAAGGCAAGATTCATTATACAAATCCATCCAATAAATCTGAAACAGTGTAAGCTAAAAATAGAAACACTGTAAGCTAAAAATAGCATAGACTATGAAAACTCTGTATAAAAATAGAAAAACTCAAAATATGATATTTCTTCTAAGAAAGGTGATGGCTAAACATAGCGCAAATAGCTAAGACTAAAACTAGACTTCTAAATGGGTCAAACCACATGTGTTGATCACAAAGGAATTCTAAAACTTTAGTAATTCATCTTGGTGCTTTCAGTCCAAGAATTCTCTTCTTTGATTGATCCAACCTCATCAAGTTGTAGTTTCAAATATTTTTGTTTGAATACTCCTTACGATTTATTTCTTTTATAAACTTCCAATCTTCTAATAACACCCTTTTGAGAACATAAAGGTTTGGGAATGACATAAATTTATGACAATCAGTTTTGATTTGCTTTTTGCTGATAAACTTGAAGAAAAACTTGTTACAACTGTCCAGACTCTTCAATGATTTATTTTCTTTTCAAAAATAGTATTTTGCAGATTAAAATACTGCTGATTTGTACTCATTCTCCTGTATGACCTAATAATTTCACTTTGAAGAGATTTGTCATGAAATCAGTAGAGAAACAAATTTCAAAAGAAAGAGAGGCTTGCTTTAGAAATTGGCACCCTGCTGCTGCTGAAGGCTGGTCTGCATTCTTCTCTGGTTTTCCTTTCTGCTGAAACCCTCTGCCCTGTAACTGCTTTCAATGCTGTTTCAACTTCAAACTTCTTTGTTTGAGTGTGCTCCTTTATAATACAAGTTTACACTCATAAATTTCCTGGATGGGTGTGAATTTTACACTTGAAACAGCAGGATGTTCACATTAGCATGCACTTTTGAATGACATGTGCTTTTGTAAAGGTTATTTGAATTTGAAAATTACTTTATTGAGATGTGCACCTGCACTCCAGACACACCTGAAAAACGAAATTAATAATACTATTTGGAAACATGATTTTCCTTTACTGAGGGGCATACCATCACACTAAGCACACACCTTGCAACAACATTTTAGGTTTTTTTATGAAATGCCACTTTTCCTTTTGACAAATGTGCCCTGTTAAGGTTTTAGGATCATTGCAAATGTAATAGCACTCTCTGATTGTATGTATTTTCCAAATGCAACAATCTCTTACAATTATATTGAGAATGAGCCAAGAAGAGACATGTCCCTTCACATATCTATTTATTATTATGTAATTGATATAATGACAATTATGATTATATATATACACACACACACATATATATACATATATATATAATATCTCGAGTATTATATTAATTTCTCTAATATTTACATAATGATAATATATATATATATATATATATCTTCACTAGTATTGACTTGTAATGTTTATCTGACTAAAGCTACAAAACATCAACACTCCCTGTTAGCCAGGGAAGATTAAACACGTGATTAGGATCAGAAGATAGCATTTACCGTGATAATAGAAATATGGGCTGACTAGGAATATCAAGTCTCGTGATATTCACCATAACTCATAGATTCATAAGAATATCATCTCATGATATTGAGAGCATTGACCACAGAATATCAAATCTCATGATATTCACCAAGTGCTCAAACTAATGGCCTACCAACATCAAGTCTCATGATGTCCACCAAGTACTCAAAAGTTTATAAAGATATCATCTCATGATATCGGGAGCATTGGCCTACAGAATATCAAGTCGCATGATATTCACCAAGTGCTCAGAGTAATGGCCTACCAACATCAAGTCTCATGAGGTCCACCAAGTACTCAAAAGTTTATAAAGATACCATCTCATGATATCGAGAGCATTGGCCTACAAAATATCAAGTCGCATGATATTCACCAAGTGCTCAGAGTAATGGCCTCCCAACAAGTTTCATGATGTCCACCAAGTATTCAAAAGTTTATAAAGATATCATCTCATGATATCGAGAGCATTGGTCTATAGAATATCAAGTCGCATGATATTCACCAAGTGCTCAGAGTAATGGCCTACCAACATCAAATCTCATGAGGTCCACCAAGTACTCAAAAGTTTATAAAGATATCATCTCATGATATCGAGAGCATTGGCCTGCAAAATATCAAGTCGCATGATATTCACCAAGTGCTCAGAGTAATGGCCTACCAACATCAAGTCTCATGATGTCCACCAAGTACTCAAAAAATGTCCATTGGTAATGTGCACTTACCATAGGAACATTCCTATCAGCTATCCTGATCTGTTTCAACCATCATAAGATGTCTATCACAATAGAAGATCATGGCTGGTTTAAGGAACTCAATCCACCATGCAAGATATCATCTATCATGATCTGTTTCAGCCATCATAAGATGTCTATCATGATAGAAGATCACGGCCTATTTAAGGAACTCAATCCACCATGAAAGATATCATCTATCATGATATGTTTCAGCCATCATAAGATGTCTATCATGATAGAAGATCAAGTTATTGTAAGATCGTCACCTTTTAATAACTTTAACAAATACAAGTGATAATCATTTGGAAGTCGTCACTTCCTCATGATTTACACAGGGCCCTATTGTGAGGTTTCACACCATTGCCCCCCAAAAAAATTTGGGGACCCCCATTTCTTCGAACCAACCTTGGCTTTTTTCCTTGCTCCTGGCATAGCGAGGCCTTGGCAAATACTATTGCAATTATCTAGAAGGTAGCGAAATTGTTTGACAGTGACTTGCGAACTTTGATAGAGCAGAGAATTTGAAGAAGCAGTGAATTAGTGGCAGACCTGTTATTGATAGGGAGGCCACAAGTTGATAGAAGACAGGACCTGCTATTCGATAGCAAGGTTGCAACTTTGTATAGAGGAGGCCTGCTATTTGATACAAGAAGACCACAGTTTACAAGGAGACCACAGATGCTAAAGCATGCCATTTTGAAGAGAGGAGGCTACAGATTTTGATAAAGGCCTGCCTATTCGAAAAAAATTTGCAAAATTTGGTGAGAGAACTAAACTATTTTCTTAATTGTTATCTTTTTCTTTGGTGGTTGATTGTTTGGTGTAGGAGACAAGTTTCATGATTGAGGGTTAAGGCTGGTCTAAAAGACAGATTTTCTCCTTCTTCTTGCTTGGTACATTTCACTATTTTCTTTCTTGCATCATCCATCCATCACTTCATCATCTCATTAGGGCTTGAAGTTGGGAGATATAAGTGTAGTTTCCGTTTAGGATTTGGAGAAAGGAGATATAAGTGGTAGTCCCACCCCTAGGAAAGAAGTTGGGAGATATAAGTGTAGTCCATCTCATAGGTAACGAAGAGGAAGAAATAAGTGGTAGTCCATCCTTAAGCGAAGAGGCAGAGATAAGTGTAGTGTGATAGGAATTGGCGAGGTAGAAATATGTTTGATCATCCCTAGGCAAAGGGGCAGAAATAAGTGTAGTCCCACCTCACTATAGAAAGAAGGGGCAGAAATAAGTGTTTAGGATGGCGGATGCTAGTGCCAGCAAGAACCCAAAGGGAATTAATACCAAGAAAGACAAGGAAGACATGATGCCAAGATCACCTTCTTCTCAAAATTGAAGCAAGTCGGTGACACCAACATCGGCACCATAGATATGATATAGTTGAGAGATAAGTTGAAAAGAGGCCAGTCCTCCATGGCAAAGAAGATCAGTAAGTGTGGAAAATTACAAGGAAGTGTTCAATATACCCCAGTAGAAGGGCATGATAGCGGCCAGGTTCTTTCAAGACAATCAGGATGCCTACCTCGCTCTACTAAAGCAAAATTGATTACACGAAGGCAAGAAGGGAGTCATCAAGTCATCAAAGCTCACCAGGTCAGATTCCAAATCAGAGTATGGCGACCTCATTGTGCTTCTCAATCGAGTCATGGGCTCCGCTCAAGGTATGTAGTTTGATCTTTGGATGTATTATTTTATTGAAGGAATTGAGAATGGTAAAGAAAATTTGATTGGGCTAGAATTATAAGTGAAAACTTAGAGTTGCAATGTAGGATAGTGCAAAATCGGAAGCAATTCTACATGGGGTCCTACCTCTTCTATTTGAATGGAAGGCTGTTAGTGATGCTTTGCTAGTCAAACCAAATCCAACTTTGGGGAGATGTGCTGCACCACTATGGTTGAGACAGATGCTTATGCCAAGGGGCGAGGTTGTGGCAGTCCGAACAGTTGAAGACATTCAAGGGTTAGCCAAGGAGGAGAACATTAGTGAGGAGGCAAGTTTCATTGAAGGATGGATGAGATTTGAAGATATTTGAGGCTAGGCAGGGCTTGGCTATTCATGCAAGCTAGTTTGGTTAGATTTGAGAAGGAGGTATGGCCATGGCAAGTGCCCCGGGAACCCAAGAGTATTGAAGCAGAGGGGGGTGCATGCAAACCAAATTCAAGTGGGAAGGTTGGAGAAGACCATGAAGGTTAAAGGAAGGCAAGGATAATGAAGGAGGAAAGCGAGATGAAAAGTTGAAGGGGTCAAGTTCGATTTCAATGTGGTGGCCAAGAGCAAGGCTCTCAAATTGCAAAGAGGTTCACATCCAGGCAAGCCACCGAGGCCAAGGCAAGATTACCCCAAGTGCATAGAACCTCACCCTTTCAAGGTCAGGATGAGAAAGTTCAAGTGGTGATGAGAAAGTTTCTAAGGATGAGCTCAAGCATCCAAGGCTTCACCTCATCTCAAGGATTAAATAAATTTATAAGATAAGGTTGATGAGGTGGCAATTTCATGTGCATGCAATCAAATCATGCCAAGTGTCCTATGTTCTCATTGGTTGACAGATTATTGTAATTTTCTCATTGGCCCACAAAGTTGGTGCCCTCATGTAATTGGTTGAAAGATGGTAACCCTAATTAGGGTTTGTAAGGTTTAATCTTGGCCACTCGTAGTAATTTTGAGCCTCTATATAAGGCCATTTGTTCTCATTTGTAAAAGGGGGTTCTGTTGGAGAATTGTTGCCAAAATACTATCAAAATTGTTCTCTATTCATTGTTGTGGTTTGCATGGTGGATATACATGATCATTTTGGTGTATTGCATGTCTCTTCTCATCTCTCAAATTAAAGTGGGATTTCATTTCATGTTGTTAGAGTAGAAGTAGATGGCTAGTTGTATGGTGATGTTAGTGAATGTTTGATAGGGATCTATATACTAGGCCACTAGCATCCTAGTGGCTTGTTAGGAAGCCTTGTGTGGTAATCTAGTCCGATCGCTCCCAAGTTCTACTTGCATTTCATCTTTCCGCTTGTACTTCAAGTTGGGTTGGAAGATAGGTGTTAGTGTGAAAATTCTAAGAGTATCCCTTTGAATCATTGCACCAATGGAGGTAGCGCCGCAGGCAAGCTTTCATTTGGTTGGATCCCCGTCCATTTGCTAATTTCTTCATTCATAGGAGTAGTAGAGCAATAAGCAGTTAGTGGTAGGAGTAGTTGAAAGTGAAATTGATCAAGGAGAAAAGAACAAGTCAAGAAAGCAAAGTACCACTAAGTTATCTTTGAATGAACAACGTAAGCCCGCCTAAGTGATTAACCAGCAAATCACATTAATATAACTGAGTAAGTATCCACAGGTGTAAGGAACCTTGGAGTTTTCTCATGTTCTTCATGAGTATATACTTTTCAAGAGAGGGTTGAGTGTTTGGTATGCTATATCAAGTATTCAATTGCTATATGTTATGTAGTGGTACAAAACTGACATCAACATTATTTGGCACTAGAAGGAGGGCATGAATGAATTTCATTCTTGGATCAACTTGGAAATTCAGAGCAGAGATTGACGAGGAATGAGCTTTCAAAGTTATATCTGAGATGTGAAAGATCTTTTCAAAAGTTCAAAAAATCCAAACAAATTGAAAAATTAGGAAAAAAAAAATGGGAGAAGACTTCTCAATGGATGGGTAGTGGTTTCATGGTCAGGGCATTCATCCAGTTGACATTGCTCGATTTCGGGATGCTTTGAATGCACAGTTGTATCCACAGAATTTGTCCGAATTGGCATCGGCTTGCGAGTGCAGGATTCATGGGACAACCACACATGATGAGCTTAATTGTTTGACATTTTTGTCAACAGTGGAGTTGGTATTGCAAAGGAAGATGTATTTTTGGGATATCCTCAAACCAATTCCATTTGCCGAATCAGATGATAGAGTTAACATGTTTGTGAATAGTTTCAAGGAAATGATCAAGAAGCAACTAAGTGAGGAGGAACTATATGTGGAAGGTATGTTGCTCTCTGGTTGGTGTAGACTACACAATGTGAGACATTCAGAATATACTTGTCAACCATGTCGAGATATTATAAAGCAGGCTAAGCAAGAGATGGGATGGTTTGACTATGAGCAACCGAATACAGACGAAATTTGGAGTGCATACCTTGAACAAATGAGTTTGGGATCAAAGGAAGGTATCAAGGATTGCATTTATTACTTAGGTTGGAAACCAAAAGATGAGCATGTTGTGTCCTCATCCGACAAAGAAGAAAGCAACTTGCGAGAGGATGGCGTGGTTGAACCTAGTGACGAAGACATTCATGTGGAAGATGAGCCTTCACACTTTACTCCACAGGAAAAAGGTGTTAAGAAAGAAATTAAGGAAGCAATTGAATTCATCCAAAGAAGAGGAAGCATATCAGACAAGGATTCACACTTTGAGGAGCTAGAAGAAGATCATAACAAGTTTGAAGAGGTGATCCTTGGTGAACTTTCCCTCATGCTACAAAGTCAAATTCTTGAGGATGAGTTGGAAGAAATGTCTAGCACCCTTCATGAAAGAAGCAATCAAGTGGACAAGTTGAACAAGGAATTGCAAGTTACTACAAGTGAATCAAGATATGAGGAAAAGTTTGATAAGGCATTCCAGGACATCATTACCACCATATTCTTTGGGGGGATGCTTAAGGATCTTATGGAAGAAATATGTATGGATTCATTGCCAAAGGCATCCCAAGACAAACAAGTTGTTGCAAGTGGCATGATTCACCATCAACTTCGACCTCCAGAAATTTTACAACTTGAAATGGAAGTTGATGGGCAACTCACAAAGATGTATGATGGTTCTCCTATCAGTCTTGAAGGTGCTATGTTTGGTGAGAGTCTATATAAAGAGTTGCAAGATGTTCTTAAAGAGAGTTCAAATGGAAATTACATGCTAGATGATGAAGCTCCTAGTGGTGAGGATATGCAAGGATTGTTAAGCAGTGATCAAGTTGCTCCCATGGAAAAGGAAAACAAAGAATAGTTTGGGTTGATGGTACAGTTGGGTATTGTGTTCGAGCAACTTGGAGAGGTGTTTGATGGGGAGAATATCAAGGAATCCTTGATTTTTGAGGATACACTTGAGGAGATTAACAAGGATGCATGGTTCATGTTTCACAAGGACAAGCCCCCAAAGACGATATTTCATGAGCTTGATTCCAAGATTGATCCTGCCTTGACTACCAATGAGTTCGATGTAGATGTTAGAGGGAAGATTCATCACCAGTTGCGACCTTCTGAAGCTGTGGATGATCAATTGAGGTTTGAACAAGAGTTACCACATAAAGCACACCAGGTTGTTCCTTTCCCTACTCTAAAGGATGAAAGGTATGAAAGTTGTTATTTTGATTATGGAAATTTTGGAAAAACTTGTATTTGGATTGATCATGGACCCTATGAGTTGCCTCAATTGTTGATTTTTCATGATAATTTTCTTGAGTTTGAGTTTGAGGTAGCAAAAAAATTTTCAGAGTACAAGGATGAGTTTGCGAGATTGAGAACTATCACCCAAACCTTGTTACTTTTGAACATCCTGAGAAACCATGTTAGATCAAGTGTATATACCAGTCTAGTCAGTGTTGTCCCTTTAGAGTCTTGTACATAGTTAGGATAGGTTTGTCTTGGACCATTTGGTTTAGGAGAGTAGTTTAGTTTGCTTTCGTGTTTGGCTTAGATTAAGTTTCCTTTTAGTTGGTTAGTTTAGGTGTTTGAGGGAGCTCGAGTTTAATTTGCATCAAGTCATTTGACTTGAGATCTTTTAGCTTCTCTCAGTCAGTTGGGTAGTTTTGGCTTTGGAGCTTTGCAAGTGCAAAAGGGGTCCATGTTATCACTCGTGGGCGAGGTGTGCATTTTTACACTTTTGGTGTCAGAACCTAGAGTCCGTCTTGTTCATTTCTTGAATACAATTGACAAAGTTCAGGGGATTGAAGGTTGTTCCTGGTCGTTGGTCTATGGTAGGACTTGTACTAAATTTGGGTCGAACTCGATAGTGGCTCTTGAGTTACCTTCGACATGGTTACGACATTATACTCGCACTTAATTGCTCTGAGTTCTTGGTGTTTCGAAGTGAAAATGGACTTAGTGAAAATCATACACCTGCTTCAGCACCACTGTGGTCTTCCAAACTCTCCGCGAGCTTCATTGCCTACAAGCCAAACAAAAGATTGAGAAGAGAAAAGAAAGAAATATTATGAGGAAAAGAGAAAAAATGAAAAAGTGCAAAATGAAAAGCAATATCAAAGAGAAAATAAAAGATGAAATTGGCTTTAAAGGGCATGCAATCATCTCCACCGGTGCTACTAAGTAGTCACTAAAGGTAGAACCATGATTGTGGTGCCACAGCGATAACTCCGTCGGGGCTATGGACACTTGACTGGCAGTGGGGCTCTATCTAGGATGCTTTTGAAGTAAGGATATTATAATAGCTAAGTCTAATGGATCCGAGAGATTATCAAGTTCTTGTCGAGCGGGGAATAAATCATTTGCACACACATGACTAACTTATGGTCAGGGTGCTTAGGTTCAATTTGAGAGTTCTTTCTCGGGTTGAGTGCTGGTCCTTAAATGGATTTTCAGATAGGTCATCTTGCCGTTCTTTGTGCTAAGTTACTTTATTCTTGAAATGTTCAAGAACATTTCTTTGGGTTGATGCTAGATGTTGTGAGATTTCACACCATCGCCCCAAAAAAATTTTTGCGGACCCCCATTTGTTTTGAAAGTTTTGCAAATTTTGGGTGTTGAAATGAATTAATTGAATGAAAATTTCAAATGGCCTAAATTAATTGATTTGCCAAATGTGGATTTAAGACTAAATTGAACAGATCATCTTGCTAAATTTGAAATCTGGGCACCTAGTTCGAAGGCCTGGCCTTTTTTAATTAAAAAATCTGCTTTAAAAAATAAAATTTGGCCTTTTAATTAAAATTTGGGCTAATAAATAAAAATCTGGGCATTGAAATTTGAATTCTGGGCAAATACATTTAAAGATTGCATTGAGTCCTAGTGTGTGCATCGAAATTGCAAAGCCTGGCCCTTTATTTCAAAAATTTGGGCAAACAATATTAAAATTTGTTTCGAAATTCATAAAATCTGGTCTCAATTTCGAAATTTGGCCCCTCAATATATGGCGCATGGCATAGAAAAATAAATTAGGGCCCTCATATGTGGCGTGTGGCCAGTCTAGGGCCTAATTCAATTCGAAATCTGGGTTTAATGATAAAGTTTTAATGCAAGTTTAATTCTTGTTTGACTGGTCGGCCCTCCTCTTATATGCTTTTAATTAAAATTTATGTTTGTCCATATGCAGGTCGGCCCTTATATTGGAGGCTAAGTTTGCTATAAAAGAGAGCGCCTCTCCCTCCTCCTCACTCATCTCATTGCATTGCCTTTGGCTGCGAAACAGTAGATAGGAAGAGCAGCGACTTTAATTGGAGGAGCAGCGAAATTAAATAGGGGCTGCGACATTAATTGGAGGAGCAGATCAGCGAATTTGGGCAGGAGGCTGCTATTATAGCAGAACTGCTATTGGATTGAGGACTTGCGAAAATTTGCCTTGAGAGGGAGCCGAATTTGTGAAGAGGGGGCAGCGACTGTATGTGATAGCAGAGCCAACGAAAATTATGGGAGAGACTACAATTTGGTAGCAGACCAACAGTGCCTTAAGGAGTAGCAAAAAGTTATCTAGAAGGTAGCGAAATTGTTTGACAGTGACTTGCGAACTTTGATAGAGCAGAGAATTTGAAGAAGCAGTGAATTAGTCGCAGACCTATTATTGATAGGGAGGCCACGAGTTGATAGAAGACAGGACCTACTATTCGATAGGAGGCTTGCGACTTTGTATAGAGGAGGCCTGCTATTTGATATAAGAAGACCACAGTTTACAAGGAGACCACAGATTGCTAAAGCATGCCATTTTGAAGAGAGGAGGCTACAGATTTTGATAAAGACCTGCCTATTTGAAAAAAATTTGCAAAATTTGGTGAGTCTAAACTATTTTCTTAATTGTTATCTTTTTCTTTGGTGGTTGATTGTTTGGATAGGAGACAAGTTTTATGATTGAGGGTGAAAGCTGGTCTAAAAGACAGATTTTCTCCTTCTTGCTTGGTACATTTCCCTATTTTCTTGCTTGCATCATCCATCCATCACTTCATCATCTCATTAGGGCTTGAAGTTGGGAGATATAAGTGTAGTTTCCATTTAGGATTTGGAGAAAGGAGATATAAGTGGTAGTCCCACCCCTAGGAAAGAAGTTGGAAGATATAAGTGTAGTCCATCTCATAGGTAAAAAAGAAGCAGAAATAAGTGGTAGTCCATCCCTAAGCGAAGAGGCAAAGATAAGTGTAGTGTGATAGGAATTGGCAAGGTAGAAATATGTTTGATCATCCCTAGGCGAACGGGTAGAAATAAGTGTAGTCCCACCTCACTCTAGAAAGAAGGGGCAGAAATAAGTGTTTAGGATGGCGGATGCTAGTGCAAGCAAGAACCTAAAGGGAATTAATACCAAGAAAGACAAGGAAGACATGACGCCAAGATCACCTTCTCAAAATTGAAGCAGGTCGGTGACACCAACATCGGCACCATAGATATGATAGAGTTGAGAGATAGGTTGAAAATAGGTCAGTCCTCTATGGCAAAGAAGATCAGTAAGTGTGGAAAATTACAAGTGTTCAATATACCCTAGCAGAAGGGCATGATAGCGGTCAGGTTCTTTCAAGACAATCCGGATGCCTACCTTGCTCTACTAAAGCAGAATTGGTTACATGAAGGCAAGAAGGGAGTCACCAAGTCATCAAAGCTCACCAGGTCAGATTCCAAATCAGAGTATGGCGACCTCATTGTGCTTCTCAATCGAGTCATGGGCTCCGCTCAAGGTATGCAGTTTGATCCTTGGATGTATTATTTTATTGAAGGAATTGAGAATGGTAAAGAAAATTTGATTGGGCTAGAATTATAAGTGAAAACTTAGAGTTGCAACTTAGGATAGTGCAAAATCGGAAGCAATTCTACATGGGGTCCTACCTCTTCTATTTGAATGGAAGGCTGTTAGTGATGCTTTGCTAGTCGAACCAAATCCAACTTTGGGGAGATGCACTGCACCATTATGGTTGAGATAGATGCTTATGCCAAGGTGTGAGGTTGTGGCAGTCCGAACAGTTGAAGACATTCAAGGGTTAGCCAAGGAGGAGAACATTAGTGAGGAGGTAGGTTTCATTGAAGGATGGATGAGATTTGAAGATATTTGAGGCTAGGCAGGGCTTGGCTATTCGTGCAAGCTAGTTTGGTTAGATTTGAGAAGGAGGTATGGCCATGGCAAGTGCCCCGAGAACCCAAGAGTATTGAAGCAGAGGGGGGTGCATGCAAACCAAATTCAAGTGGGAAGGTTGGAGAAGACCATGAAGGTTAAAGGAAGGCAAGGATAATGAAGGAGGAAAGCGAGATGAAAGGTTGAAGGGGTCAAGTTCGATTTCAATGTGGTGGCCAAGAGCAAGGCTCTCAAATTGCAAAGAGGTTCACATCCAGGCAAGCCACCGAGGCCAAGGCAAGATTACCCCGAGTGCATAGAAACCTCACCCTTTCAAGGTCAAAACATCAGGTACAAGCAAGTTCAAGTGGTGATGAGAAAGTTTCTAAGGACGAGCTCAAGCATCCAAGGCATCACCTCATCTCAAGGATTAAATAAATTTATAAGATAAGGTTGATGAGGTGGCAATTTTATGTGCATGCAATCAAATCATGCCAAGTGTCCTATGTTCTCATTGGTTGACAGATTATTGTAATTTTCTCATTGGCCCAGAAAGTTGGTGCCCTCATGTAATTGGTTGAAAGATGGTAACCCTAATTAGGGTTTGTGAGGTTTAATCTTGGCCCTTGATTTTGCCCTTTAATCTTGGCCACTCGTAATTTTGTGCCTCTATATAAGGCCATTTGTTCTCATTTGTAAAAGGGGGTTATGTTGGAGAATTGTTGCCAAAATACTTGTTGCCCAAAATTTCCCTGTCATTCATTTTTGGCCGCGGTCTTTTTTTTTAAAGAAATGCTCAAATGTCGAAAACCCAGTGTGTTTTTGACCTTCTCTCTAAAGGCTTAGGATGTTTCTGCTTTTTCGTCCGAAAGCTCGGTGTGTTTTCGACCCCCCGCTCTGAAAGTTTAGTGTGTTTTCGGCCTTCGCTCGAAAACCCTCTGTGTTTTCGACCCCTTCTGCGTTTTCGACCCTAAGCGCGCAACTCCGATAGGCAGGTCCCAGTACCTCAAAGCCGTGCCAGTGCAAAGAAGATCCGACGACTGTCGCATGATCGCATGGGATCTTCCGATCGCATGAGATCATACGACAACCGTTGATGCGATATCAGCAAAGATAAGCGGTCAAGATCTACGGTGGCGGTTAGTGGTAGCATCTTCCGGTTGGTCGCATGATCGCATGGGCTCTTCCGAGCCCATGCGACCATGCGACAAACCGTCAACGGTTTCGGTGGCGGTCGGTGTAACAGTTCCAGGCTGGTCACATGATCGCATGCGGCTTCCTAACCGCATGCGACCATGCGACAAGCCTCTGGCGGTCTGCAGGGGCTTCGGTGGGTGGTGACATGTCCGATTTTCGATGGTGCTGCCAGCGGTTATCGGGTAACCTCATGCAGTTGGTCGCATGATCGCATGGGCTCTTCCGAGCCCATGCGACCATGCGACAAACCGTTAGCGGTCAACGAGCTTGCAACTTGCTGGTGGGTCCTGGGACAGTGATGTGTCCGTTTCTTAGCGGTCGGCGGAGGTTGTTGCGGGCCCGGTAGCATGTGGCCCCGTAGATGCAAGATCCGATGGCTGTCGCATGTTCGCATGGGATCTTCCAATCCCATGCGATCATGCGACCACCGTTGGATTCTTTGGTTCTTCCGAGCGGTGTGGTCGTGGGTCCAGCCGAGGTGTTCGGCTCCTGTTGGGCCATGTGGCAGGGTTTGACAGGTGGCTGATCTTGTGGGCCGGGCAGATTTTCTAAGGGTTGTCGCATGATCGCATGAAGCCTTTCGGGCTCATGCGATCACGCGACCGTTGACTTTTTCAAAAGCGGTGCAACTTTTTTTTTTTATTTGTAGGGCCGGCCTTTGTTGGCGGAGGTTTAGAAGAGGTCGTCCTTTTCTCTTCTAACTTGGCAGTGTCCGATAAAAGGTTTCTTTGTTCGCTGAGCTGGCGGATATGATTTAGCAGGCTTCCAGACTTGGCAAGAGCGCAGTTGCAGGGTTAGCATGTTTCACGTGGTCGCTGAGTGGAGCCCGAGGTTGAAAAAGGTTAACGCAACTTGGCGACTGAAGGGAGACTGAGCCCGAGCATTTGTGGCAAGCGGTGGCAGTTTCTGAGAGTTGTCGCATGATCGCATGAAGCCTTTCGGGCTCATGCGATCATGCGACCATTGCTATTTTTCAAGGCGGTGCGGCCTGTTTTGGCGGGTTTTCTTTTGCAGAGACATTTGCAAGTGCGGGTAGCTAAAGAAATTGATCATTTCTGGAGGCGGTTGCTGGGAGATTTTGCAGAGGATTTTAGGCCGCCGTTTTGGGTCCTTTCCAGTATCTGATCGGATTTTTGAGCATTCATGGTTGAGTGGGTTGCAGAGGTTGTCAGGTCGAGGTCTTTTGTCTGCAGGCATGATCAGGTACAGAGATGGGCACGCAGGGGAGGATATATCTGATCGGCTATGATTTTCGTAGGGTTGAGTTTAGGATCAGATTTTGACTGCTAGGGACGATTATTATATTGTAAAATTTGTAACCCTGGTTAATTTTGAGACTCCTGCCTGCGTGCAGTTGAGTGATGTATATAATGTTTTTTTTTGGAGCCTTAGTGCTCAGAGTTTGCAATCCGTAAAAGAGTTTTTTTCTCTTTCTTGGGAGTTACCTGTGGCATTTGTTCTGCCCTCTGGCTCTTATAGTTTGTAACCTTTCATTGAAATCTCAGATTTAACAGAGGCTAGCTGTGGCATTTGTTCTGCCCTCTAGTTTTTCCCTTATCTGTATTTCTCTTATTGAATGTAATATACTGGTTTCATTGGAGAAGCCCTTGGAGTTCCAGAGCCCTTCTTTCTTTCAGCTCACATGTGTACTATTGTGTATTGATCTGATCGGATTGAATCTGTGGGTATAGTTCAGCCCCTGTCTTTCTGTCTCATTCCTGTACCCTTTTGCTGAAGAGAACGTTTGCTTGCAGGTCACAGCCCGTGTCATTTGTTCTGGCCCCTCTGTGAAATACTTATGCAAGCCTGTTTAGAGAGAGTGTGTTCTATTAGATCTGAGAGCCTTCATGCTGATTTGGCTAGTGTATTGTATTCATTTCAGTTTCGGTGCATCACCTAGTAGGTAGATTTGCTTTCTGTTATTTCCCTTTCCATGCACTCCTTCTATCCCTTTCCCTTCAAAGTTTACTTTCCTGTTAAGAGCAAATCAGGGTGATTATCCAAGAGGAACCAGCCTAGAATCTGGAGGTCTCATCTCGGTTAGCAAAAGGTCCCACAACCTTGAGATGATTCCCATGTTATACTGGATTATCAAGACTACGAGAGCTTGAGATCAGAGGCGCAAATTCAGTGTATAACAATACTATCAAAATTGTTCTCTATTCATTGTTGTGGTTTGCATGGTGGATATACATGATCATTTTGGTGTATTGCATGTTTTTTCTCATCTCTCAAATTAAAGTAGGATTTCATTTCATGTTGTTAAAGTAGAAGTAGATGGCTAGTTGTATGGTGATGTTAGTGAATGTTTGATAGGGATCTATATACTAGGCCACTAGCATCCTAGCGGCTTGTTAGGAAGCCTTGTGTGGTAATTGTTGCCCAAAATTTCCCTCTCGTTCATTTTCGGCCATAGCCCTGTTTTCCAAGTGAAATGCTCAAGTGTCGAGAGTCCAGTGTGTTTTCTGCTCAAGTGTCGAAGACCCAGTGTGTTTTCGACCTCCTCTCTGCAGGCTCGGGATGTTTCTGCCTTTTGGTCTGAAAGTTCGGTGTGTTTTCGACCTCTCCACTCTGAAAATTCGGTGTGTTTTCGACCCTCACTCGAAAACCCTCTGTGTTTTCAGCACCTTCTGTGTTTTCGACCCTAAGAGCGCAACTCCGACAGGCGGGTCCTGGTGCCTAAGGCCGTGCCAGTGCAGAAAAGATCCGACGGTTGTTGCATGATCGCATGGGATCTTCCGATCCCATGAGATCATACGACAACCGTTGATGCGGTATCGGCGGTCAAGATTCGGCGGTCAACTCCAAGTGGTAAGCGGTCATCAGTTAGCATCACGCAGTTGGTCGCATGATCGCATGGGCCTTCCTGGCCACATGCGATCATGCGACAAACGGTAAGCAATCAGGTGAAAAGCGAGGTGGCGGTCGGTGACTAACACCTTACGGTTGGTCGCATGATCGCATGGGCTCTTCCGAGCCCATGCAACCATGCGACAAACCGTCAGTGGTTTCGGTGGCGGTGGTTCACAGTTCAAGCAGTTAATGTCATGCGGTTGGTCGCATGATCGCATGCGGTCTCTTAACCGCATGAGATCATGCGACAAGCGGTCGGTGGGGCCCAAGGTTTCTACATTGGCGCAAGTGCGATGAAGATCAACGGTGGTTGTATGATCTCATGGGATCTTCCGATCCCATGCGATCATGCGACAACCGTTCGATGGACATCTCAGTGGACAAGTGGGTCCGTGCCAGGGGTTGCCGAGGTGTTGCTGACGAAGCGGCCGGAACAAATAGAGGGATGACACGTGGCGGTTCTGGGCTCGGGTTGGCAAGCTTTGTGCGGTTGCGCAGTTGGAGGTGGGCCCGGCTCTAGGTTCGGTCAGGCAATCTCGCAATAAAAAGAAGAATATTCTTTCTATCTGGCGATTACGAGAATTCCTTTAGTCGGGTAATCTCTTGACGGATGGGAATATGCCAAAAGTCTTACGAGACTCAGCGACTGCCGTCGGATAAAGCAAGGATCAACGGTTTTCGCATGGTCACTAAGAGGAGCCCGAGGTTAAGAAAAGATAACGCGACTTGGCGACTAGAGGGAAAGTTGAACCCGAGGTGAACCAGGGTTAGATTTGCAGTGCGGTCTTGCGGGCCCGAGGCATCTTGTGCGACAGATTTAAAAAAAGCTTGTCGCATGATCGCATGAAGCCTTCGGCCTCATGCGATCATGCGACCATTGCTTTGTCAAGCGGTGGCAGTTTTCAAGGGCAGTCGCATGATCGCATGTGGCTTCCTAGCCTCATGCGATCATGCGACCGATGATATTTTCAAGGCAGTACAGCCTATTGTTTTTCATGAGCTTTCTTCTGAGGGAGATTTTTGCGGGTAGCTAGAATTGATGTCACCAGGGCGGTTGCAGTTGGAAGAATGTGCAGAGTTATCTAGACTGCCGTTTTGGGGTCTTTGCAAGGATCTGGGATCGGATTTTGCGCATTCATGGCAGTATGGGCTTGCAAGGAGGTTGTTGAATCCAGGTCTTTTGTCTGCAGGTTGATCAATTCAGGGATGGGCACGCAAAGAAGATATCTGATCTGTTGTGATATTTTCAAAGAAAACATTTATGATCAGAAGTGACTGATTTTAAGGATGATTATTATAATGCATATCTATGTAGCCCTAATTCGGAGATATTTTTTACTCCTGCCTACGTGCAGTGAGTGGTGTATATAATGTTTTTTAGAGCCAATATGCTCAAAATTGACATTTTGTAAAAAGAAACTCTTTTCTTGGAAAACTATCTGTAGCATTTCTTCCTGCTCTCTGGTTTCCCACATCTTGTAAGTTTTTATTGATGAATTCAAATATTGCAAAGCATTCTGTGGCACTCTTGTTGTCCTCATGCCTTCTTGTCTGAGTTTGTCTCTTATTGGATTGAAGTTTATGAATGTTGTCAATAGAAATTGGGGTTCCTAGTTCCTCTTGCTTTCTGCAATTTTGTGTGTTTCCTGTGTTTGATCTGATTTAGGTGTTTTGCGAGTATACTATAGCCCCTAGCAGCCTTGTCTCATTCCTACACCTAGTTGTAGAAAAGGATGTTTGTTTGCAAGTCATAGGTTGAGCCTTTGTTCAAACCCTCCTATGAAATACTTATGCAAGCCTATCTAGTGAGTTGTAACTTATTAGACCTGATTCCTTCATTGGTTTCATTCCTCTATACTGAGATCCAAACCCCAAGTTCGGTGCATCACCTAGTAGGTAGATTTGCTTTCAGTCATTTTCATTTCATGCATTCCTTCTAACCCTTTCCCCTCAAAGTTTACTTTCCTGTTAAGAGCAAATCTGGGTGATTATCCAAGAGGAACCAGCCTAGAATTTGGAGGTCTCATCTCAGTTAGCAAAAGGTCTCACAACCTTGAGATGATTCCCATGTTATACTGGATTATCAAGACTAAGAGAGCTTGAGATCAGAGGCGCAAATTCAGTGTATAACAGTAATCTAGTCCGATCGCTCCCAAGTTCTACTTGCATTTCATCTTTCCGCTTGTACTTCAAGTTGGGTTGGAAGATAGGTGTTAGTGTGAAAATTCTAAGAGTATCCCTTTGAATCATTGCACCAATGGAGGTAGCACCGCAGGCAAGCTTTCATTTGGTTGGATCCCCGTCCATTTGCTAATTTCTTCATTCATAGGAGTAGTAGTAGAGCAGTAAGCAGTTAGTGGTAGGAGTAGTTGAAAGTGAAAGTGATCAAGGAGAAAAGAACAAGTCAAGAAAGCGAAGTACCACTAAGTTATCTTTGAATGAACAACATAAGCCAGCCTAAGTGATTAACCAGCAAATCACATTAATATAACTGAGTTAGTATCCACAGGTGTAAGGAACCTTGGAGTTTTCTCACGTTCTTCATGAGTATATACTTTTCAAGAGAGGGTTGAGTGTTTGGTATGCTATATCAAGTATTCAATTGCTATATGTTATGTAGTGGCACAAAACTGACATCAACATGCCCAAAAGGCATTCATGATTCCTAGTCCTCTGACTATTATAGTTTCTTGATCACTAGAGAATCCATCTCAATATGGACTACTCCCTCTGAATCAATACGACCAAGATTATCAAAAGTTGATTTAACCATATCCTCTTGACTTCTTTTGAAATGTCAGACTCCCTCTACATCTGGTCTCAATCATCAATTCATTTTCAATGATTAAGTTATTTCTCCCTTGAATGCAATCACATATGCCTCTTGATTGGTCCTGAAAGTATTTCAGATAGAGATTTACAAATAGTTCATAAAACTAAACTATCCTAAAGAGAAACACCAAAGATAGAAGCATGCAATATTTACTAACCAATAGCATAGCATGAATTACAAACTCAAAAATTATGTGCATTAATAAAACATGAAATACTTATCTTTTATAAATTTCAAGTATTTCGTTCTATAAGGTGAGCCCATATAGAAAATATCATGCAAATTCACAAAATGATGTCGCTGCTCTTGAACATTACCATAATTCTTCACATGACATGTCTCGAATATCCAAAGGTTCTTTATACTATGACAACCTTCAATATGATCAGATCTTCCTTCAAGCCGTTAGGCTATTAAAGAAGGAAGCTCGCTCTTTTATAGATTTTTGCATAAACCTGTACATAGTCAGTCATAACTTTTGAACCTAACATTTTCTCTCCAATCTCTCCGATGAGATTCTTCTAAATTTGTTTATCACCAACATATCCAAAATTCAGCGAAATCCAACGTGCATTTGTGAGATATGGTCCTCATACCGAGACTGTATTTTCTGAGACAGTCACATATTCACCATCAACAAACTACTCTCTTACATTTGCAACTTGGCTCTGATACCATGTTAAGGTTTTCGGACTATCTGATTGTATGTATTTTCCAAATGTAACAATCTCTTACATTTATATTGATAATGAGCCAAGAAGAGACATGTCCCATAAAGAGACATTTCTATTCATTATTATGTAATTAATATAATGACAATTATGATTATATATATATACACACACACACACATATATATATAATATCACTTGACTATTATATTAATTTCTGTAATATTTTCATAATGATAATATTTATATATATATTTAAGTATATATATACATCTCATTTATACTAAATATATATATACATATCTTCACTAGTATTGACTCATAATGTTTATCTGACTGAAGCTACAAAACATCAACATGCCCTAAAACACTAGATGTGCACCTTAGCATAAGACTGGACAGTTTTGTTTTTTGAAAGTTGAAAATGTGATAGCTTTCATAGATACTTCCATTGTACACATGCACCTCTTATCAGTTATGTTGTTGGTTTTGGTTTTGAATCTTGGTTCAGGTTTGCGAATTCAATTCATGGATCCAGTGAATATTTTCTGGGGTTGGGTTTGTCCATACAAGAAAAATGTACGAAGTATAAATATTTGCAGCCTAAAAGAAGGAATATAAAAAAAAATACTTCTTACTATTTTTTTAGACGAAATATTTATAACCTTATAAAATATTAATAAAATTAACATATAATATTATAATAAAATTAATTTAATAAAATATTTTTGTACTAATATTATAATATATAAATAATTATTATTAATATTTTCCACACCAAATCAGAGCCTGAATTTGTTTTGAACCAGACTCAGATTTAGCTATTGCAAAAATTAATACAACACAATATTTAAATATTCTATTAAACTTTTTGGAGATTCAAGATGGCAGCATTATTTGCCCTTTCTACATTTCTCGTCATTGGTAGCACTCCCTCAGGATTCCCTTGGGTTGGTTCAGAGTGGGCTCCCACCATCTCCATGTTGAGACCGACCAACTGTTAGACAAGTGTGACAGGATTTTCCAGCTTTGTACTATCGGCCAGGTGGAGACAAAGGAGCACTTTATCTTCCGTTGTCCTATCTACTATGAGATCAGCAACAGGTTCTACTTTCTTTTCAAGGAGGCTCAGTGTCTCTCTTCCTTCTTCAAGTACACAAATCAAAGGTGTGTTGCTCTTTATCTACAGGAGACCATCCGTCTGCAGGATCACTTTTTTTAGTGCCCCTTGCACCCTTTGGCCGATCAACTCATTACATCTTTCTTTCTTGGGATGGTGCATGGTACCAAAAGGCACCTTGCCTCGCCTCCTCATTCCAGGTTTGTGAGGCTCTGCAGGTCCTACTCACAAAGATCCATTCCTTCCAATTGGATGGGTAACCTCTAGAGATAACATCATCAACACCACTCCCTATCATTTCTACGGGTTATCTTTCGGTTTTGGGGTTTTTCTCTGTCACCTCGATTCTTTAGTTGTTTGGTGGATTGGGGTTGCCTTTTCACCCCTCCCTGTGTCTCCTCATGTTTTCCAGGGTCTTGGTTTCTATTCATTTCCTTTTCCCTCCTTCTGCTGCTCTTTGTTTTGTTCTTTGGTCACCGTTTGGTGTTCTTGCTGTTGTTTTCTCTCTTGTTCATCTCTTCAGTCCCGTTGACCCATTTGTGGTCACTTGTTGGACATTAATAAAATTTATCTTTATCTTTATCTTTATAGAGATTGGAAAAGAAACCACCCAAACAAATAAACGTTACATGACTCACTAAAAAATAAACTAAAAAATAGAAAGAAAACACGTGCTACTAAGGTGGCCTTTTACAACTGTAAGCCTTATCTTTTTATAGTTTAATATTATTCTAATACCCCTTAAGGCTTACTTCGCTGAAAACATAAAAAACTAAAAACACCTTGAACCATGAACATGCCATTCTTCAAACGATTTTCTTTGAAAATAGATCATACACTAGGTAGAACTCCATCAAGCTACCTAGAACTTCATAAAGGTGTAGCTCTTGAGCTGAACTCTTGAGTTCCCAAATTACCACCTCCCCAAAATCTTGAATCCCAAATCTCCTAAAACACTGGACAACAATCCATGTTGAGATACTTCACTAAGCGCCATAGAGTTATCTCATAACCCTTGTAAGTGTATGATTCCCAAGATTACTGGCTCCCACGCTAACAAGACAACCATCCATTTTGAATTTTATCTATATTGGATACCTTGCTATCTTTAGAGTGTGGACTACTTTAAATACACGCAATTCATTTGACATAGTAATTTTTCTAGGTTCTCTAGGGATGCATTTAAAGGATCTTTGACATGGCAACAATGTGTCCACATTAGCTTCGAGAAGTATCTCTAGTACATTTTACATCAAGATACCATAGGAAAAATGCATGGTTATACAACCTACTGAGTCTAATCCATCTTCATAGTGTTGGTCATTTAGAGAAACTCCAACAAAAATTTCCATTTCCCAAAAATATAATAAAATTAAATATTTTCAAACCATAGAATTGTAATGTCCCCTTTTTAGCTCACCATGATTGGTGGTTTGGATTAGCCAATCAATGGCCCTCATAGGCTAAGTCAAAGGGTTAGAGGGTCATAGTTAGTAGAACCAGAGGTTAATTTCCACTCCAGAGGCTAGGGATGTTTTGGATTGCTCTTTGTTTGGATCAGTTTGGATCAAGTTTTCTATCTTTAGCAGGGCCCCTGAACAGCTTGGTGGCATTGTTGAGATTCAGTATCGTTGACTTGAGTAGTTTTTCAAGGACTTACTATTTTTAGTAAGCCATTGTTGAGGAGTTTCCATATCTGGCAGGGGCACCTGGGGTCATGGTATGCACAGTGATTGACTCATTCGTCAGTTGGCCCAATTTGGGGGACTTACTATTTATAGTAAGTCAATTATGCTCATGTTGCTATTTTTAGCAGTGCACTTGGACATGGTATTGGCAAAGTTCATTAGTTGACAAAATGGAATGAGTTATTGGCTCAAGCCCAAGGTATTAATTATTAATAATTAATTGTTAAAGTTATAATAAAAAGTTTTTATTTAAGTGGGGGCCAACTGACACATTAAAGTGCACATCATTAAATGTTATTTGACTTTATTATTAAAAGGGGTTATTTAATGATTATAAAGTCAAATTATAAAAGTGCATATGAGGAATAATGTAAAGTGCCAATTTAAAAGAAGATATAAGGGATTATTAACATATACTTTATGGTATTTTGTTGTGCACCAAATGGAGGGAAATATAATTTTATATTATATTTCAAATACAGTGAAAGCAAGTGCAACAAAAGAAAAATATTTTATAAGTCATAAAAGGAGTATTCAAGAAGCTATTGGCCGATTGGGATTAAAGTTATAAATGAATTCATTGCAAGGTGAAAATAATTCTACTATGCACTGGATTTTGTGAAGATAAGTGGTGACAAGGGTTTCAGTATTTCAGACTTGGAGAATTGTGAATTTTTCAAAGTTTAACAAGCATTTGAGGTGTTGAAAACCACACTGATATTTGCTAATTGAGTGACTCATTTCAGAGTTATCAATTGTGCTTAGTAGAAAGAGAATTTAATTGGAGTGCATCCATAGAAGGGTTTGAAATCCAAGTGTATAAATCAGATTATTTGCAGAGGTTGGAGACTCATCAATTAATGTCAATTGCAGCCATTAGAGGCAGCCACAAGGTTTAAAGAATGTCCGTAAGTCACTAGAAGGTGACGTTAGTGTTCTAGAGGGCATGTTTGAGGGGCTTTGAATGTCATTGGCTCATTTCTACATTGGAGTTTATGGATATTAATTTTCAGACAAAGCTGTAATCAATTTAAGACTATCTCAAGCTATGATCCATTATCAGGATTTCTATATTATGTGCTTAGTAATTTCAGATTTCAATTTGCAAATAGTTTTATTGTAAGTTGTTTGTAATCAAAATACGGAGTTATAAGGTTGCACAACAACTGTTTGTTGAAATGTATTTCTTGTAACTATTCATTTCAGTTCATATCAATTGAATCTCTAGTATGCATGCCAAGTGTTTGTGAAAATATCCATTGGCTGTAGGTGCACATTTTACATGTAGAAATCATATGTATGCATTTAAAAAGACAAAAAAGATTGCATTTGCAATTTAGTTCTTTGCCTAGATATCTTAGCAATCACTTGCAAGCATTTAAAATTCATTTGAAACCATTCCAAGAAAGCAAAAACAATCTAAAAATAAAAGACAGCAAGATAGAGGTTTCATGACAAGTGTTTAACAAAATTCCTTGAGATTCAAAATTGTGCTAGGAATAGCAAGGGATATTATAGAGGTGAAGTTAGAACCTATTGGGGTCCTTACAATAACCTTCTTGCCAAAATTTTGAATAAGTTTAGGATTTTGTGATGAGCACACAAGTATACTAAAAGTGGTGGCTGAATTAGTATATTACAATCTTTTACTTTTTCAAAATTTAAACAACCACAACAATAGTAACCACAAAAGATCTAGAATTTATGGTGTAATGACCCTTATTAGTTTGTAACCTTGGATCTCTCTAGTCTACTTATCATGCTCTTAATTCATATAGATCTATTTAGTATTTCGACTTAATTAAATGAAATGATAATTTATATAGAATTTATATTTCCTCTTATGACTATATTGTTGGTCCCATGTCTAACTTATTACCCTTTCAAATTGGATAGGAAGACTTTAGGATGTGACTGAGGTACTTAAAGACCATTCCCAATAGGCTCCCTCAAGGTTTATAGGTCTAAGCCCAAACTATTGGGACGCTGACCCCCACCCTATTTTGGGACAGAAGCTATTGGCGGGATTTACACAAGCTCTCCTTGAAGACATCCTTATATTCCTTCCTTTCGGTCCGGCAGGTGACAAATCGGAGTAGGGATATATATATATATACTACGTTATTAATTTAATGATTTAATCATGTGCATCTTGGATTCAATGTCCAGGAGCAACATACCTGATGCAGAAATATTTGTATGTGAACTATAACAGTGATATGGTTGTTGATAATGAATCTTGTATCTTTGTGTGTAATCGTAGGCCACAATATGTCTCAATTTATATAACTCTGATAGGCTGCGAATGTTGATTCCAATTTTATTCTGATCTTTCGATATATTTTTATATGCATAAGTGATGGTTGCTGTGAATGACCAACCTTGATTATTTTATTTATATCGCCCTTCCTTTTGATGGTCCTGGAGAATGGGATTAGTTCTCATTATATACCTTGCAAAAGCAAATGGTTGTGTTTTGGAAAACATATCATTTCCCTACTCATATCTTCCAATCGCACCTCTCCAGATATTAACGCTATATGTTTATAGTAATTGGTCTTTAAATCAGTGATTTGCTAATTACAATTACTTCTTTCTTGGACCATGCCACATCTACTTGAAATCTTTCGTTTAAGATTTTATAATCTTAAATGTTTGTTACCAATTTGTCGTGGTCTCTTAGCCCAAGCGCAGCCATGGAAGTAATCGTTCCTTCTTGTCTTGAATGATGCGGACACCAACCTTATACTTACGTGTTCACTAGTCCAAGGTGTGTATCCAGATCAAAGAATGATTCAAACTTACGTTTTAATCAAGAAAGCTCACTTGCAGATGTAGTCATTGCCAACTATGTATATATAGCGTTGACTAGGTATTTCGTTTATTTATCATATATGTGCTTGAATTGTTGCTTCTGACTATCATTCCATATAGTTAATGATACTGACTTGAAACTACTATATTATTAATAATATAGATTGTAATATATTATTTATCAATTAAACATTATTTTAAATTATTTATTATTAAATTTTATATGAGAATCTTTGTGCCAAGTAACTTACTATATTTATTCAATAACTATTTATTAATTTATTACGAATCATTTATTCATTAATTAATAATTGTTTTATTGATTTATAAATTCTTAATACAGATAGGGGATATCACAGTCCACCCCTCCTAAATTTGCTTATCCTAAAGCAACTTAAGGTTTGGATGCTCAAAGATCTCTGCTCCCTCCCAAGTTGCATCTTCCTCTGGTCATAGGATTGAGGGTCAAGTAAGTATTTAATTTTAACAACCATCCCTGGGCGGTAGTTCTATTAGATCCGTTGAAAGTTGGAATGGTGACTTATTTTCTTTGTGTTTTAATTCTTTATTAGGTTGCCCGCTTTCCCTGTTAGAAACCTCAGATTTCTTTGCTTCACAATATTCCCCAAAAGATACATCTTTTTTAATTTCAAGATGTAGTCTTGAGTACATTGCTGCTAACTCTTCCGTACTATGGTAAGTTTGATCGTTCCCTCTTTCCTCTATTGGCATATTTCTCTGAGGTAGGAAGGATGAGTTTTTAATTATTGGAGTGGATGCCCTACTATTATAAACTGAGTAATTTGTATTGGTATCCCTTCCATTAGGGTGTGACTTGAGTTCATTAATGGAAGCAGTCATATTTTTTAGAGCTTCCATTTGTTCCATTAAGATTTGTGGTTGTTATTTCCATGAATGACCTCATTTCTTCGCTGGTGGGTTCCATGGTCCTATTTGATCTAGAGTTAATTTTCACTAGTTTCCTCTTTTCTCTTTCTAATGCTCTTGAGCCCTTTGGCTAGTTTGCATTAACTATCTCATAGGATGGTAGGAACGTTGCTCTGATACCATTTGTAATGACCCTTGTTAGTTTGTAACCTTGGATCTCTCTAGTCTACTTGTCATGCTTGTAATTCATATAGATCTATTTAGTATTTCAACTTAATTAAATGAAATGATAATTTAAATAGAATTTATATTTCCTCTTATGACTATATTGATGGTTCCATGTCCAACTTATTACCCTATTGAATTGGATAGGAAGACTTTAGGATGTGACCAAGGCGCTTAAAGACCATTCCCAATAGGCTCCCTCAAGGTAAACAGGTCCAAGCCCAAACTATTGGGATGCTGACCCCCACCCTATTTTGGGACAGAATGTATTAGCGGGATTTACACAAGTTTTCTTTGAAGACATCCTTATATTCCTTCCTTTTAGTCTAGCAGGTGACAAATTGGAGTACGAATATATATATATATATATATATATATATATTATGTTATTAATTGAATGATTTACTCATGTGCATCTTGGATTCAACGTCCAAGAGCAGCATACCCGATGCAAAGATATTTGTATGTGAACTATAACAGTGATATGGTTGTTGATAATGAATCTTGTATCTTTGTGTGTAATTGCAGGCCACAATACGTCTCAATTTATATAACTCTGATAGGTTGTGAATGTTGATTCCAATCTTATTCTAATCTTTCGATATATTTTTGTATGAATAAGTGATGGTTGTCATGAATGACCAACCTTGATTATTTTATTTATATTGCCCTTCCTTTTGATGGTCGTGGAGAATGGGATCAGTTCTCATTATATACCTTGCAGAAGTGAATGATTGTCTTTTGGAAAACATATCATTTCCTTACTCATATCTCTTCCAATCACACCTCTTCAGATATTAACGCTATATGTTTATAGTAATCAGTCTTTAAATCAATGATTTGCTAATTACAATTACTTCTTACTTGGACCATGCCACATCTATTTGAAATCTTTCGTTTAAGATTTTATAATCTTAAATGTTTGTTACCAATTTGTCATGGTCTCTTAGCCCAGGCGCAGTCGTGGAAGTAATCATTCCTTCTTGTCTTGAATGATGTGGACACCCACCTTATACTTACATGTTCACTACTCCAGGGTGTGCATCCAAATCAAAGAATGATTCGAACTTACGTTTTAATCAAGAAAGCTCACTTGCAGACGTAGTCATTGCCAGCTACGTATATATAGCGCTGACCAGGTATTCTGTTTATTTATCATATATGTGTTCAAATTGTTGGTTCTGACTATCGTTCCATATAGTTAATGATACTAACTTGAAACTACTATATTATTAATAATATAGATTATAATATAGTATTTATTTATTAAACATTATTTAAAATTATTTATTATTAAATTTTATATGAGAATCTTTGTGCCAAGTAACTTACTATATTTATTCAATAACTATTTATTAATTTATTACCAATCATTTATTCATTAATTAATAATTGTTTTATTTATTTATAAATTCTTAATACAGATAGGGGATATCACATATGCAACACAAGAGGAACACAAGGAAAACACATGATTTACATGGAAACCCTTATAGGAGAAACTAGGACAAAATATTTCTTATATATAAATCTCTCCTACAATTTTTGTAGACACCAACCCATTGGAGACACAAATCCCCACAATTGAGCACAAACTTAGCAAAACATAGCAATCTCTTCTTATGGGAGGCACCAACCTCTTCATGATCTTCTCAAATCTGATCAAGACCTCTTCACAAATATGCTCAAAACTCTTCTCTAATTTGCTCACTCTTCACACTTCTGCCTTGAAATCTCTCATGAATCTGCTCATATGTCCACTCAAATCTGCTATGTAAGTCTGCTCAAATCTGCCATATAAGTCTTCTCAAAGTCTGTAATACAATTGATAGGATGAATGCTTGTCATGTCCCCTTTTTAGCATGACCATGATAGTGGATGGATTTAGCCTATTACTGGGTCGTTGTAGGCTAATATTGGTGATTAGAGGACCCTGTTGAGGGTTATGGCTCCATCTGGTGGGACTTACTATTTATAGTAAGTCAATGGATGGTGTTGTGTTTTACATGTTGAGAGCTGTGTTTGGTTTATAAGGAGGTGCAATCAGATTTGTGGAGGCTTCCATCTCCAGAATTGAGCAACGGTAGACTTTTAATGGGCTGCAAATTTTACTTTGGAAGCTGTGTTGACTTCCAGAGCCTGCATCAACACCGATAGAGGCTGCATTTTTTTTCAAGAGGGCTGCATTTGTAATTTCCTAGTGGCAGGGATTTGCATATATGCTAAGGTGCACATTTGATATTGGAGTTATTAATAATCAAACAATATTATATATGTGTATTCACAAAATTGAATTGTTTGCAAATAATATTATGGAATTGGAATTGTGCTTTAAATTTTAGAATTCTGTTGCATTTCTTATATCTCAAAAACAAAACAAAAAATTGCAAAACTTTTCAAAAAAATAAATTCTCCCGCATAGAGCCAGCAAGGCTCTTTACAGTGGTATCAGAGCGGTTTCATGCCATCTTGCAGGGTTGGAAATTTTGAGTTCCCACCTAAGTTACCAGGGTTCGCCCCAGACTCCTCCAAACTGGACCAAGTTCGAACTGGTCCGTGGTTCAGGTCCAGTTTGCTTGTGGGTCCGGGTAGGGTCCAGATTTTCAGACCCAGTTCGAACTTGTGGTCCAGTAGTTTGAACCCGGGCGGACCATGAAGACAAACAGCAAACCCCGTACGAACTTCGGCGAACTTCACCAGCCGGACGTCACTTAAGTGACCAAATTTGCAAAATTTTAATGTTTTTTGGCATCCAAAATCCTAGAAGTTCGTTATGAAAGCCTAATTTGTGCTTCTCATTATCATTTGTTCATGGGCGGGAGGATTTATACAAATATAACATTCAAGTATAAGTTTGATATACTTTAAGTTATATTTGTATAAATTATAAAATATAATACTTCCAGGATGTTTGGGATAGGTTCCAGCTTCATAGAAGTTAAGATGCAGATTCTAGATTTTGGGGGTTTTCAAAAAATTCCAAACTTAGCCAAATTTCAGGATTCAGCAAGCCTTCAGCAGGGTTACCTCCCACAATCCATCATGGCTTTCTAACGTCAAACTGAAGCTGGCAAAATGATTCTCAAAGGGTTTTAACTCGTTTTATCACAAATCAATTGGTTTCGACCCCATCTCTATGACAGACTTAGCTTAGCTCTCACCCAAATCCCAGACAGACATGACTTCCCAACAGGCCAAAATCACTCAAACCTCATTTGCCGGACCCAGGGACTTGAAAACAGCCACCAACAAAGATATAAATGTTAGCTATTGGTCCTTTTGTGTTGGATATATCATATACATGTTAGATATAACTTATATGAATATCTAACATTTATATCCAACACAAAAGGACCAATACTTCAACACAATACTTTTACATATTTATGTCTTATATCCTCCCGTCCCCCCGTCCCCTAGGGTGGTGTAACTATGACTTGAAGTATATGATGGTATGATCACAATTCATGATGCTATGATTACAAGTTTATGGTGTTTTTGTTGTTTAAATGTTGTTTTTATGATACTATGTGACATTCTTATTTTTAATCGTGCTTCTAGGCTTCATAAATATGTATATATAATTTTAAATTTTTTACATGTATTTTCGAACCCGAACCTAAACCCCTTTTCAAAATTTTGTCGAACTTGCGAACCGGTTCTTCATACCCGAATTTCAAACCAAACTCGAACCGGTAACTTAGGTTCCCACACTTGATTTGTGAGTGATCAACACTCTTATAGGTTATTTTAATCATGGATAAATACAAGAAATCCAATAAATATGGAAACCAGTTTAGCAGTGTGTCTAAGTTCAAGAAGCAAACAGTTTCCTTGGCAAATGAAATGGAGAAACTAAGGCAAACTCAGGATAGGCTAAATGCAAGGCTTTATGATCCGGGAATTGTTGACAAAGCAACTAGGTTTATGGTTTCCTTCTTCTAAAAGTCTTCATCATAGAGAATGCAAGAAGAGAAATTAGAGATTTTCACAGGTGAGACATCCAAGAGTCTTCACAATGAGTTTTTAGCAGCTAGTGATCATGGTGAAGATGATCCTGTGCTTAGTGGGGCAGCCACTAGTCCTATCTGCAGTTATAATGTTGGAGATTCTACACAAGGACATGTAGATGTGTTTGTTTTATTAGAGGACAACAACACCGAGTCCCAGCATGTTGATGGGACCAGAGTTAGTGAACAAGAAAATAATGATGACATGTTGACTACTCTTGATGGCAACCTCACACCAGTTAGTGGTCCTGAAAATGTCGATGACACAAGGTCTGATTTTCAGGACAACAGTTCCTTATGTGATCATGTTGATGGTGTTGTTGATGTTACTATGGGTTCTGACTGATTAGATGATGGGGTTTTATTTGAAGACTGCAATGAGGATATGAGCACTGACAATTCTGATTTTTATGGGAGCAGTCATAGTGTTGGGTCAGTGCAGGGGACAATAGTCTTCTCATGTGTAGAAGACGAGGGCATGGAGTCACTTGGTGATGACACTCACAATTTGAGTGTTGAGGAGTTACACAATGTAGGGTCATGCCATAGTGATGTAGATCTACATGTTGACATTGAGTCATGTATGCAACAACAGGAGATAATAGAGGAGTCTCAATTAGACGATGTGGATACTTGTTATGGGCACCTCTGATGATGTTATGAGGATGTTTCATGCTGCAATGATTTTGGTCAATCATGTCAGATGTTGAGTGATGACTCGGAGTTCTCATGGGATGCTGATAGGTCCCAGGATCATGGTTTACAAGGACTTATAGTGGAGGGGGAAGCAAAGGCATGCGAGGAATTTGATATAGTTGTGGCTTCCACTTCTTCAGATGAGATATTTGCAGAGGTACCCAGTAGCAATACCTCATTGATGGACATGTGTGAGGTTGTTAGTGCACATGATGTTAGTGATGATGTGGTGAGCAGTGAGGATACAGCTTCCTATCACAGTGTAGTTAGTGAGTCAGGGAGCGTACATGGGAGCCAGGGCATGTAGAGACATCATGTGACCAGTCAATTGAAGGTAAGCGATAGTGATATTTCTTCATCTCTTGAGCATTATGATACTATTTGGCAAATGTTGGTTGTATATGGTTGGGGTGCTCCTATGTCAGATGAGCATGATGGTAGTTTCCTTTCCCTAGCAGAGATTCATTCACTTCGAGAGGCTGTAAGGATCTTGAAGAATAATTATTTACAATTGGTAGCTAATAGGGATTACCTTCTTAAGTGGGGTAGCACTTTTTATGAGACATTGTTAGGAAAAGAGGAGGTAGTTAAGCTCACTCGTGAGCTTGATGTGACTTCACATCTAATTATTTACAATTGGTAGCTAAAAGGGATTACCTACTTAAGTGGGGTAGCACTTTTTACGAGACATTGTTAGGGTAAGAGGAGGTAGTTAAGCTCACTCATGAGCTTGATGTGACTTTTGTAGTGTTAGAGAGAACCCATTTGGCTTCAGGAGTCGCAGATGTAGTTGAGTGAGGTTACCATGGAGTTGGAGAGAGTACAGTCTACACCAGCCACAGATCCAGTTCAGCTACATACAATGGTGGTTGATGGTGAGTTGATTTCCACGGATGGTGGTGGTGGATGTGATGAAGGTCCAATTACATCCATCCTTGATACGAGTGCAGTAGTTACAGATGAGATGAGCACTTCAGTGGAGGACTGCAGGGAATTTCTTATTGTACCAAGTCCTTCAGTAGTTAGCACAATGACAAATGATACAAAACATGTTATTGAGAGTCTTGATGTGATGGTAGTGGATTCTTCAGAGAGTTGTGTGCCAATTCATGACACTACTCCATCTTCTTCACAGGATATGGGAAGGGTATCATCTAATTTGGAGACAAGCTTTCATGAGGATTTGTTTCCTTCTGTCGGAAAAAAATCTATTACTTCATCTCATAATGATAGCGATACACATTTGGTAGTGCCACAGTTTCAAAGGGATTAGTTGTAGGTTGCAGGGGAGCAGGTTGATGCTTCTTCATATAATTTCTATTGCACAGAGTCATTTATGGAGTATATGCTTGAGAGTCCCGAATTAAAGGAGGGACCATTCAAAGCTTCTGAAGGTACTCTCATCCGAGGTTCTCAAGGTATTCAGGTTTTGGTGGGAAAGATTGTAGACTTTGACTACAATGCTTCCCCACAAGGATTTTGTGGTTGGGTTTGCTAAGAGGGTTACCCGGGATCCTGCCCAACCAGTTGTTCGAAGATAAAGATTGGAGCCATCTCTTGGTTCTCGATTTGATGATGAGCCTCTGACAGAGATCGAAGCATTTTATCGCAACTACACAGTGAGGAGTGCTCATCATTTCTCTTTTGACCCACAGGTAGAGGACTTGGTTTCACGCAAGTGTGGGTTGGCTCCAGGTTCATACCATTCTTTATGGGATGGGCTAACACTCTCTTCAATTGATGGGGTTAGTTGTTGCAAGTTAGCATGAGGCTACTTGCAGGATCAACATATCCATGACGGTTTTGCTGAAGATGGATATCTGAGTTCCGGTACAGTTGTTTTTGGGAGTTCTTTTAGTTTTTCCTGTTGCACAAATGGGCATCATCCTCAGAGCATATTGGTAGGGTGTGCGGGGAGATTTGATTTATCAGTTGATATCAGATTCCATTTTTTTTGGTTGTGGATGGATGTGAGTTACGTCTCTACTGGGATCCAGGTGGAGATAGGCTTAGCACCGCGGATTGGTTGAGTCATCGTCATTGGCATGGTGATAGTATGTTCAAGATAGCTGTGTGGATAGTGTTATCATCAAAGGAGTTTGCAAGTGACGCCAAGGACATTATACATATTTATCCTTGGGATTTGGGTGGATCATTGTGTTTCTTTGATTCCTGTGATTGCTTGAGGACAAGTAATCTTGAGGAAGGAGGACTGCAATGTCCCCTTTTTAGCATGACCATGATAGTGGATGTATTTAGCCTATGACAGGGTCCTTGAAGGCTATTACTGGTGATTAGAGGACCTTGTTGAGGGTTATGGCTCCGTTTGGTGGGACCTACTATTTATAGTAAGTCAATAGATGGTTCCGATGAGCTTAGATGAGTTAGAGGAGTTGAATGATGCTCCCAGTTTTTATTTTTGACTTCCGATTTGGGCTCCAAGAATCTTGGAGGGAGCGTCTATTTTTAATAAGTCGCCCCGTCAAGTTCATTCATCGTCTTTCTTCATCAGGATCACGCTTGTGCTGTCACATTTCGATTCTGATGCTTCTTCAATCATTTTCACAAGATGGGTGAATTATGATTATTATTTAATTAAATACACTAAGGTTGCTATTTTTGCCAGTATTGTTTATTGGCCACCTTAGTGTCATAGCTCGTTGGAACTAGGTTGAAAAGTTTTAAATCTTGGGCACAAGAAACAATGACCCCATGTGTCAGAATATCATGATATTGATGAAAAGGTCATTTTTGGAGCCAAAGGGAGTTAATTAATTATAGCATTCAAATATGTGCCCAAGTATAAAGAAAAAGGGCATTTAAGTGAAAAGAGTGTGAGAGAAGCTATTTTCCTTTGGTGTCTTGAAGAAGATATATTTTATTATAAAAGCAATGCTTTGTACAAAACAATTCATTCATTCTTGGTTCATGTTTTAATTTCATGGAGAATTTGTTGAAGGGTTTCAACAAGGGTTTTGTGAGGACTGATTCCTCTCTGTCTGCACTTTGAATCCCTGAAAGATGTGGTGAATTGTGCTCTGAACATCAGAAGAGTAATTCTGCTTATGCTGATTACAATTTTGGTGTTGTTGTATATCAAAATTGTTCACTATTTGCTACGTTTTACATGTTGACAGCTGCATCTAGTTTATAAGGAGGTGCGATCAGATTTGTGGAGGTTGCCATCTCCAGAATTGAGCAGCGTTAGACTTTTAATGGGCTGCGAGTTTTACTTTGGAAGCTGTGTTGACTTCTAGAGCCTGTATCAACACCGATAGAGGCTGCATTTGTTTCAAGAGGGCTGCGTTTGTAATTTCCTGGTGGTAGGGATTTGCATATATGCTAATGTGCACATTTGACATTGGAATTATTAATAATCAAATAATATTATATATGTATATTCGCAAAATTGAATTGTTTGCAAATAATATTATGGAATTGGAATTGTGCTTTAAAATTTAGAATTCAGTTGCATTTCTTATATCTCAAAAACAAAAAATAATTGCAAAAATTTTCAAAAAAACAAAAAAAATAAATTCTTCAGCATAGAACCAACAGGGCTCTTTACAATGCTCTTTATGACTGCTCCAATATTATGTATTGCTTGCACCAATGTCTGCTCCAAATCAGGCAAAATGCCTTCTTTAAATCTGCAATAAATTCTTCACAAGTATTTGTGCATGTTCTTCATGTACATCTGCATTTATTCTTCTTACAAGACTGCATATATTCTAGATTTGGAAGACTTAATAATTTTCTGCTCTTAATTGAACTGATATATCATTGTAATTCTGCTTGTTAGTTTCCTTCAACATCATCTCATTTTATATCATACCCAAAAGGTGCGACTTATTGAAGAAGGTCGTCCTTTAAATGATTAAAATATATTTTAATTTAATTTTCAAATCACCTATTAGAGGGAGGTCGGCCAGCACATAAATAAAGCATAAATAATCTTTGACTTGGGTGTCATTCATGAGTCGGCCTATTATAAATGAAACTTGTCTTTGCTAATAAGGAAAGGGGCCAGCCTCCTTAATAATAAACTTATTTATATGCCTTTTTAATTTATATCAGACTACAGTTGGCCATAAAGAAGATGATGATGTAAATATTAATTTAGATTTCGAATTTCCTTTGGCAGCAGCAAACTGATTTCTTCTTTGACATCAAAGACAATATTGTGGCATTCCTTCTTGGAGCAGGAGTGACGTCGATTAGTGAGATGTTGATCTTCCCTTTGACATCAATGACAATAATATTTCCAACATGTTTATCTGCAGCAAAGCATCGCACAGAACATCCACTACAACTCACAATCTTTTAACAATATGCAGTTCCTTCTAATACGGTTTTTTTCCAAATAAATAGGCCATGAATTATACTAGGAACGACTCACAATTTTCACCCTTTGCTACAACTGGTAAATTCATGTGATACTCTGATACCATATTGCAGAAATTAATGGAGCACAATATTTTAATGTTCTATTAAATAATTGAATTGATTATTACAACGAGATTCATCTTCTTATGTAGAGATTGGAGAAGAGAAGACCTGAACAGATAAACATTACATGACTCGCTAAAAAGAAAACTAAGAAATAGAAAGAAAACACTTGCTCCTAAGGTGGCTTTATTACAACTGTAAGTCTTATCTTTTAATAATTTAATATTATTCTAATACTGGTTGCATATGCCACAGTTCTAGTAACATAGCTTGACAACAAAATAAACTATAGGTTTGCACTTATAAATGCACCTCTATATACTATGTTTCTGTTTTTTAAAATTTGAATCAAGTACCTCAATCAAAAGCAAACTTTAGAATAAATTTGCACCTCATTGGCTCTAGGAAAAGTTTGCAATGTTTTAGAGGATTTGGCAAATTTCGAGAGTTGATTATTTAGATTTTTAAAATACAATTGAATCTGGTAGTTGTCAATGTCAGCATTGACTATTTTGGGGAGAAAGAGATGAACCTATTATTATGCCTATATCTTATGAAATAAATTGTTTTCTTGAAAACTGTTTTATTTCCTCTTTATTGCAGCTAGGAATAGGATTGCATTAGTTTAAAGTTTAAACTAATGCTTCTATGAGATTATTTTATTATTATTTTAACCCTAAAAGCCACCCCTTAGGAACTTATAAAAAAGAGGTTTGAGCACATAACTGTAAGGAGAAGCTAGACATATGCTATAGAGATTCTCATGCAAACTTTGAACTTGAATCATTGTGTTGTATATGTGAGAATATGATAAGGTAGTAATCAGAAGATTCGTATTTAGTTTTGCATAGCACTTGTCTGCATTTTTCAAATTATCTTTGTATGCTTCTAAGAATTTACTGCTTTTAGATGTTGCACTATGCTACTTATTGCCAATAGAGTGTTTCTTCTGGTATAAATTATTTCTATTAGTGATCTGAGTTTGCAGTCTCTTCTTTAACCAGCAGATAGTACTTATTTTCAATTCATATTATTGTTTAGCTAAATAAGCAAAAAGTCCTTGTGGTGAGGTAAAGAACTTTCGATTCTTGTGCAGAAATCTCCAAAAAAAAAAAGAATATGTCAAGATTTCTTTCAAGTTATTTAATAAAAAGCCCTAAAAGATAAATTGTACAAGATGCAATAAATACAGAGTTTGTTTGTATCCTCACACACTGTTCCAGGCTGAGCTGTCTTGAAAAGTATAAACTAAAACACTAACAAACAGCTACAGGAACAAAAGCCATTTGACATTGTACTAAGTCTGGCTAACATTATTTATTATATTAATATACAGTCTAATGTAAGATAATCAAGCATAAAAACAAGGACTTGGTCAAGGAATAGTCTCTGAAGTTCTGTACTGTGAATGTTAAGCTTAATCCCTCTCTTTTGATTTTACAATGATTCATTTCTTTGGCAAGCCTTCTACTTGCAACATACAGTGGACAATCAATTTGTGCTGTCCCTATTATGCCAATATACACTAATAGAAAACTTCAATGCATCTAAATGCACGTGCAATCATATTCTCTATTTTGGGTATGCCAAAATTGCTACAACTCTTATATCATCCTCAAATATTCATATGCATTCTAGCACCTGCTACTACTCATTTCTCCAATCAAATGGTATATTATTTCTTGTTAGTCAAGCTAGTGAATGTAGAACAGCTGCAAAAGTTCAGAAATCGCCTAAATTATCTAAAATAGACCAATAACAATTTGGTTCCATCCACATTGTGAGATGCTTACATTTTGATAGGTAATCTAAACTTTATTTGAATTATCTTCAAGGATCCTTTGCATACACATTGCCCAATAAGTTTCCAAAGGGTGCCAAGAAAGAACAGCATTGGGAGCTAGCCAAGGATCTATGAACAATTTCCTACCACTGTTCAAAGTTTTCATAGTTCCATTTACCGTACACAGACCAATCATTACAATAAAATAGCAAATTTGATGGCCAGCGTCTTCTTGAAATGTGCAAAATAATCCTTGTGAAAGTGGCCAACACATTACACTGATCACATAATCCCATGTGCATCTTAGATATAAATGCTAATTGGTTCCCTCCACGATGATGAATTGCTATAGCCTTAGAAGCTATCCAAGAAAAAATGTGCCAATCATTGAAGATGAAATTCGGAAACAGATCTATGTCACTGCTTTTAACTCTGATAATCCTTATTAATTATAAATTTGTGTGTAGCTTCTTTTTCTTGCAGGACTAAAGAGCACACACATTAATTGGTATTGCCTTTTCAAAAGAATTGGCATCCAACATTCGATAGACTTCTCTTCAGACTTAGGATACTTTCTGTGGATGCCTACTCACAGATACAGTTCCAGAAATCAATTCAACTTTATGCACTCAGAAGTCTTGCAAGACATCAACTGAAATCAGAACTTTTCCATATAAATGCATCCATAAAATCATTATAAGGAATAGTGAGTCATGAGAGTGATATGTCATCAGGACCCTGTGAGCCCTAAACTTGGAAACTGGCCCAGATAAACAATCCAAAGGTAAACAATCAAACACTAAGTAAAAATAAAAAGTGGCAACATAAATTGTTTTTACTAAGCAGGAATCCATATCATGAGAAACATATTTAAGTTGATGATACATCTTTTCAGGGAAGACATCTCAACATCAACATATACCTTGGAGGCTTGGACATTTTATCTCTGTGTTATATAAACATGTTTGCTGAAGCCTACATTATATAAAGTGGTTATACATTCGGTAAATAATTAGTTGGTCTGGAAATACAGAAACCATGCATCATTCAAGCAATGTATTCTTTTTCTTTTCCTCCAAACTCATCAGCACTCCATATCTAACTACAAAACTACTCTTGCAATAGAATATTACTATAGCATAAACTGATAGCATGTTTGAGTAGGTCAACATATATTTGATTTTTTTCTTCAAGGAGACACAAAATAGGAAACAAATAAAATATTAAAAAGGAGAAACATAAATAGTAGCACTTAAGAATTTGACCAAGGCAAACTTCACCCAACAAAAACTATTTACCACCTCCACACCATGGATTCTTGAAAGAGCAATTGTTCCCTCATGAAACAGAATAGCTGCCATGGAATCTTGGATTGGAAAGAGACAAGTTCGATCAAGGTTTAAGGAACAATTTGAATTTATATACAACTAGAGTATCTCAAAAGAGTATTTTCATTTCCTTCATAATCATCTTATCTAGAAAGTGCAACAAGGCAGTTAAAGAAAAAAACAAATGAAGATAAATTGATCAGAAATTCTATAAAATGAAGTAATCATTAATTGTTGTATCTATCAGGTGCCCACAAATATGCCAATAAAGAGGAGAGAATACCGCCAGTAGCAAGAAGTAAACAAGATATTGTCATTGTTAGTTGAGTGGTGAACAAACATAATGGTCGAGGATACCCTCTTGTCATAAGCAAATCAGAAAAATACCTGCAAAGTGGTCACAACACAGACACAAGTGGATATTATGTTATTTAAACAATGGGATGATTTAATTGAATAACACAAATCTGTCACACAAAAATTTAGTTTTTTGAACAATTTCCCTAGATTATCATCGTATTGCAATCATATTAAGTTTAATAGTTCCTTTCAATTAATGTCCATAAAAGAATATTCAATATTGTAATTATCACTCAAGTGTGCATTCTTAAAGAAACAAAGTGAAAAGTGAAAATTGTGGGAGTTTGATATGACGTGTCCTTAAACAAAGTCCCAATGCCATAGCATGAGTTTAACTTACACAATTTTTGTGTCTAAAAAGTAGTCAATAGAGGAAAAGAAATAATCATTAAGTACATTAGGGTGCCAGAAATATCTACTCAAGGGAGGAAAGTTCTTCAATGTATAAGGAGTCAGATATAGGATTGACCCAAAAAGAAACAAAATTACACTACATGCCCCATTTATAACGTGCATTATTTTCTAGACATAATGCTTGAAGCTGCCCATATCATGTAAAGGTATCATACTTCAATACAAAAGAAACAATTTATTAATTAAGAGCTGTTCAAGCAATTCGTTAAAAAATAATATGCATTTATAACTGACATGGGGTTTGAGTAGAGCAGTATTAATTTATGCAAGCTGCTACACATAAAAGTGTCCATTTGGTGTACAAAAAAATACTTGTTTAGGAATATGTTGGCAATTTCTATTATTGTCCCACCTAACAGACCTACACTGAATGAAGAAAAAACAATGTGCATGATAAAACTCATTAAGAAACATTGGAACCGATAGTCTAAAAGAGAATAATAAATTATATTAATGTTCAAATATGACCAAAAGTAGGTCAATGGGAATATATGATACAACAGATTAAAATAGAGAACTCTAGAAAGAGAGAATCCTAGAAGCAAAATAATGAAAGTAAATAGGGAAAAATAAAGCACTATGCCACTGACAAATAGCACTTAAGGGAAAAGAGAAGCCCCAAAAGCATGTGGCAGTGAAGACTAGATGGAAACCTGATCAAATATATTTCTTTCCGTTTGAAGTGGAGTAATCTAAGCCATCACCATGTTGGTAAATGCTAAAAACTTAAAAATGAAATTGTGAGAAAATGGCATGGTAACTCAAATTAAGAGCGTCGCATTATATTACTGAACATATTCTAAAAATAGAAAGTAAATAGAGTCTAAAATAGATGGTAGCTACAACAAAATAACAACTACTTATTACAAATGACTTAAACATACAGTTTGTAATAATATTAAAATAATATTATAATGCAACCCCTTAATGACTAACCAAAAGATCTAGAGGTTTAGTAAGTAGATTATAATATGGCCCTTGAGATGTGCAACAGGAAGAAATATTTGCACAAGAAAACTTCTTGACATCAACATCAGATAGAGAGATGAAAAAAGACTATAATGAACATTCTTTGCTGCAGGGTTACAGTTGGTTTGCCTGTCTTGTAAGGTGAAGCATCTAGTTTTGTGCAATTAATTTAACCTTCATACTACCAATGGGGCCTCTAAGAGTAAATAATGTGAAGATAAAATCTCAAGAGATGACTTTGTATGGATTAAATCTCAGCCAAAATAGAGACATCTTCAATTCAAACATTATTGATACACAAAGGTTGAGACATTGTAGCACCCCAAGAACTGAAAGGTACATCTATCCATCATGCCACAAGAGTAGCTTCTACCTTGACCTCCTTGGATTTACCAAAGTGTCTACAATGTACCACATAAAATGGAATCAATAAGTTCGTACAAGCCTTTATACACACCACCTGGCCGAGTGCCTAGAGCAATCAATTTATCCTAGTTTACATCACAAACAAGACATTCTTTCCGATAAAATTAAACTAAAATGTTAGTATTTTCTATAATTTAACTAATAGAGAGTAATTTTTTGTTCAAATGTGGAACATACTTAACATTCCATACTAAAGTTTAATGGTGCCATTGGGTACAATTCTAACATCACCTATCCCTTTAATTGTCGATGATTTGATATCCCCAAGATAATAGATTCCATGTGACTATTGTCCACAATAAACCTAGCATACGAATCCTTTTGAAATGTGAAGTTTCTGGGTGCACCTGAATCAGAGAACCAACAATTGCTTTTAGTACTATCTAAAAAAACCATCAACGCAGACTACTACGAATGGTATTTCTCAATAGTATATGCCACATTAGATTCATTCCAATGCATGTTGGATTAGACAATACTATCGTTTCCTAAAGTCATTTTTTACATGCCGAAATTTCTATCAATAGAAGCAATATATCTTCCTCCATGGTTGTGAAGTCGGAAAACTAAGGTGTGTAACCTAAAAGTGTGCAACAAGTGCACTTTCTAAACTCACAGAATAAACTTCACTCATTTACTCTTGTTGACATTTTTTGTCAAAATTTGGGTTTGCTAAAATGTTTAGAGACTCACAGAAGTCTCAAAGGAGAGTATCAGCCTGTTAATGCTCAAAGCAACCATGCTCGTCATCTACAACTTTTTTGATAATGATGAGTTGGTCCTTTAGATATTTGATTTTTAAGACACTCAACTGTGTGATCTTCTTACCCTTTAGATTCAAAGTTGGAAAGAAAGTATTTTTCTTTTGTATGATTCAAATATTATTTTTATGGTTTCAAAATGATAGTCTTTCTCACCTTTTGTTGAAAAACATGAGAAACTCCAGTAATGAAGGTTTCATGTGTTTTATGAACTTCCATGGAAAATTAAAATTGATAATGTTCCAATTTGAAATTAATTGGAAGGGAACTACTTTGTGTGTACATCCTAATAAGTTGGTGAATGGAAAGGCAGTGATTGCAAGAGGCTATAATGTCTCCTTTTTACTTGATCTAGAGAATCATAAAATGATCAAAATTAAGTTGTTGAAAAATTAATAAATTATAAGACAATTAACTTTAATTATTTAAAGGGGTTCACCACTTAGTGTATTGGTTAAGTGGTGGTGTTGTTGTTGCCCCCACCTAGGTTCAAACCTCCACTGGGCCATTGCGATCATGGACTTGTGCCTTCGCTGATCCAATGTGTTCATGGGTTTCAGCCTCAGATTTTTTATATGGGGATGAGGTCCCCCATTTGTGGCCTCACTGGTTCATAGCTCCAGGTCAAAGCATTTCACTAACTCAGAGGGTGTGTCGTGCCAACATCATACATCACAATAGTCATAAAACAATTAATTAATTGCTTTAAAATAGTCCTAATCTTATAAGGATTATTTGTATTTAATTAATTAAATGTTGAACTTGGCTATTTTAATAAGTGACTTTATTTTCTATCATGGGAATTTCACAAAGTGTGTCACTTTATGAGTAGCAAAGTAAAAATATTATAAGTCACGAGCAAAAAGAAATTTATATTTGAAATAAAAGTGATTTTTATAATGTGTATTAAGTTCTAGGAGGGCTTTATAAGGAGGTTGTGAAAGCTTATTTGACCATTCTTGGTTTTGTTATTTTGTTGGATAGCTTTTGCTTTTGGTTCAACAAGCCCTAGGACGAAAACCATTGATTGATTGCATATAAACCCATTTCAGCCATCCTTGGTGGATTCACACGTTCATCTAATTGGATTGGATTAGCTTTGGTGTTGAAAGACTCTTCCCTAGCAAACTTGCAAGTGAAATCATACATGTTTCACATTTGGATTGAATGATTGAATAATTTGTGAGTGAACTCTTGAAAGCAAGACAAATTAAGACCGTTTGAGAAGATTACAAGAGAGTTGCTACGCAATGGACTTCCTTATGTGTTGGGGTGATTATTATAATCTATGTTGGCCCCATTAATACATCCAATTGGATGTGAGTAATAAAAGAGTGGGTAGATGACCTAAATACAAGAAATCAGTCAAAAGGATGCACTTGTGTATTCTACTGCTGATTGTTTATTTTTAAGAGTTTGGCATGAGGAATTAAGTGAGTTAGCAGCTGGAACCAGCGGTTTTCTAGGGTTGAATGCCATTCCATATGGTGGTGTAGATCTGCAATCAAATTCTTTGATGGCTTGAAAATCGTTGTTAAAAACTGATTTATCAACCTAAATCAGTTTTTACCATAGTTCCTAGATTCATCAGGACCCTGGCCAAGTCCTAACAATTTGAGTTGAGTGACCCTAGCCGAGTCCCAGGAGCCCAGGACTTGCTAGAAACTTGCCCAAGGAGAAACTCCCCAAAAACCTGGTTTTTGTCAAGTCTTGCCGATTTTTCGCCAAGTCCCAAGTTGGTTCACCCTTGCCTAGTCTGCACCGAGTCTAAGTCTTGTTTCTATGGTTTTTACCGATCTAATACAAATTTACCTGTTTCCAAAGAGACAAAGACAAATTTATTTAACTTGGTGAAATTCTCAATAGTTTATTTTCCTTCATCTTTATTTAATAGGTATGACCATTAAAATTTTGATTTAATTTGTTCATGCGCAGATGATATAACAATAGTACAAAGTTAGGCATCACATGCCATTTGTCCAACACAATACCATATGAAGTACAACACATAAGATACATATAAGAAAGGTATGATAAAATATAGACAATAGGTCTCTAAATGTGTAATGACCCCTAATAGGGTCTTACTTAATTTGTTCTAAAATTCCCCTTTTAGGCTTTGAATTGTACACAGGGATGGTAATATTTTAGGTTTCAAGCTAAGAGAATGTTAGTCCTCAATAACTATCATATGTCATCATATTTAGAATAATACATACTTAAGCTTCAATACCTTAATCCTCTCCTAATCACTAACCCTAGGGCGGATGGTAGAATTACTGTGCTTGGGTAGAAACAGTCTCCAAGAAGATCCCTCATGAACAAAGCCCGTTTTGGGAATCTTCTCCTCACTGTGACCGGATTACTCTCCCTTCCACAAACTCCCTACCCGCTTAGTTGTATTAGGAAGTGATTAAAGAATTAGCTAAGTATTAATATCTTAAATGTATCATAAATAATATAACTAATATATATAATATGACTGATATATAATTCCGGTTCCATTCATATAAATATATATAAAATTCTGATTATCAATACAATATATACGCTTATATATTCACTATAGAATAAGAATTTATTACTTAGTAATATTAAATATTTAATAACTTATTATAGCTAAATTTATATATGTGGTTGTCTTGTTTTTATAAATCTTATTCATTCTAATCTTAAACATATAAATTATTGACATAAAACTTAAAGAGAATACATACCTTTTATGGTAATGGAGATTCTTTATTCCAACTTAGCCTTTTACCACTTCTGCAAGTAATGTTCTTTTTCATACTCAAAATGCTTTTTGCTGAATTATTTTTTTCCCCTCATACGTGGGTCTTATGCTAGGATGTCATTTTTCTTGTTCTCCTAATATATATCCCTTTGACCGATTCCTCTTTGCAAATAAATATATTTGCAAATGGGGGTCGTACCCCTTAGTTGAATGGCGTCATATTAATATGAATTAATATAATAATGTTAACCATAAGTTGATTAATATTATTGTTAATTATATTACATTGTTTAATATTATTAGTTATATTACAAAAAATTATATATTGATAAATAAATTATAATGATTGACTATATCTTATTTTATTCATTAATTGATTATATTAATATTATTAATGTAAATATTAATTATACATTGATTATTACTATTCGATTATTCTATATATATTTATTAATAATATATTATTAATTAACTACATTGATGAGTAATATTCTATAGATTACTATCAACTGATTAATTATTGTTATTTTTTCACAATAATATTAATTGTATATCAATTAATATTGATGGTACATGTTTAAGACAACATTTGCATCAAGTATATATATGCATTAGAAAATAATATATTTGTATATATATTAATCATGGCTCGTGCCAAAATGCCACCAACCCCAATGGTCATCTGCTAGCTCAAGAGACGAGAACTCGGTTCAGATGCTTTTCCGTCCAACCACGTAGCTTACGCTACCCAAAAGTCTTTCATGACATGAAAGATACCCGATCCTACATGAAATGCCTAGCTTCCTAAAAACAATAATCAGGAGGGAAACCCAATGAAAACCTAATATATCTACATGCATTTGTTTGTATGAAATGTAATGACCTACTATCGGGCTATGGGAGAGATACATAATATATAATTTCATCTATTTCGATGAATTATTGATTTTGATCAAAGTACTTTTAAAATAGCAGAAGATCCATATTCAACACCCATTCCCAAGAATGCAAACTGAACAACACAAGGAAAAGAGAACCATTTTTCTTATAGAAAACCACTCATGCAAACATGCTTGTTAATCGTAACCGGTTACTGAGAGGGGGGGCAAAATCAGTAAATACAATTTGTACTTCAATTTAACCTTCTATATATATTCTTGCAAATTTAAAAGAATATAACAACACTCAAAAACAAAAATTGAAATACACAGGTCAACACAACATATATACATGGAAACCCTTATTTAGAAGGAGAAAACCACGATGGGACAGAACCCACAACTTTACTACTACAATATTAAAGATGCCCTATTAGAGGCTTACAAAGCACTGGTCAGAGTGCTACCCGGTTAAGAGATTTGGTAGAAGACCTGCTAAGATCTTGACCCTGTTAGGAGTCGCCTTGTAAGAGGACTTTCAACACCAATAAAGATGTTACTCGGTAAAGGGATTTATACAAAGAACCTGTTAGGGTTCACCCTGATTAAGGGATTTGAATATGCTTCACAATCTAAAGCAATGATCTTATGATGACACTTTTTGTCTAATCAGATCATACCTGTTACCCTTTGGTTTGCTTGGTTGTTGAACCTTTCTTTGTCTTTCACCTCTCATGACTGTAACTCCTCTTAGAAGACTTTTGCTCTCCTGCTCTTGATATTCAACAACACTACTTTCATGTCCTATAACCTGTATTTATAAGAGATCAATCTTATTAAAAATACATCTCATAGATCCGCCAAGCTGTAAACTCACCCATAAATCATGCATGCAAAAAAGCTTGCAAACTGATTCTAAGTTTACCTCAAAACATTCGCTGAAAAAACAAATCTAACTCCAGTTCCACTGAAAAAGCTAACTCTAGTGTAACTGAAAGCGCTCCATATAATCCGGTTCGGATTATCATGCACTTAACCGGTAAAGAACTTGTACCCGGTTAGTCATTTGTTCCCTGCATATTTCCCATGACCGTTTGGAATAACCTAGACCCGTATAAGTGTGATTGGTTAAAGTACACCGCTTCCTTGTTTAGTCTACCGGTTCACAATTATGAGTACTAGTGTGATGTACCAGTGTTCCAGTGGGATTGATGTTTGCCTATGACTTCACCAATGACAACTAAGTTATTTCAACAATCTTCCCCTTTGGCATTGGTGGCAAAACATATCAATACATCACCTATCCTGTAGACTTCCCCTGTAGATCTTCTTGTCTACCTGTAACACACATTGTCTGAAATCTCTTTCTCTTTTTTTTACTGCGCTGATTTGCTGATTTTCTCTGTATCTGATCTTCCTTGTATCTAAGATCTTCTTCCCCTTTTTGCCTCCACAGTTCAAAGGGTTGTTACTCCTTAAATGTTTGTATATCATAACTGTAACTTACTGAAGATATCCGTGTATATTTCTTTGCAGAATCAAGGAATGGTTTCCATATACCTGTTACATGTTTTGGGTTCTTCTTTGCTGCTTGCAATGAGAATTATATTTTCCATGTCTTCCACTGTTTTGTAATCAGGTTCCCTGATCAGTTTGTCTGCATTGGTTGTTGTTTTCTGCATTAGATCAAAAGTTGGGGCAAGGAACAGCTGGAATCCAATAAGATCTTGAATCCTTTTTGTCTTTTCTTCAAATGCTTTTCTTAAGATGAGAGCAAGACTTGTCAACTCCCGGCTGTACTCAGTTGCAGAAGAGTTCTTTGCATCAAACTTGGATGACAAAACCTTTATCTCTTCTGTAGTCTTGGTTGTTCTCTCAGTTATATCTTTGACAAAGTCTTCGAAGTTTGAAGTCCTTGTTATCAATCTTCCTGCATCCTGTATCTACTGCATTAGCTCCCCAATGCTTGTCGATACGGTGATCTTCAGTTCTTCAACCTGTTTGTGAAGAATTTCTACTCGCTCTTTCTCATAGTGATCAATTGCAATTATCTCCGGGTCGGTGACATCTTCCGCAATTGCTTGTGCAAGAATCTCCAATTGAGCTATAAAAAGTTCATCCTCATCTATTTCTATATCTAGTACAAAATTGTACAAGATGTTTCTTACACTAGAGAGAACCATATCTTGTTTTCTCTTAGTGAGCTCTTTTAGTTGTCTTGTTGACATCTTGCTTATGTCAACCACGGTTTCACTAACTTTACTTTTCTTTGCTTCAGAATCTGTTGCAAAAGTTAGTTTTCTCTCAATGAAGATGTACTAGGAACATCTATCGGTTCCTCATGTTTATTCTCCTGTGCAAGTTGTTCTTCTACGGGCTTCTCCTATTTTGTATTAACAGCTAACTCCTGTTGTTGAGGTATCTCTTGTCGTACCTCCTCTTCTTGATGTACTTCCCCTCCTGGTTGTACTTCTTCCAGATGGACTTCCTCTTCTGGTGGTTGCTTTGTTTGTTGCTCCTCAGCAATTTGTTGATCATTCAAAGCAGATTCTTCTTTATCTGTTTCTTTTTCAGTAGTCATCTTTTCTGATGACTCTCTCCGTACTAGGTCTTCTGGTTGAACTTGTTCGCCCAAATTTACCTATTCACTGGATGTGAACGGTTCAAATGAAACTTCCTTCTCACCGGTTGAAGATTGTTTACCAACTGTAAACTGTACCGGTGGTACCAAACTCTTTCAGGTTCATCTTGAGAGATGTCCCGTGGACCTATTGTCTTTAGAGTACTGAAGTCATATTTCTGCCAGAATTCTAGTGTATCTTCACATACATCTTTTTCTAGTCCATTAATAATCTTTGCAACCCTGTTCTTTGTGTCCAAATTTAGTAACACTGCTTCCATCAGAAGTTTAGTTGTCTCATCACTGAGACCTAGTCTCACTTGTGTCAAAGTCTCCCTTATAATCTTATTGTTTGATGCTAAACCGGTTCTCCATTTAGCCATTATCCTTTGATTCAATTCAGGAGGAAATTGAGCCCTATAGTCTCTAGGACTTCTATTGAAATCTAAAAAGGTTTCCAATAGAGAAATCTCTATTTTTTGCTTATCCTCTTCTACTAAAACACTAAACCATTTAGTTGTGTTTGACACTTAACCAAAATCCATAACTTCATCAACTATATTATCTACAGTCAAAGTTTGTGCCTTAACTTTGACTGGGGAAGCAAGTAGGGTTGATGGAGTTAGATCACCAGCTTTGTCTTCGGTGATATCAACAATGACCGGTTCAGTTGAAATCTTTTCCTTAACCAGAGTCTCAACTCCCAGTATGCCTTTTCCCTTTCCAGTGTCAATCACCAGTGGCTCTGTTGTCTTTTGGCATTCTGCCTCTACTTGATGTTGTTGCTGAAGAAGATTCGTCCATGTAGAAACTCCTTCCTCATGCACTTTGTCTACTTCTCCAATCATCACCTGACTAATTCTTTTCCTTATCTTGAAACTATGTTTATGCAGGTCATCTTGATGGGTTGCCTCTTCTAGAGTAAGATGATTTTGAACTTCAAGTAGAGCCCTTATCCTCAGCTCTCTTTCCTTATCAATTGAAGACTTCCATCTTCATTCTATTATCTCCAGTAGATCATCAGGTATAACTTTGTGAAGTTCAGTGGGAGTATAATTGAACTTGTAGAGACAGTAAACTACATCTTCCATTTTTCTCTTATCTTCTTCGTTACTTAGTTCATATCTTCTTCCAGCTGCTCCCAATCCATCTCATCCTTTATTCCTTCAACCACTTCATCAATGGTTGGTTTTCTTCTTCTCGGTGCAACCTCTTTCACCGGTTTCCCAATCTTTCTTTTACTGTGAAGAGTAGTTGTCTCTTCAATTTCTGTTTCTTTCAGTTCTTCTCCTTGTGTACTGGACGCCTGTTGTGTCCTTTTTCTTTGAAGCTTGGGTTCATCTGCTATTGGTTTCTTCTTCCTAGGTGTAGGAGTCCTTTTTACATACACCTTTTTTAGTTCATTTACTGATGTCTTTTTCTTTAGATTTTCCTAAATCTCTTCATAGGTGCCAAACTGATATGCAGAGATTTAGGTCGCTATCTTGCAGTGCATCAACATACGCCTTAGCTGCCTTGGTAGAGATCTCATACCTGAGCTCCGGTGCATACTCTGTTCTTGGCTCCACATCCTGGATCATACAGTGATCTATGCTTACCAGAAATCACACCTCATCCTTGTATTGTTCAACAATGGCCGAGGGAATTCTTTCCCTGGACTGCATTCTAAGCTGGAAGGCTTTAAAATAATCGGTTATAATTTTATTGAGCCAATTTCCTAGGTTATTTGTTAGTTCTCCTGTTTGTATCATAACCAGTTTATCTACTTGCCATGTAACCTTTCCTAAGCCTGGAAAGAAATTCTGATAGTAGAAAAACAAACATACCAGCAAAGTTCCATATTTGAGAAACTTCTTCTTTACCAGACCAAGCTTCTTTAGGTTTTCGAAGATTTTCCCTCTCTACATAGCGCATATATTGTATTGTGCATCATCATGCATGATCCTGTGTGCGGAATGTATAGCTCCTCCCAATACACTGTTTAGGTTGTTTGACTGATAGATTTTGTAGCCAATAACTGCTGATGCAAACTGAATGCCCTCGTCTTCGATGTCGTTTACAGTCATCAACCAACTGTCAAACCTTGATTTTGTCAACCATGTGACTTCTGCATTGGCTATGGTTCTTAGGGTAAGAGCTTCCCCTTTGTCATTATACCCAGTAACACTTTGCAAATATTCTTTGGTTATTAGTGTGACTGCACCTTTCACTAGCCACATTCCTAGTTTGTGAACTCTGCTTAGAACCAATCTTATCCAATCTGGTCGAAACACGGTTGGATATCTTACTCCATTAATCAATCCTGATGACTCAAGCTTCGTGTATTTGGATTGAAGCTTTCCATCTTCACAGAGTGACAAGTATTCACTCTAGATGAACGTTTCACCCAATTCTTCCTGTTTGGAGTGGATGAATGTCGTTATGTCTTCAATCATCATAACTCCTTCAGGTACCAACGATAGAGCCCCCACCATATCGTTCTCTCGGTTCTCTACTGTCATTTCGTAAACTGGTCTATTTAGCTCCGATTAGGTTAACCGCAGAAGATGAAGATGGCATCGTATCTGACCGGGACCAGTTTACACAGAAAGTTCTTGATAGGATTTACAGAGTTCGCTTAGCAAAGAACATAAATCAAAGCAAGACAAGATTACTCAAGCTTAAGAAATCAAAAATCACAGTTCACAATGTAAAGTGAAATGAGTAATCATCCTTCCCTTAAATAAACTTAGGTCATAACGGTAATTAACAAACGGTAACATTTGTTAACAACTACAGCATTAGTTACCCTTACCTAATCTTTCCTTTGACAACCGGTTCTTATACGGTTACCTGTTAATCAATCCTCGGTTGCAATGTCAACACTTACCTGTCCAGTTTACCTGATAGACTGGTGACTTCTTCCCAGTTGCACTTCTTGACTGTGTGAGATCATTACTCACCAGTTCCACCGAGAACAGTAGGTAGGCTACCTGTTCCCTTTAAGCCCTTATGCTTAGTTTGCTGAAGAGATATCACCATCAGCAGATGATGACCTTACCTCCGTTTTCTCCTCAGCGGAGCTCTTTGTTTCCTTTTTGAACCAAATCTTCTTGATTTTCGTTTCAGTCTCTTTTCCCTTGTTATCCTTTTGGTTACAAGTCAAGTTCTTCTTGACCGTTTTAGCTGATCCTTTTCTCTTGTTCAATGGCCGGTTCCTGCACTCTTTGGCCAGATGTCCAACCTTGTTACAGTTGTGACAAGCCATTCCGGTTGCCCTCCATGGATTAACCCTTCTTTCCCTATTCTTGGGTGAATGACATCAAGAATTGCTATCGCCTGATGGTCCACAGCTAGCACAGTTGGTTGTGCTCCGGTTTATATTCCTATTACGGAATACCGATCTCGGTGGGGATTTGAATTCCATGGTTTTCGACTTGCATTCCTCAGCTTTGTGTCCAAACTTGTTGCATGTATAGCAATAACCCTTGAAATTTCCCCTGCTTCCACTAGAGACACTATTGGAGTGAGACCTACATTCAAAGGTCATGTCAACAGTTCTTGCAGTGCAATGTCCCCTTTTTGGGGTACATTATTTTGTGTCGTGTCATTAGCCTCTTTATCTTGGTCTGGAGGGCTAACCGTAGCGTGGCAATGCTCGACGAGATAATTGGCCTAGCTGGTTTTAGTTTTAGGCCAATCAGAGTAGTTTCCGCAGGTTTCCAGGATACTTACTATTTATAGCAAGTCAGCAGGGTTCAAAATTCTTGGCTTTTCAATAGTGGACTTGGAGCGTCTTGCCAAGAGCTTTCCGGCAAGCTATCACACGTTGTCATCCGAGCTCGTTTGGGCCTCCGTTTTAATGACGGAAGATGCCTCACTTTATTTATTATTTCACTTTATAACTCAGCGGTCATATTTATTTAAAAGTGACTTAAAGTGGAATTATAAAGAGAAAGAATGGGAATATGAAGAGTCACAGTGGCGAAACTAAAGAGTCACAGCTGCAGCCGTAAGAGGAGGTTTGGAATTTCATTGTGTATGTTTCAGTTTATGGATTCTATCTCTCATTGAGAATTCAAGAAGCTTCACCTTTCGAATCAGAATCCTGAGGACGGAAACCTTCAGGCATTTCTCGGTGGATTGGACGGAAACCCAGTTCATCCCAATGCGGATTCACTTTAGAGTTCGCCGTTGTTTTACCAAGTTCTTGGTCATTCGATCTTACTGTTATTTCTGTATTTTAGATTGGATATTGTAATTCTTGGTTATTGTATTGTTGTTGTATAATACAAAACCATATTTCTGAGCTTTTTCATGAAAATGTATTTGCTGGTTATTTGAATATATCTGCTGGTTGTCATTATTGGATCAACGGTTCTTTGCATGTTCTATTGGTTTTTGAATCTGCATGAGATTTAGTTATAGAAATCAGTAAATAGCCAGTTAGGGTCATTTCAGTGGTATCAAAGCCGTGTATCCTGCCAGCCTGTGGAGTTTACCCAAAAATCACTGTTATTTTATGTTCTTAGTACAATGGCAAGATGATTGTTCATCTTTAGGAAAATGGTAGTGATATTCTAATAAGAAGCTTGCTAGCTACCGCCTTTATTCAAAATCAAATCGTACTGGTTTTTATTCACAGTTACAACATTCCATTCAAAGAAACAAATTTACAAAGATATAATTTCAGAAGGGATTTACGAAGTGATTGTCATCTCGAATAGTGGCTTTACATCTTGAAAAACAACGATTATTTTCTAGTTGTAGCATCATTTTTAGAGAAATTTATATATTGAAAAAGTAGTTTGAACTTTAAGTTTGATTGATATCACAGCTAGAAAGAGGATATCAGATACAACCTACAGGTGATTGGTAGTGCTCCCGAAAACTAGAACCTCGAACTCCATCTTGTTCCTTGGTGATAGCTGACAGCATTAGAGTGTGGTTGTGGTTGTGTGTATCACGGGAGGAGAGTTAAACTCTGCACTATCTCTCTGGTGATTATACTACTGTAGAAGGAGATTTGAGACTTTCGAGGGGTGTGTGTATGTGCGCAGTGTTGAGACCTGTCGCTAGTAAGGGTGATCGTGTGTGGGGAAGTCATACTGTTCTTATGATACGGGCATTGTATCAGTGCGGGTAAAGGAGTGGTGCAATACCTTACACACTTCAGCGGTAGCCAAACACAGGTTGCATGAAGATTCGGCGCGCGGCTGTAACACGAGATTGTTAGTTTCAAGAGTTGGGCACACTGTGATAGCAAATATTAAGGAAGTGTCAAATTTCATGATTTGGCTCGTTACACACTAATCTACGGTTAACCAACGAGTCTGGGCCACAGTCGTGTGGTGTTGACTAGAATAGTGCCATTGTCTCAGTTAAACACACAGCGTGTGAAGGAGTTCATCAACGCTGCCAACTAAGACTACCCCGCAGTGTATGTTCAAACACCCACAGTAGTAGAAAGGTGGTTGTATCCACGATGACAAGAGTAGAAACCTGTGGATTTCACCTGTGCCTGAGAAATCATAGGGGATTCGGGCTATGAATATCGTTACAAGAAAATACATTTCCATGTATTACTTATTTGTTCCCAACTTCGAAGGTGTGTTTTCGTGATTGTTATCTTGGTGCGGGCAAGTTTGTAAATTGCTGGAGACTCCTCCATTTCAAGGCTAAATATTCTGGTAGCAGACAACACTCCAAATGTTTTCTTGGAAATAAGAATTAACTTTCAGTTGCAGGAAGCGATAGAATTTCAGAAGGTGGAAGGATGCCTCTTACTCCCTCGTCAGGGAATAAACTCTGAATTTAGAGGTGTTTCGTCTAATAGAAACTCCTTGTCAGCAATTAAGGGGTTGTAGAACGGGCATCTTTATCATACTCAGTGGCGTGTTCGGTGCCATTTTGCATCTAGGAAATGATGCACATGTTTGACCTTGGGCACTCACAGCTACAACGAGGAAAGACAAATGTTCAGTTTTGTAAAAATTGTTCGGTAACTGCCATCAATAATTTTGATCCTTTGAGTCACGAGAAGAGTCGTGGCTGAAAAACGAACAATACTGAGAGGGGGAGGGGGGTGAATCAGTATTTAACAAAGATTAAAAAAAAGAGAAGCAGAAATCAAAGAGCACACAGCAAATAAGACAAGACACCAAGAATTATCTCGTGTAAACCCAAGGCGGGTAAAAACCACGGCATCACTAGTCAGATGGGCAACTACCCATTACAACTAAGAGCTACAACTCTCCTCAAACTTTGAAGATCAGCCTCCTACCTAATTTAGAAGGCAACTACCTTCCTTACAAGAGGTAAATGATGGGACAAAACACAAGTTTGTTCTTTGTCTTCACTAAGCATGAAGATGCTATTACTTGGAGGTTGCCTCAAGGAGTGCTGCTGCTGAAGAATATCCTTTCACTTTTGTGTACTGGCAGCATCATTTGTTTCTTATATCATTTCTTTCTTTTGAACAGCTACCTCTCTTCGATTTCGAGTTGTCACTGTTGGTATAGCAATCTTCAATATTCAGATATTTTTTTTTTCATGTAGAACAGAGAGTCCCCCGATCACTGCTAATTCTGTCTTTTCTTGTTTCCTTTATACGGCTCCTCACAGCCTCATGTCTTGTAGTAGTCTTTAAGATAAGCTAAAGCTTCATATGAACGTTCTCCCTTTCACCGTATATCACTTCCAATTTTATAGTTTTTCTGAATCCACCATCATATATCTCTTCAGACTCTATAGTCTCCAAAACAGTTGCTGCAACTTCCATCTCAAAAAAAACTATTCTACTGAGATTCTCGACACACTGTACTGTGTTAATTTTTTGTCTAAAAATGCCACATGGCAATTTGTGCCTTAGTCATTTTTGTGAAAACTACAGCTCACAGTTCTTCTCGTCTACTATATCCGAGCCGACAGTAACATTTTCACACTGTTATCCTGTCAATAACAGTCGGACGTCTTCTTTTTCTTCAGGTCACCTAAGCTAGGAAAACCATCTACATTTTACAACCCGCTTGAGTTGTTCATGATCGACGTCTGACAAAAGGCTCTTCCACACCTCGCATACTCATCACTGAGTGTCTATGCGTTTTTAAGTTTCCTGGCACTTCATCAAAATAGACACGGTAGCTCACTGTTTTTTTGCAACTCCATCTTTTTCATTTTTACACCAGTCCCCTGTATATTTTTTCGCTCTCATTCCATATGCATTTTTTATCACCACCCGTTACACATCCTCTTGTACGCGACCTGTTATAGCCGTTTTCTTCTTTACACAACAAACACAGTGTATCATTACTGTATCATATCCACTCAACAAAGATTCCCGACATATTCATGAATGGTTACACTTCTTTATTTTGCATTTTAAAAGGACCCGTGCACTTGTGACACAGCTGCATCATTTGTTTACACTCATCTTCTTTGTCGTATTTACTCGTACTGCCCCTGTCTTTCTGCGTTTTTAGTTAGGAAATAGATTGCAGGTGCTAGTTATTCCCTCCAGGACAGTGGTTATGCAATAATGACTGTGATGCAGCAACCAGGCAATTGACATTGTAGCTTACAGCCATTGCTTATGAAAAAACATTGTCTGATGCAAATATGTCTAAGTCAAACACTCCAGAAGATGACAACACTTGTCACAACACAAACTCACTCACAAACAACAGTGACACAATTATCAATGACAAAAATGTAACAATCTCCCCCTTTTTGTCATTGATGGCAAACCATAAACAGTAATCAAATCTGAAGCAACTCCCCCAGAAAATGAAACCAATCTGAAAAGAAATCTAAATAGTTTGCAAATCTGAATCAACTGAAGCAAAACTGAACAATTTGCAAAAACTGAAGAGCTCCCCCTGAGCAAGTGAACCAATCTGAGAGAATTGCAAATCTGAAACCACTCTCCCATAAAACTGAACCGACTGAAACAACTAAATCTGAACCGATTTCCCCCTTAAGCTCTACTCCCCCTTTGTCATCAATGACCACGAAATTGAGACACAACAGCACCAGCAATTCAAAAGATGTAGCAATGAAGAGCATCTACTTACGACAAACCTGTCATTAAGGTGAAATAACACCAAGCTTGCTTTGAAGACACTCAAAGCGATCTCGGGGTAGAGGTTTAGTAAACACATCTGCAACTTGTTCCTTTAAACAAACATAATTCAGCTTAACAATGTTATTTGCAACTTGCTCCTTCAGATAGTGATACTTGATTGGAATGTCCTTGGTTCAAGAGTGCATCTCTGAATTCTTCGAGATATCAATGGCGCTTGTGTTGTCACAGAAAATACAAATGGGATCAGTAAACACAAGCTTATAATCACATAAGATATTCTTCATCCAAATTACCTGAGTGTAGCATGAAACTGCTGTAACATATTCAGCCTCAGCAGTGGATAATGAAGTGCAAGATTGTTTCTTGCTAAGCCATGAGACCAAACAGCCACCTAAAAAGAAAGCACATCCACTTGTACTTTTCTTGTCATCCACGGAGCCACCCCAATCTGCATCTGTATAGGCTGTAAGAGAAAAATCAGAATTCTTTGGAAACTAAAGACCAAAATCAATTGTGCCTTTCAAATATTTAAAAATTCTCTTAACAACATGAATATGTGTTTGTTTAGGAGAAGCTTGAAATCTAGCAACATATCCCATAGCCTGCATAATATCTGGTTTAGTGGCTATCACAAACAGTAGACTCCCTACCATAGATCTATAAAAAGACTGATCAACTGAAGGAGACACATCTTCCTTACTTAGCTTACATTCGGTTTCCATAGGAGTGCTAACCGGATTGCAATCTTCCATCTTAAATCTCTTAAGTAACTCTCTAACATACTTAGATTGGGAAATGAAAATACCTTTAGAAGATTGATTAATTTGCAGCCCAAGAAAGTACGTTAACTCACCCATCATAGATATCTTGAATTCATTTTTCATACAAGCAGCAAATGTCTTAGACATCTTGACACTGTCACTCCCGAAAATTAGATCATCAACATAAACAACAATAAGAATATTGTTACCTTCTTCTTTAACATACAAGTTGTTGTCTACATATCTGTTTTTGAAGCTCTGCTGCTGCAAATAGTTATCCAGCCTGTCATACCAAGCTCTAGGAGCTTGTTTGAGTCCGTATAGTGCCTTTTTTAGCTTGCACACATAGTCTACATTGTTAGAAATCAAGCCTTCCGATTGTTCAACATAAATTTCCTCAACTAAATCTCCATTTAGAAAGACAGATTTAACATCCATTTGGAAAACTTTAAAGCCTTTGAAAGAAGCAAATGCAAGAAAAATTCTAATTGCTTCTAACCTTGCAACCGGTGCAAAAGTCTCACTAAAATCCACACTTTCAATTTTAGAATAACCTTTGCAAACTAGACGAGCCTTGTTTCGGATTATCTTACCATCTTCATTTACCTTGTTCAGGAAAATCCATTTTGTACCTATCACATTCTTGTTGATGGGTCTTGGTACAAGCTCCCAAGTATTGCTCTTTTTTATTTGATCTAACTCCTTTTTCATGGAAGCCACCCATTGTTCATCTACAGCTGCCTCTTCAAAACACTTAGGCTCAATCATAGAAATAAGTGAGAAATCATCATCTTCAAAGTAGTTAACATTTTTCCTCGCATTCCTAGTCTTTCTTTCACCTATAACCTGATCAATAAGATGATTTTTTAAAACAAACTTTGAAAGAGTTTTGAAATTAAAAGCATCATGTTCATCTTGAGAATCATTTCCAAAATTATCATGTAGATTTTCAGCATCATTAGAAGTAGGAACTGTTTCTTGATGAGCAGATTGTACTTAACCTTTGTCATTCTCACCACTCTTGCTAGCTGTTCCAACTTGAATATGTGGAGGAGAAGAGGTTACAGCAGTGCTGGTTTGAGTTTTAGAAGATACCACTGTTATCACCTGAAATTGCACCCTTCAAACTCCAAGAAAATTTGACATTTCAAGGTAACATGGAAACACTCCTAAGTTGTGGGCTACTTAGAAAATGGAGTGAATCTCCGGATAAGGCCGGCTCCTAACTGTTCATTCACACTAACTTTATCTCAGGGAAAAAGGAGAAGGATTAAATAAAAAGGAACTGAAACATTAACTCTAAACTGCACCTTAAAAGGATAGATACTGAATTTAGATGAAAGTGATAAAAACAATTTCAGGTGATTCTTAACTTGATAACAGAGAAAGCTAATGTCACAACTTATTATGAACTTCCATGCATTAGTATTTCATTAACAGGATAAGAACATACAAGCACCAAGGAGGAAGGAAAAATCTTCACAGCTAAATTCTTGAAAATTCAACACACGGTTAATGACCTGCATAAATAGTCACTTACAGGAAAAAGGGTAATAATTTGCAAGACAAAGGTGATAAAGAAGGTTCAAAACACTGATTTAAACCTTATCAATCACATAAATATTACACTCAGCTGTAATAACAAATTGGACCAAAGAAAAGAACCCTGCAATCAGAAGATAAACCTGTAATGTATTCCACTCTTCAATAAACTGAGTTACAGATAGCTGAAAGAAAGACCCAGATCTCTGCAGAAAATACCAAGTCTCCAATATCACCAATCAGAACTCCAGAATAATGAGCCAAAAACCCACTAAGTACAAACCAACTGTCCATTTTCGGATGTAACAATAATCCTGAAAAATAGGACCTGAAAACTCCTTCAACAAGCATCAACTAACTGAAAAAGTCAAGCCAAAACATTAACCACCCATGTGACTCATCAGAACTGTCCACAAAAGCCTCAAACTGCCAATAAATGACTCTGAACAACCCCCTGAAAAGCTCAATCCGACCCCTATATCTGCTCAATCAGGTCCTATATACCCTCCACATGTCTGGAACAAACTTCAACCTTTATGGAAAAAATTCAAAGTCATCAATACACCCTTATCTCTCCATTAAGTCACAAAACAACCTCCAAAAGTCATTTTAATATTTGCATAAAATAACAATCAATTGACCCAAAACATTATCAATTAATTGCTATTCAAAACATTCATTGCAAATATAAAAAATGAACTCATCTTCTTTTTAAATAAAAACAACATAAATAATATAATTAAATATTACTTAAGTCAAGTAATATTTCATTACATTATTTATGTAAGTGCATGACTTAATACACTTCAGCACTTTTAAGAAAAATAAGGGCCGAAAAGAAAAAAGGTGCTTTCGGATTTCAAAAAGAATAAAACATAACAAAAGAAGGCGTTCATCCCTAAAAGGCAAAAGGTCGACACAATTTTCATTATGCTCATTCTTTTTTAGAAGAAACTCTGCTAAAGAAAGGGTTTTGAAACCCTCATGTAGCCGCCATCGCCATGGAAAACCTTGCCATTCTGGGAACTATATTTGATGTTATCGCTCCATTTTCAGATATATTTCGCAGGCAAACAGGTAAGCAAATTTCTGAACCTCATTTTCTGAAAAAAGGTGTTGAAAAGGGTAGAAATTATGTGTTAGTTTCAGCTCGAACCTGGGACTGCCGTTCTTCTTCCTCTTTCTTGAAATACATTTCTTTTCCTCAACGTTCTGGCAGAATTTGTGTTTCCAGTTTTATTTGCGAAAAATAAAAAGGAAAAAACACATTTCTTCATAGCATTGACTGTATTTTGACAGTGGCTGTTCTGTTTGAAATCCCTGCTGTCATAACTGGAAATTCATTTCATTTTGCTGCTATCATTTCATTTTTCTGCTATGAAATAAGGGGTTTGTATAAATTTCATAATATTAGCCGCAGATGACTTTCCTTTTACTGGGAACATGTTGTATTGAGAGTTTTTTTTTTTATATATACTGCTGTTCACAAAAAACTTTGCATTCTGGCTGTCATGAGAGCTTGTTTTCATCTCGTTAAAACTCGAAATGAGGCTTTTCCTTTTATTTTTTCCTTGCGTGAGAGATTTTGCTGGAAGTTGCTGCTGTTAACTATCTTCAATCTGGAAGCTTATGTCACATTGCTTTAAAAACGTGACTTCATCTTTGTATTTTGGTTTCTCTAAAGTCTTGTTTCTCAATGTTTTAAAATAGAGTTTGATTTTTTTTATTTTTATTTTTTTACTTGCAGAGTTGAAACAGCTTCTCTTGGTGTATGTTTCACTTGACAGGATCTGTTGTTTCCCTTCATATATACTCTCACATTTCTAGCATTGTTCTCTGTTATGCATGTCCTGTATAATTTCTATAGCTTTTCTTCCTCTTCTCTTAGGTTTATTTCACTGAAAACAGTAACATCATTAAGCAGGTCAACTGTTTGATCCAAGTAGTTTCCAGGCACCTTTTGTTTTTTTGTTTTTTTGGTAGTTGATTTGAAGGACATGTAGCCTCATAACAAAATGATGGTACTTTTGCTGATATATTGATCTGACAACCAGCTGCTAAGGAAAGTGGTGCTAAAGGCATCTGAATGCATATTTTCCCCTGTAACAAATTCCCTGAAGAATGACCACCTGAAATAGGTCCACCAAATGCAGACAATGTGTGATGCAATGTTGCAGTTGAAGAAGTTGCTAACGGTGCCTTTACAGTTCAACACAAAACCTGACTTTGGGTCTTTTTGTTCACCGCTACCATCCTTCATCTCAAGATGCTCCTGAATCCAAAGGAAGTTTCTCTACTGCAAATTCTTTCTCATCAGCAGCATGAGTCTTATTTTTGTCATGGTTCTGTTCCTTTTCTGATTGTAACCTCTTAGAAAAATCTTTGTTGTCATTTCTGGCCTTCTTGTTACTGAAATTCACATCCTTTTGAATTGCTGTTGTTTAAATCTGAACTTGATTTTTTGTACCATCAGCAGTCACTTCCTTCGAATCTGATCCATGCTATTATTTCAATTAAACTGTAAGGTTTCAGTTAGGAAAAACACTGTCCCTTAACAGCTTCTGAAATTCTTTTACTGTTCTTTTCCTTGTGCACTCAGAATACAATAAAAGGTTCCATGAAAAGTAAAACATGCCCCTTTAATACTGTATTATTTTACTACTTGACATGAATCACTCTTACCACTAACACGCTGGGCTTGAGTCTTTGCGGGAGCCGTACTTACATCCACGTGTCAGTGATAAAAGTGATGCTGCACAGGAATCAAACTGATTAGCATAAAATGGTTCTCTTTTGGATCTTGGATGTAAATGTGTATGCTAAAGGCAAAATGATGAGATTGTTGGTCATTGTTTAGATCGTAATGATCTAACTCATTTCATCTTGCAAGATCTGGAGCGGAAGAATGGAAAGAAAGGAGGCGGAATCAAAGGCTTGGAAGAGCTTCAACACGGCCAGTCATTCCAGGCAATGGCTGGCAACCATGACTCATTTCAATTCCGCATTTACATTTACACTTATAGATCAGATTTCAATTTTTTCTATTTTGGTTAGTTTCACAGCCTGTGTGAAACATAATGAGCATTTAAATAAACAAGTTTACATTTTCAGAAAAGCATATGATGTGATTCATTTTTCTTTCCATAATGTTGCTTACTTTTCGTCATAAAATGTAAACTTATACTTATAGGAAAAAATCAAAACTGTCATTAGCATCAGGACACAAATTAATAACTCCAGCCAGCATGGTTGTACCAATTATCTCAAAATTGGTAACAACCACAATGCTGGTTTGAGTTTTACCTTCTTCGGGGCTGTCATCATTCTCACCAAATTAGTTAGTAACCTCATGAACTTTAACGTTTGCACTCTCTACTAATTTATGTAGCCTTTTATTGTAGCATTTGAATGCCTTACTTTTAGAAGAATAACAAAGAGAAATTACCTCATCAACTCTAGATTCAAACTTACCCAAATTATCTTCATCTCTCCTAATGTAGCATGGACTCCCAAAAATTTTAAAGTACTTAACAGTGGCTGGTTTACCTTTCCAAAGTTCATATGGAGTCTTCTTGAGCTTAGGTCTCAACAATGTTCTATTCTGAATATAAACAGCTGTGTGGACAGCCTCTCTCCAAAATATATCTTTTACCTTTCTTTCATTTATCATGCAACGTGTCATTTCTTGAACGGTTCTATTTTTCCTTTCCACAACATTTTCTTGTGGTGTTCTTGGGGCTGAAACCTGTTTCTTGATACCATGTTGCTCACAAAACTTGACAAACTCATTAGAAGTGAATTCTCCCCCATTATCAGAATGCAAGCATTTGATTTTCATGTCTATTTCATTTTCAACCAGACTTTTAAAAATCTTAAACTTCTCTAAAGCTTTTGATTTTTCTTTTAGGAATGTAACCCATGTCATGCGAGTAAAGTCATCAATAAGGAGCATAAAGTATTTCTCACCTTGAAGACTTGCTGCCCTTGTTGGTCCACAAAGATCCGTATGGATAAGCTCAAGTGGCCTACTGCTGAATTCATCTTTTGGTTTGAAGGAAGCTCTAGTTTGGTTGCCCTCTTAACAATTTTTGCAAACAACATCATCTGGTTTTTCCAACATTGGCATATCTCTAACAGCCTCCTTTTTGCTGATCTTGATAAGATTATCAAAGTTTACATGCCCAAACCGCTTGTGCCAAAGACAAGCATCTTCTACCTTGCTCAAACATGTCTCATCATTAGAATCATCAAGAAAGTAGAGATTATTTTCTGCTCTAGTAGCTTTAGCTATGACATCAATTTCTTTTTTAATAGAGCAAGCATTAGAGTTAGAATTGAGATCATACCCTCGATCACATAGCTGGCTTACACTTGAAAAATTATGTTTCAACCCTTCTACATAAAGAACATTCTCAACAATAGTTTCATCATTATTAATTAGGACTGTACCTATACCAACAACCTTTGCAGAAGAGCTACCACCAAATCTAACTTTACCGCCTTTCATTTTCTTGAGAGAATGGAACTTACTCAGATCACCTGTCATATGTCGGGAGCAGCCACTGTCAACATACCATATATCCTTCTCACTGCTAGCCAGAAAGGCTGTTTGAACAACAAGAGCTTTAAAAGGATTCTCTTGAACTTTTCTCCTCCAAACCTTAGTCACTTTAGTTCTTCTTTTAGGTTCAACATTATAAAACAAATCTACACTATAGCTATTACAAAATCTAGAAGTATGGCCAAACTTATTACAGCTGTAGCAAATCAAGTTGTACTTCCTAAAAATATTTCTTTCATGCTGATAATAATTCTTGTAGGGAGCAGCTCTACAATCAGCAGCCCTATATCCAAAGTAATTAAACGCAAAACAGTAGTCATAGAAAAAAGGTTTGTTTACCTTGTTAGGAGTAGGCTGACTACTTTCCAGTGATGAAGAGTTTAGATCAGATTGCATGCCAACACCTCTTTTATCTTTGGTGGGTCTTTGAGAGCTAAGAACGTCATCTAATGTAACCTTACCACTGCTGAATGACAGTTCTTCACTTGAGAGCATAGATGTTTTACCAATGTTTCTAAGAGAAACAATTTCAACTTCCAATTTGGCAATGTTTTCTTCCTTTAACTGAATCTGATTTTCCAAATCCTCACGAATCTTTTTGGCTTCCTCATTCAAAATTTTAATATCAACAAGCTGAGTTTTAGCCTCTTTAAGTGATGTAGCAATCTTCAACTTTTCAGCACTCTCAACTTGCAATAGATCCACAAGATTTAGATTTTTCTTTTTCAGTTTCTTAATCTCAAAAAGAGCTTAAATCAATTCAAGCTCAAGGTCTACTTCATCATCTCCAATTTCTTCATAACTCACATCATCAATAGCCATAAACATGACTTCACTTATCCTCGAATCGCTCTCGCTGCTTGAAGAATCATCGCTGTGATGTCCCCATCCTAGAGCTTGATAATAAATAATTTAATTAAATCGCAAAAGAAATACCTTATAAAATATGTAATATAAGAGTTGAATAAAATATTATTATACAAACTCATAGATTAAATGACAAACAAAGATTGTCATTATTATAAATATGATAATCTTAATATAAATATCTATTATTGAAATAATAATGGTACTCTATGAATAGATAAGTAATAAATAAATAAACAAATAAATTATAATATAATATTAAGTATATTATTATATATAATAAACTATTATCTAAATAATAAATAATATGAATCAAATAATAATCAAGATTAATAATATTACTTATATCTACACAATAAATATCCATTAAAGTAAATATATATTTGTGTTAATAAATATAAACTATTTCACAACAACTATATCATTTTATTAATAAAACACAAAATAATTACCTAACAATCATAATGCTGTTACGTTTTAGCATCAGAGAGTTACTTCAATAGTTATCACAAATTATGTGATTAAGACAACGGTTGAGTATCATATGGCAGCGATTGAAAATTGTTTTGGAAGGGCACGAATACCATAAGACACGAGATGTGCCTCATCGAACATAACTCCTCATCTCCAATCACAGCTATAAGGGGAATATTATACGAAGGGTGAATAAAGTAGGGTGTTAACGAAAGGAGCAGACTTCATGTAAGAGGTATCTCTGAGTAAAATACGTCCAGCATTGATAAGAAACCATTAAGGGACATTTTTGGCAGGGATTAAGAAGGAAGAAAGGGAAGTCAGCATAGAAGATAGGCTCCCAGCACTGACAGTGACAGTGAACAGCACTCGGTCTCAAAGAAGATGTGTTGTATGTATTCTGTTGAAAATTCAGGGAAGTTTATATATTGTCAGTGATTTATATTATAAATAAATATACAACTGGGAAATAATATATATATAGTAATATAGATATAATAAATATATATGTAATAATAATAATCAGACATATATATTATATGAGCATTCATTAATAATAAAGATTATATATATTAATTACTGGAATCATATATATAAATAACAGTGAAATCAGATAAAGTTATGTATATATATAAATGACTATATATATAAGTTTTATATATAAGTAGTAATGGATCAGAAATATATAGATTAATAATATTGAATCACATATATATAAACTAACTGGATAAAAGAATATCTAAAATATAAAAGATATTTTTTTTAGTTACATAAGAATTATATAGATATCTAATGTATATCTGAAATATACATATATCTATATATATAGTTAGTTAGTTAGTTAGATATGAAGGATATATATAAAGTATATATTTGAATATTCTATTATATATCTTGAATGAATATGTATTGCTGAAGACGGAGGGTCATAATTGACATCCTCCAGCAAGTATTAATAGTTTTGTTATTGGAACAGTGGTTACTCCGACAGTGAGTAACATAGTTGTCTATAATCAGTGAAATAGAATGTTTTGTTGTGTTAATTAATTAATAGCAATTTCTCTATGTACATAAGAAATTAAGATAATCAGGAATCCCAAACATAATATAAAATTGATTTCTGTTACTGCTTCAAACACGAGAATGGAAGGCAGAGGCCACCAAAGAGGGGCAGTCTAAATCCAATAGGGTAGCTCCCAAGATAGGGTGGGGACCAGCCCATCTTTAACCTTGAGAGCTTGAGCTCAAGACAGGTTAAAGGCTGAGTCTGTAAACTTTGAGGGAGTCTATTAATGGTCTCTAAGCGCTTTGGTCTACCTCCAATGTCTTCTCCATTCTCAAGACAAGAAGTAATAATATGATTGAATTTGTAATATGTATTGGGAATAGCCAAAAATTCTTAATTCATTATTTATTCTTTATTTTTCTCCAAATGTTAATGTTAAATTATTTGGGGACATTACAGTCACTTTAGTTCTTCTTTTAGGTTCAACATTATAAAACAAATCTGCACTATAGCTATTACAAAATCTAGAAGTATGGCCAAACTTATTACAGCTGTAGCAAATCAAGTTGTACTTCCTAAAAATATTTCTTTCATAATGATAATAATTCTTGTAGGGAGCAGCTCTACAATCAGCAGCCCTATGTCCAAAGTAATTACACGCAAAACAGTAGCCATAAAAAATGATTTGTTTACCTTATTAAGAGTAGGCTGACTACTTTCCGGTGATGAAGAGTTTAGATCAAATTGCATGCCAACACCTCTTTTATCTTTGGTGGGTCTTTGAGAGCTAAGAACGTCATCTAATGTAACCTTACCACTGCTGAATGACAATTCTTCACTTGAGAGCATAGATGTTTTACCAATGTTTCTAAGAGAAACAATTTCAGCTTCCAATTTGGCAATGTTTTCTTCCTTTAACTGAATCTAATTTTCCAAATCCTCACGAATCTTTTTGGCTTCCTCATTCAAAATTTTAATATCAACAAGCTGAGTTTCAGCCTCTTTAAGCGATGTAGCAATCTTCAACTTTTCAGCACTCTCAACTTGCAGAAGATCCACAAGATTTAGCTTTTTGTTTTTCAATTTCTTACTCTCAGAAAGAGCTTAAATCAATTCAAGCTCAAGGTCTACTTCATCATCTCCAATTTTTTCATAACTCACATCATCAATAGCCACATCATCAATAGCCATAAACATGACTTCACTTATCCTCGAATCGCTCTCTCTGCTTGACGAATCATCACTGTCATTTTTTGAAAACAGCACCTTCTTGCCCTCTTCAGATTTCCAATTTTTCTTGGCAAACCTCCTAGATTTCCGGTGTTTGAATTTCTTTTCATCATTGTTGTCCTCATCTTTATCAAACAGACACTTAGAGGCAAAGTGACCGAGCTTTTCGCAGTTGAAACATTTCAGACCAGATTTGCCTTTGTTTTTGTTAAAGCCTTTTTTCAGCCTTCTAATGAGGTAAGCTATTTCCTCATTGGAGTCCTCGTCTGAACCTTCACTTAGATTGTTCTCTTTGTCCTTGCTTCTTTTAGAAGCCTTGAATGTTGATTCAGTTTTAGAAGGCCCTTCAACTTTAGTCCTCATCTCATATGCAGTCAAGATACCATGTAGTTTGTCAACAGTTAGAGTGTCTAAATCTGACATTTCTTCAACAGCAAAGACTTTAGCATCAAGTCTCATGGGAAGAGAACGAAAAATCTTCTGAACCACAGTTTTCTCTTCTACATTTTCACCTAGACCTCTTAAAGTATTGACAACCCCATCAACATGAAGAAAATATGCAGCAATGTTCTCACTGTCCTTCATGCAAAGACCTTCAAAAACAGCCCGATGAGTTTGAACTTTAGCCTTTTTGACTTTGTCATCACCTTGATATGCATTGTGCCATTTGTCCCAAATTTATTTTGCAGTAGCGCAATGCATAACCTTTACAAATTCAGCTTCTGTCAGACAACACAAGATTGCATTCATGGCCTTGGCATTATTCTCAAATTCTTTTTTACCGTCAACATTAGCAGGAGTAGCAGGGATAGTATAGCCATTTACGAGACTGAGGTACACATCACAGCCAAGAGACATGATGTAAGTTTTCATGCGAACACTCCAGAAAGAAAAGTTGTTTCCATCAAAAAAAGGGGCATGGTTTGTAGCAAGACCTTCTAAGGCACTCATGATGGGCACAAGGATCGCACTCTCAAGCTTTTAAGCATTGGAAGAGAGTGAGCAGCTCTGATACCAATTGAAAAACGAAAAATACTGAGGGGGGGGGGTGAACCAGTATTTAACAAAGATTAAAAAAAAGAGAAGCAGAAATCAAAGAGCACACAGCAAAGAAGACAAGACACCTGAAATTATCTCGTGTAAACCCAAGGCGGGTAAAAACCACGACATCACTAATCAGATGGGCAACTACCCATTACAACTGAGAGCTACAACTCTCCTCAAACTTTGAAGATCGGGCTCCAACCTGATTTAGAAGGCAACTACCTTCCTTACAAGAGGTAAATGATGGGACAAAACACAAGTTTGTTCTTTGTCTTCACTAAGCATGAAGACGCTATTACTTGGAGGTTGCCTCAAGGAGTGCTGCTGCTGAAGAATATCCTTTCACTTTTATGTACTGGCAGCATCATCCGTTTCTTATATCGTTTCTTTCTTTCGAATAGCTGCCTCTCTTCGATTTCGAGTTGTCATTGTTGGTATAGCAATCTTCAATATTCTGATATTTTCTTTTTCATGAAGAACAGAGAGTCCCCCGATCACTGCTAATCCTATATTTTCTTGTTTCCTTTATACGGCTCCTCACAGCCTTATGTCCTACAGTAGTCTTCAAGATAAGCTAAAGCTTCATATGAATGTTCTCCCTTTCACCGTATATCACTTCCAATTCTACAGTTTTTCTGAATCCACCATCGTATATCTCTTTAGACTCTACAATCTCCAAAACAGTTGCTGCAGCTTCCGTCTCAAAAAAAACTATTCTACCTAAGATTCTCAACACACTGTACTATGTTAAGTTTTTGTCTAAAATTGCCACACGATAGTTTGTGCCTTAGTCATTTTTGTGAAAACTACTGCTCACAGTTCTTCTCGTCTACTATATCTAAGCCGACAGTAACATTTTCACACTGTTCTCCTATCAATAACAATCGTGCGTCTTATTTTTCTTCAACTCACCTAAGCTAGAAAAACCATCCACATTTTACAACCCGCTTGAGTTGTTCATGATCAATGTCTGACAAAAGGATCTTCCACACCTCGCATACTCATCACTGAGTGTCTATGAGTTTTTAAGTTTCCTGGCACTTCATCAAAATAGACACGGTAGCTCACTGTTTTTTTGAAACTCCACCTTTTTCATTTTTACACCAGTCCTGTGTATATTTTTTCGCTCTCATTCCATATGCATTTTTTATCACCAACCGTTACACATCCTCTTGTACGCGGCCTGTGATAGCCATTTTCTTCTTTACATAGCAAACATAGTGTATCATATCCACTCAACAGAGATTCCTGACATATTCAAGAACGGTTACACTTCTTTATTTTGCATTTTAAAAGGACCCATGCACTTGTGACACAGCTGCATCATTTGTTTACACTCTTCATCTTCTTTGTCATATTTACCCGCACTACCTTTCTCTTTCTACATTTTTAGTTAAAAAATAGATCGCAGGTGCCAGTTATTCCCTCCAGGACAGTGGTTACACAATAATGACAGTGATGCAGCAACCAATACATTTGGCAACTGACATTGTAGCTTACAGCCATTGATTACGAAAAAACATTGTCTGATGCAAATATGCCTAAGTTAAACACTCCAGAAGATGACAACACTTGTCACAACACAAACTCACTCACAAACAGCAGTGACACAATTATCAATGACAAAAATGTAACAATCTCCCCCTTTTTGTCATTGATGGCAAACTATGAATAGTAATCAAATCTGAAGCAACTCCCCCAGAAAATGAAACCAATATGAAAAGAAATTTGAATAGTTTGCAAATCTGAATCAACTGAAGGAAAACTGAACAATTTGCAAAAACTGAAGAGCTCCCCCTAAGCAAGTGAACCAATCTGAGAGCACTGCAAATCCGAAACCACTCCCTCATAAAACTGAACCGACTGAAACAACTCTACCAAATCTGAATGGATTTCCCCCTTAAGCTCTACTCCCCCTTTGTCATCAATGACCACGAAACTGAGACACAACAATACCAGCAATTCAAAAGATGTAGCAATGAAGAGCATCTGCTTACAACAAACCTGTCATTGAGGTGAAATAACACCAAGCTTTCTTTGAAGATACTCGAAGCGATCTCGGGGTAGAGGCTTAGTAAACACATCTGCAACTTGTTCCTTCAAACAAACATAATTCAGCTTAACAATGTTATTTGCAACTTCCTCCTTCAAATAGTGATACTTGATTGGAATGTGCTTGGTTCAAGAGTGCATCACTGGATTCTTCGAGATATCAATGGAGCTTATGTTGTCACAGAAAATACAAATGGGATTAGTAAACACAAGCTTATAATCACATAAGGTATTCTTCATCCAAATTACCTGAGTACGGCATGAAATTGCTGCAACATATTCAGCCTCAGCGGTGGATAATGAAGTGCAGGACTGTTTGTTGCTAAGCCATGAGACCAAATAGCCACCTAAAAAGAAAGCACATCCACTTGTACTTTTCTTGTCATCCACGGAGCCACCCCAATCTGCATCTGTATAGGCTGTAAGAGAAAAATCAAAATTATTTGGAAACCAAAGACCAAGATCAACTATGCCTTTCAGATATTTAAAAATTCTCTTAACAGCATGAACATGTGTTTGTTTAGGAGAAGCTTGGAATCTAGCAACATATCTCACAGCCTGCATAATATCCGATCTAGTGGCTGTCACAAATAGCAGACTCCCTACCATAGATCTATAAAAAGACTGATCAATTGAAGGAGACACATCCTCCTTACTTAGCTTACATCCAGTTTCCATAGGAGTGCTAACCGGATTGCAATCTTCCATCTTAAATCTCTTAAGCAACTCTCTAACATACTTAAATTCGGAAATGAAAATACCTTTAGAAGATTGATTAATTTGCAGCCCAAGAAAGTACGTTAACTCACCCTTCATAGACATCTCGAATTCATTTTTCATACAAGCAACAAACGTCTTTAGACATCTTGACACTGTCACTCCCAAAAATCAGATCATCAACATAAACAAAAACAATAAGAATGTTGTTACCTTCTTCTTTAACATACAAGTTGTTGTCTACATATCCGTTTTTGAAGCCCTGCTGCTGCAAATAGTTATCCAGACTATCATACCAAGCTCTAGGAGGTTGTTTGAGTCCCTATAGTGCCTTTTTCGGGTTGCACACATAATCTACATTGTTAGAAATCAGGCCTTCCGGCTGTTCAACATAAATTTCCTCAACTAAATCTCCATTTAGGAAGACAGATTAACATCCATTTGGAAAACTTTAAAGCCTTTGAAAAAAGCAAATGCAAGAAAAATTCTAATTGCTTCTAACCTTGCAACCGGTTACACATCCTCTTGTACGCAGCCTGTGATAACCGTTTTCTTCTTTACACAGCAAACACAGTGTATCATTAGTGTATCATATCCACTCAACAGAGATTCCCGACATATTCAGGAACGGCTACACTTCTTTATTTTGCATTTTAAAAGGACCCGTGCACTTGTGACACAGCTGCATCATTTGTTTACACTCTTCATCTTCTTTGTCATATTTACTCGCACTGCCTCTATCTTTCTGCATTTTTAGTTAGGAAAAAGATCGCAGGTGCCAGTTATTCCCTCCGGGACAGTAGTTACACAATAATGACTGTGATGTAGCAACCAATACATTTGGCAACTGACATTGTAGCTTACATCCATTGCTTACGAAAAAACATTGTCTGATGCGAATATGCCTAAGTCAAACACTCGAGAAGATGACAAAACAAATTCACTCACAAACAGCAGTGACACAATTACCAATGACAAAAATGTAACAATATGAAGAGTCGCAGTGGGGAAACTGAAGAGTCATAGCTGTAGCCATAAAAGGAGGTTTGGAATATCATTTTGTATGCTTCAGTTTATGGATTTTATCTCTCATTGAGAATTCAAGAGGCTTCACCTTTCGAATCAGAATCCTGAGGACAAAAACCTTCAGGCATTTCTCGGTGGATTAGATGGAAACCCAATTCATCCCGGTGCGGATTCACTTCAGAGTTCGCCATTGTTTTACCAGGTTCTTGATCATCCGATCTTACTGTTATTTCTGTATTTCAGATTGGATATTGTAATTTTTGGTTATTGTGTTGTTGTATAATACAAAACCATATTTCTGAGCTTTTTCATGAGAATGTATTTGCTGGTTATTTGAATATATCTGCTGGTTGTTATTGGATCAACGATTATTTGCACGTTCTATTGGTTTTCAAATCTGCATGAGATTTAGTTGTAGAAATCAATAAATGGCCGATTAGGGTCATTTCAGTGGTATCAGAGCCGTGTATCTTGCCAACCTGTGGAGTTTATCCAGAAATCACTGTTATTTTATGTTCTTAGTACAGTGGCAGGATGATTGTTCATCTTCAGGAAAATGGTAGTGATATTGTAATAAGAAGCTTGCTAGCTGCCGCCTTTATTCAAAATCAAATCATATTGGTTTTTATTCACAGTTACTGCATTTCATTCATAGAGACAAATTTACAGAGATATAATTTCAAAAGGGATTTACAAAGTGATTGTCATCTCGAATGGTGGCTTTACATCTTGAAAAACAATTATTTTCCAGTTGTAGCATCATTTTTAGAGAAATTTTTATATTGAAAAAGTAGTTTGAATTTTAAGTTTGATCGAGATCACAGCTAGAAAGAGGATATCAAATACACCCTACAAGTGATTGGTAGTGCTCCCGAAAACTAGAACCTCGAACTGCATCTTGTTTCTTGGTGATAGCTGACAGCATTAGAGTGTGGTTGTGGTTGTGTATATCATGGGAGGAGAGTTAAACTGTGCACTATCTCTCTAGTGATTATACTACTACAGAAGGAGATTTGAGACATTCGAGTGGTGTGTGTGCATGTGCGCAGTGTTGAGACTTGCCGCCAGTAAGGGTGATCGCCTGTGGGGAAGTCATACCGTTCTTATGATACGGGCATTGTATCAGTGTGTGTAAAGGAGTAGTGCAATACCTTACGCACTTCAGCAATAACCAAACACGGGTTGTATGAAGATTGAGCGCGCGGCTGTAACACAAGATTGTTAGTTTCAAGAGTCAAGCACACTATGATAGCAAATATTAAGGAAGCGTCAAGTTTGATGATTTGGCTCGTTACACACTAATCTACGGTTAACCAACGAGTCTAGGCCCGGGTTGCGTGGTGTTGACTGGCATAGTGCCATTGTCTCAGTTAAACACATAGCGTGTGAAGGAGTTCATCAATGCTGCCAACTGAGACTACCCCACGGTGTATGTTCGAACACCCGCGGCAGTAGAAAGGTGGCTGTATCCACGGTGACAAGAGTAGACACCCGAGGATTTCACCTGCGCCTGAGAAGACATAGGGGATTCGGGCTATGAATTTCGTTACAAGAATATACATTTCCATGTATTACTTATTCCTTCCCAACTTCGAAGGTGGGTTGCCGTGATTGTTATCTTGGTGCGGGCAAGTTTATAAACTGCTGGAGACTCCTCCATTTCAAGGCTAAATATTCTGGTAGCAGACGACACCAAATGTTTTCTTGGAAATAAGAATTAACTTTCAGTTGCAAGAAGCGATAAAATTTCAGAAGGTGGAGCGACGGCTCTTACTCCATCGTCAGGGAATAAACTCTGAATTTAGAGGTATTTTGTCTGATAGCAACTCTTTGTCAGCAATTAAGGGATTGCAGAACCGACACCGTTATCATCCTCAGTGGCGTGTTGGCTGCCATTTGGCATCCAAGAATTGATGTACATGTTCGACCTTGGGCACTCGCAGCTGCAACGAGGAAAGACAAACGTTCATTTTTTTAAAAATTGTTTGGTAACTACCGTCAATAATTTTGATCCTTTGAGTCACGAGAAGAGTCATGGAGGCCCGACACCTTAGGGGCGCGACAGAAGACGACCATTGTTTTCTCTGGCAGACCGAGCGTTTACTCTTAAATGTAAGAATAAAGTCTTGGTTCGACTTGAAATTGATTTAGCACTTTTAGCGCATGCAAACGCACGTCGACGGTTTGAGGAAACACTTACACGTAAAAGCTTTTAAGCTGTAGCAGAAAGATACAGCAACAGCTGTCACCAGCAAAGACTTTTGCCTCAATTTCACATTTTCGTAAGGTTCATTAGTTTGAGAAATTTAGTGTGTTTATAATTAGTGAGAACTTCTTGATCATCAGTGGTCGTGATGCACAGCAGAACGAGTTGATTGTCAAGCGATACACAAAAGGGGAATCTTCTTCAAGCGAAAGGGCAGTTTCCTTCATTGTCGTCTCAATTCTAATATCAAGTGACATTTTAAAGCAAGAAAACTATTTGACAAATTACCTCAGCTGGGTGCAAATTATGGACTGTAATTTAAAACGGCATAAGGTAATATAAGTTTAAACTTATTATTGAAGTTATAACTTATAGGGCCAGAGCAAGTGGAGAAGGTGTCTTTGATTGGTGGGACCTGTTTTCTAAACTCTCAGCAGGTTGAACTCGGTGAAGAAGATAAAACACACATAATTATTATTAATTATTATTATTACACAAATAGAAGGCGATTCGCAAATTATTATTAATGCTATTAGAACTAAAAAAACTCCTAACTGGAAACTAAATTCGAAATTAGAAGATATACAAGAGATCCTCAATACTATCCCTAGCTATGAGGTCAAACATATTTATAGAGAAGGAAACAAAGTAGTTGACCTGCTTGCTAACAGAGGTGTTGATGGTGAGGATATGGTCAACAATGAAACTTAGTACTAGTGTATTCTTTAGAATAGTATAGCTCCCCCTATCATTTTTTGGTTGATAAATACTTTGAACTAAACCCTAGTTAAGACAATATCATAGCATACGCTCAACTCTACCTATGTATCATTCCCTCATCAGTAGTCTTTAATTATAATTACTAGACAAGTAAGGCATAAATAATGATTAAAGTACTTGATCTACCTTTTCCCGTGTGCGACCTTAGACAGAAAATATTGACACAAAGAATGCCGTCACAAAATCTAGTACATCTTCACATCCCACGATTAAATTTGGCCATTAGATCCCTAGGTTTTAACAAACCAATATTTAGGGATCATTCCTTCCCGATAAATTTAACTTTAAAGCTGGAACGAGACACTACAGCAAAGTAGAGTAGAGTTAAATGTAATTATTATAATGCAAGCAAAAATACATTCATCATTAAAGATACAAAAGGTGAGTATTAATCATCTTCCTTGATAAACGTGGAGAGAATCGCGCAAGATCACTCATTTACAGACACCACTTTTCCCCTCTTAAAACAAATTCATCAAGGCTATTACTACCATACTTAATCTTGACTGCTGCAAACATCGATTAAATCTCTCACAAGTGATGGAGTCTAGACTATTAACCTTTGCCCTCAACGACAATGGGGCAATGGCCTTTAGAGTGTGTATCAAGCCTGAGAGATGGAACATAGTGCTCAACCCAATCCCGGACTCTGAAAGAAGGGCACTGGAAAAAGGTATGGGTGACCATTATTTCAACAATGAATTCACTTATAGAACAAACGGGAATATTATCGGACAATACATTGCCCTTTCCATGTTTTTTGGTAAGAAGAAAGAAGATATCATCCAGACAGCACACACCATCTTTGACAAGGATTCACTCGGGGGGCTAGAAAGTATGGTACATTGCATAGACAATCAGCTCACTATTCCTTATCCTGAGATCACTATGAAAACTGAGGTGAAGAATCTACTGGAAATTCCCAACTCTCAACACATTCCTATGATGACTTTCAAAAATGAAAAATGTTTTGATGAGCACTGCCCTGAAATGTCTAGAAATCTGGATTTCCTATACAAGTCACTCCTACAAAAGGAGATAGAATCGGACTGGCTCCTTAACTACTGGAGAGATGAGGTCTTTGATATCCCTTTAGACATAGACATCGACGAAGTTGAGAACATACATGGCATGGCTCCTGAAGTCAAAAGATGCACCCGCCACTCCAAAAAGGCTGAAGATGAAGGGGAATGTATTGTGGTCATGAGAAAGATGGGAGGCATATGGTACTGTCAGAAAATCCAGAAAGATTAAGCGCTGAAGAATTTTCACTTAAAATAGGGGTACAATGGTGATTCTTTTTGAGTCTCTTGTATTGCATAAATAGATAAAAACTGATGAATATTTAGTAGAAAGTAAGTTTTTTTGTATCAGAACTCAATAGGATGTTATTAAGTTAGTGTATCTCGGAATAGTAATATGGATACAGAAAAACAGGGTATTATGAAGTATGATAAAACTCTTTATGTGATTAATGCTATGTAAAATCGTTATTCTAAAAGTAGAATTACAGATAACCTTCTCTGATTTTTTTGTTGTCTTTTATCTAAAAATAGGTAGAATGACTTATAATTTTAATATAGCCACTTTAAAAAGGTGTTTAAATTATGTAATTCAAATAATAGTGAGTCTTCTTATCCCTTCGGCTTCTTGCAAACCTTTTAGATGCTAACCCATATTTGAAAGAATAAAAACGAACAATCCTAGCATACCAACTGACCTAAAACACCTCTAGATTGATAGGGTATTTAGAAGCGACCCCTACCCCTGTCCTCTCAAAGTACATCAAATCGATTCGGACCAGCTGTGTATAAGGTTGTTAAATTAGCCAAATGTCAATATGGATACCCCAATTAAACTCACCTGTAATAGAAATCAACTGGCTTTTGAAGGTATAATTTTGACAAAGAACCTCAAGATGGTGATGTTAGATAACCATGCTCTTATCCTCAGAGCTGTATCGCATATCCTTGGACAAGAATTCTTAACTGGTGATGACAGATATAGAGTTCATACTGACATCACTTCAATGTTCGTTGCAATTATCTTGTACTGGGGTACTGAGAAACAGGATGTTAGGAGATTATGTTATAGAATCTTCAAGAGAAGATTTCTTGGAAATTTGGATAAGGTCCTCCAAAACATCAAAGAGGACTTAACAATCTCCAGACCTCGCTTTTACGATATGACCTCAATCAAGGGGAAGCACATCCCATCTAACCCAATAATGATATCAGATGACCTTATTACCTAAAATAAAAGGGAATTCATTATCAAGAGGAATGTTGAATTCTTATTAGTCTATATGCATATTAAGAAATCTTCGGTGGAAAACTGGTTTTATGAGTATTGGCATAAAGATGAGGTGGGAGATACAGACATGGATTGCTTCTCAAACTCCGAGTCAGATAACCTAGTAGAAATATGCCTCGAAGAAGGGAGAAACAAAAAGAAAAAGAAACAGATTTCCTCTGATCCAGGTAGCTAGAGACTATTTCTGAGAATTAATAATGGAGATATGGAATTACAATCTCTCCTATCTTCCCACACCTCAATCCCCTCTAAACGGTGAAGTAACAAATGAGGAAACTTCCAGAAGATCTTTTAGATCTTGTTTTCAATTAATTATCCTCTGATTGAAGTTAAATATCTCTAAATATTATGGGATCACTTAAGTTGTGAAAAAGATACCTTATTTGAATCTTGTTTCCTATTAAGTGATTCTCTGCAGTTGAACAGGATGAGTATGTAGCAATATCCCTTTTAAACTTCCTTTTTTCCTTCCTGTATAATATTCATTTAGTGTTTTTACTCTAACTCTTCCTTTCTCATTTATATATAGCTATATATTGATATATATTCTCATGTACATATCTATTGATAGAAATATATACATATAGAATTATGTATATATATATTTCTATCTAGATATGTACATTGATATATAAATATATATATATATATATTGACATCTATGTGCATACATTTATGTGTGTATATTGGCACATATAAATAGTATTCATGTATTTATTCATACATGTCATTATATGTATATATATTTATATCATTCTGTGTTTATGGACGTAGGGCTAATGCACAAAATGTGTTCTCATTGCCTTGTTTTCTTTATTCATATATAAATATATAGCTATATATATCTGGTTTTATATAATGAAAGGTCATGTTTTTGAGATTAATCCTCAGTTTTTAAAGTTAAGATAAGAGCGCTAATCATGTCTCCCTCTGTTAACGAAAGTTACTCCCTTGTTGGTGAATTAAATGTACTTCGTACCCACCCTTTACTATTAACCTGTTTATAATCCAAAGTGAATAACTTATATCAATCAGATCCTTTTCTACAAATTAAGCTTTGGTGTAATAATAAATTGTCTCCAGATATATTTGTTTTAGATTTAGTTAAGCTCTCTCTAGGGAGGATACAATGTCATTTCCTTAATGGTAATAAATCTACACAAAACAAGAAGATGATAGGATAAATACTTCTAGTTATTAGGAGTATATTAGCTGCCCACTTTGGCTCACCAATAATTACCAGTATTTATAGGTTGTGAATAATCGTTTTCACCGTATAGGTGGTAAGCAAGGCCTGTCTCATTCTACTTTCCCGTGGATTTTCTGAGTCAGATTCGGCTTAGTTTAGTATTTTTTGAGACAGGTGCTCCCTGCTCTGAATTTCCAGAGCTTTATTCCTTTTCTATCAATTAATTTAGGAGTTCTGGACTTTGACAAATAGAATATGGTCAGATTGCTATCACCTCTTAGTCGGGTAGCAATGGCCAAATACTATAAATGCATGATTCTCCTTTCAGCCTGCTTGATTAGACTTCTAGCTAGTCCTTAGTTTTAGATCTATCCATCCTGATAATCTCTATTCTTGAAGTCAATATATTAATAATATGTATTGGATTCAGGAAAGAGTTTACCATGATGTTCTTTTGTTTTTTGCTTTTCTCTTTTGTAGCTGCTTTCTTTTTAGTCTCTTTTGCCAGCTTCGTTCCTTAGTTTCAAGGCATATTCATGTATTCTATGTTAAACTTATACTTACCTCGAACAAAGATCATGATATCGACATTATGGTTAAACTTATACTATAAGTTTAAGATCTTTGCTTAGCTTCCTTTTTTCCTATTATTGTTCAAGGCTCCATAGTCCGGTTATTTTTGTCTATATAACGTGACTATTTTAATCTCTAGACTTTCTTCTATGATTTGGTCTTATTTAAAGTTTAATGATTAATCGCCCCCCTTGATATTATTCTTCAAGTATGGTGTTCGCTTTCGTCGCTCTCTAGTTTTTAGTGTTAAGTTAGCATGTTTTCAAGCTCCCTCTCCCTATTTTCTTTTAGGTCTAAGTTTTTTATTTATGTCGTGATCCGATTGAGTCTCTCTCCTGATATCTTAATACTTCCGGCTATTATCCATTTTAATTCTTCTGGGCAATAACATTAAGTAGCATAGATTTAGGCAATTTATCCTGTATATGATAGGTTTGAATTACAATTAACTATATTTTGTATTGTTAGATGCGATGTATAGTATTAACGTGTTTGGCAGGAGACCCTTACCGGTCGGGCTATAATTGGAAGTTGTTAATTCAGACAAGATGTATGACTTAAATGGAGGTTTTAATTTCATTATCAATAACAGGTCAGGCTTCTAGTATACACTTGCAGGTTCGTAGTAGACTTAGAAAGCTCTTTCTTGTTTAAACTATCTGAAGAATAGGTCACTATAAGTTGCGTACTTTATTTTTAGTAATCTTTTGAGCCTATGTCTAGCGACAAAATTGATGGGTATACTAACAAAGATCTCAGCCAGAATCTAAGTTTTACAGGTAGAGGAGAAATACAACGGTCTCAAAATTGATCCTTTTTGCACTTACATTGCTCTCCGCTAGGCTCTGAGCAAAAGTTCGAGTTACATGAGCAAAAGGGAGGATCCCCAACTTCGACAGCTATACAAGCATAATCAAAAGCTACTCATAAAATTTGTAACCCAAGTATGTACACTGAGGGTATGCCCTCCTAGAATAGCATGTATCAGAATCCGGACTACGGTCCCAAGCAAGGCTGGAGGTTTTCCCAGCCCCACTCTTTCCTACAAGTGCCTGCACTGAGCGGGGTTTTGTATCAATTACTATATGATTAATAAAATTATTGGCTTCGGGCTTTTACCAATCAAAAAAAAAAAAAACTTGATAGAATGGTCGATATTATCGCTGAGATGATGACCGATTAATATCGCCCTTGCTAATTGTATATCAATACAGATTTATTTTGGTTGACTAAATACTGATTAACATTGGTTCAAAGTAACAAAGAATACCAATAGGATATCGGTTATTATAAGTACCTATCATATCAAAGAACAACAATTAACATGTGTTATGAATCAGTGTATATGCATACTAAGAGGCATGTCAATAGAGAGATATGTCTCCACGTGGAGACATATCTATCTATTGACATGTCTCCCACTTATATATAGCAATTCTTGGATTGAATAATGATAAGCATAAACAACAGATCAATGCAAGTCTCATTCATCCAATATTTAATCCTAAATTCAGTTCATAGAAATACTTTGATTATTAATATATCTATATATATTTATTACTATTTCAGTATTAAATATATATTTATTTTGTTTAAATATATATCCTATATATATTGAGAGATTATATATATAAATTGGATTTTGAAAGGAAAATTAAAAAAAGCCATATAATCTGACCTCAAAATTTAATACCCGTGAAGGAAACAACTTTTAAAGCTTATGCTGGCCATATTTTATATCCTAATCTGAGGGGTCCACTTAGATGAATAAGCCATCACCTCCACATAGTGCCTAGTTAGAGGAATTGCATATTACAAATTCAAAAAGGATATCTTGTCCACACATATGTGTATCAATATGGAGATTGTGTATGGTAATAGCTTTACAGGGCCAACACTAAGGTAGTACCTCGGTGATGCATTGATGACTGTAGTAGTTAGGTTTAACTATTCATAGGTGGAGAAACACCCTTTAAATCTGCATGCATGTTTCCCTTAAGATGTGTTAATGGCTTTGTCTGCCAACTATGAGTATTGACAGTGTCTTATATCTTTGTTCATTCCATGTGAGTAGAAGGAACTTAAGGTAAAAACAGAGTATCAATCTTAAGTCTTATAGCTATACAGTCATTGACTAAGATATTTTAAGTCATAAATTATGAACTTGTAATAAAAGGTTCAATCAAGGATATTACATGTAAATAATTGTGAAGCACAAGGTGTCAATGAGTCACAAATAATGGGGTTAAATCTAGCGGGGTGAGAAACAATCTCTACATCTGATCAGAATGCTATTGATCTTGATATCCTTGTTTTAAGGTTTGAAGCATAGAAATGCTAAAGACCTTAATCATGCTCCTGCCAGACTATGTCATAGAATATAGATCCAAAATTGATTATTTCCAAGGATTAAAGGGTGTGATATTGTTTAATGGTGTTGGTTGTAGGTATGACATCTCTTAGTGTAAGTTTTGAAATGGTCATAACATTTTCATTATTTTTGGGGGTGCTAAGGAGGCTCAAGGCATTATTATTTTGCCAGTTATTGTGGATCTTGAGTAAGATTGCATGATTGCTAATTCTTTTCTTTTATAAGAAATTTTACTCAAATTTTGATTTGCAGTCTGAGTATGGAAGTCCAATGTTATATACAGACGGATTTGAGATTCTGTACATTGATTTGATCCTTATATAAGGGATCATATATAAGAAATGTTTATACCAATGAAACACGGGGACATGTCCTGGCCCCCAGACACTTGTATTCCCAGGACGGAAATGTCCCCGGTACAGGAGTACGAGGACACTGCATCCCCCCACTGCCACTAGAACGCTGGGATGCCCAAGAGTCCCCAAGATGTCTCAAGGATGCTTAGGAGTCCTCTAAGCGTCTCGGGAACTTCTGGAAGTCCTGTCCCTAGACATTTAAAAATTGTATTATTTTTAAATTTCATATATATATATATAGCAAAATCAGATATATACATATATTTTTGGCTGATTGAAGGACATTTTCACATCATTAGCAAACCTGATATGGGCAATTTATGAGGGATTGTAGCTTCTATTGCATACTTTATTGCTGATTATGTTGGCTACCCTATATAAAAAGCGTTACTGGGGTTTCTATGTTGGTGTTTCCATGTCCATGTTTGCAATTCATCTGGGGCTACTGTCATATTTATGCAGAAAATCATTATCCAATTCCATTTTCATATATAGTTGATTGAGATTTACAAGGGTTTCATATAATTAGTGGTGAATGACAATATCACTGTCCATAAAATATCAGTCATAATCAGCAGTCATATTTGAGCATTTATCATTTGACATATTTGACACATACAATTCATATCTTAGTATTTGCAATTTTGCAGTTTTACTAATCTTCCAAAGTTTCATTTGAAATGTAATTCTTATACATCTCTTCATTAATAGTTTCTCTAGTACTATATGTACATCAGCACCGCCCTGCCCACCCCCACCCCCCGCCATTCCCCCTCTGCGGTCCCCCTGCCATCCTCGGAATTAGGCCCTTTGTCCCCCCGTCCCCAATGGGTGGTGGAACACTGGTTTATGCAGATCTTCAATCTAGTATTTTTTTATGATGACTTTTAATCTACTATTTTCTTTAAATACCTACTTTATCAACTCATTTTCTCAAATTTCCTCCACATAATGAATCCTTTGTCAACATTAGTGATTTCACACTTACAACTATTCATCCTATGATTAGGTTCCATTTGACCCTAACTGATTCCATATATTGGCAATTACAAGATTTTTTCTCCATAAATAAAATTGGAATCCCAAGTTGCACAATCATTTTCACTTTCTCCATTTCTAACATAAGCCCATCTTGTGTGACTCCTACTTCCTTCACATATTACTTGTTCTGTGGCATCGCAATAGTTAAGAGAATCTGTTCGAAGGACTGGCAAACTATCATGTTCTTCAAATGCAGTTAAACCAGAGATGCAGACCATGGAAGGAATCCAGCTCGTGCAAAGGGAAATGGATAAGATGTCATAATCTCATGTGCAGTGAACCAAGAAAGACTAACAAAAGCTTCAATCAGCATAAGAAGACTAATGAAACAGGAATTTGTGCCAATTATGTTTTGGAATACATTATTAAAAGAAAAACAAGGGTCTCATCAATGATCAACAATGCATAAAAGCAACCATCAAGCAAAGAAAAACATGTTTTCATTTCCATTTTGGACATTTTTAAAAGGTTGCCAAAGATAATAAGTACCCAGATGTTATTCGACCAAAGCAGCTCCCCAAACTAATGATTTGCACAAAAACTCCTACCTCTTTGCTCCTTGCAGCATTTCCAATCTACAACCACCAAGCACAAACTAACTCAAATAACAACATTGAACCGGTTAGAACTAATCATAAAGAAAGGAAATGAAACTACATAAGCCTAAGGAATTTTTAGGTCACAAAAAATTCAAAAAAATTACTAATCTAAAATTTCTTTCCAAATTCTTCAGGAAACAGTAAGTAGCAATTATAGACAGACATTACTGGAATTTTTGATACATTTGAAAATAATTTAGATCTACAAACAATTTTTCCAGACAAGAAATCTGGATAAAAAATAACTATACAAAATATAAGAGATTCAATCTTTTGATTATAGGATTCATACACATATTTTTTGTCTTCCAATTAATTCTTCATTGTTCCACTGAAGACAAGCCAACTTTTAAAGATTCAGATTATATCTTCATTGGTATCAATTTTGAATTAGTTAGTCAGCTTTCTTTCCTTCTCTTCAATGAAATCTATCCATCCTAGAAATGAACCACTTGAGAGGCCCAAGGCCCCAAAGCATTCATGATACAATTTTACCCTAGAAACATGTTTGTCTCAATAACATACTATAATCATTATTATTGATTAATTTATGTTACCATTATTTGTCAAGCACAATTCTTTCATTGTGATTATGAAAGTTGGCATAATACTACAGTTTAATACAGCTTGATTCTATATGTAGCACGCCCCTACTAACTTAAAGGCTATTTTGAATGTTCTATTTCCTCCTTTTCATGGAGAAGGATTAGGATTTTTTTAAAGTAGCTTAGAAGGCACTATTTTATTATTACTTTTCTTTAAAGCTATCTCGATTGTAATGACAGTTGATGCCAGACTTATCATGCAGATATTATAATTTGAGGACTCTAGTTATTGTGTTCATGTGTAGTGAAGGATAGGAAATGAAAGCTTGTGCTGTGGAAAACATCCTATTATCATCGTTATACTTATGTTTGTGATCATGTGAGTTAAACTGAATTGAGTAACTTTATTAAGCTTTGCATTGATGCTTGTTATTTGTTAAAGTAATAAATTTGCATATTGCTTTAACAATTTATCTTCAAGAACCATGCAATGTTTGTTCATTTAATCATTTCATGTTGATGTAGAACATTGGTCTCTAATTTAGCCGATTGCCAAATATCTACAGGTGCTTATGTTTAAACATTTCATCACAACCAAATATTGGTCTCTAATTTTTAACCACTTGTGCTCATTTGTGTTTCAAGTGTTTATTTTCCTTAACTTAAAATCTTGCCATAGGGCTTAATTGTTTATGGTCTAGTGCTGCATTTGGGTCAAAAGGTAGCCAATCAAATACTTACAATTAATTCAGGCCCCAATAAAATCTTGATAGTGTGCATACTGTTGTCCTCAATTTTGACATCACAAAATTGGACAACCCTACGCAATTTTCTCATGAATTCGCAAGCGTTTCTTCTGAGTCTTGGTGTTTTGAATGATGTGTTATGAAGTCAATTTGTTATCCCTTGAAGTGTTTTAAATTTCATGTAGTTTGAACATCGTTTTTGAAAGTTTTTGTCAAGCTTATCATCATCTTTCTTTCTATGACGGGTTTTTCTTCCCTGATTACAAGAACTTGATTTTTGGTGACCTTTAAATCATTTCTTGCTTTTTCTTGGTTGTGTGCTTTGTTTTTGGTTTTCTTTTCGTCCTAGATTGATTGCATTTTTAATTCTGCCCATTTTGAGCTTTCTTGGGCCTTGATTAGAGTTCTATTTCAAGAAATATTAAGGAAATAAGTGCACCGCAGGTGGGCTTTTTAGGCCTAACTACATATCTTTATTCCTTATTTAAAATCTTGCCTAGGTGGGATTTTTGACAATCATTGCATAACATCATGGGTGTTATTTACATGCAAAGTGGGATTAAAACTCCATCTCTATATATTCTCATAAGGATTTATGAGTTTTAATGACTTTTAATATGTTAAGTGGGCTTTCTAAGTCTTATTACATATTATCTTTTTAAAATTTAAAATTGCTTGTAAGCATACATGAGAAACCCATGTATGTGCTTAAGTCATTGGCAATAAACATAAAAGGTGGTAATTTTAGCATGTATTACATATACAAAATCTCAACTTGTGTTTAAAAGACTTGCAATAACCTCTAAAATGCCCATCGCTACCATTAAGTGGCATTTTGAACATGTTTTTACTTGTTTAAAGCCTGTCATTATACATATCAAGACAGGGCGGTGTTCTTTATAAGCATTGCACATTATAAAAAGCTCATACAAAGCCCGTGATCAATCTTTTAAGTATATAGGTGTTGTTTTTTATATGCATTGCAAATTAAGAAGACATGCAATGTATACTAAGATATGCATTATGTTTTTCAAAGCCCGTTTTTGGTCTTAATTGATCACGTGGGATGTAAATACACTTATAAAGCCCGTTATGAAGCCCAAGCAGCAATTTTAGAGGCTTATCCATATTTTCAAATACATGTAAGTAGTTTGCGTGAGATGTAAGGGCTCATCTAGAACCCGTTTTTCTTCAAAACATCATCTCTAACCAGCGATTTGGATGTAATCGTTCAAAAGAAGCCTGTTATTATTCTTTCCAAACATTTTTATGCTTGTGATGCCTCATTCAATACCCGACTAGGGCATAGCTACGATTTGCAGTAAAAGAGAAGGCATTTTAAATATGTTTAGTCTTTCCTAAAACCTGTTTTTTATCAAAACACAGCTCCAGAATATGTGCCGTCAAGATTAAAGCCCGTATAGGGCACAAAAACGTGGTGTTTGAAACAAATAAAAGTTTCAAACTTGTAATGTCAAATGTCAAACAAGAAGCCCGTCTTAGGGTATAACTTCATTTGCAGCTTGTACATCATCACTAAAACTGTATTCTTACTCTTGAGGGCACCATTTTTGGATTGTGTTACATCTCCATTGCAATCTCAAGCATTTGTAGGTTTGAAAAAGTCTTTCTTGTTGCTATTCTTATGCATTTTAATCCTCAATCATGAACATTTGTCAAGAATTTGTTTTTGACTCATGTATGCATTTATTTTGCATGAAGACTTAATCAATCTTCTTGCCTATATAGCTTCAATCTTGGGATTTTCTTCCAAATTCGAATCACTTTGATTTGTGCAAGATTTCTTCAAGATGTTGAGAGAATTCTTCACTTGCATTTCTCAAAAGGAACTAAACTTTTATTTTATTTTGCAGTTTCTAGGGCTTTGTTTGTTTCCTTTTTTCAAGCTTTTGTATATATGTTTGTTTGTTTTTGTTAATGCAAATCTTCAACCTTCAATTCAGATTTGTATGTTTGTTTGTAATGTTGATCTTCCCCTGCTCTCCCAAGAAACTTCAAAATTCTTCAAAGTTGCAATGCAAGATACTCATTTCTCTTGCATATGTAGTCGGGATTAAAAACCCCATTCTTAGCATTAAATCACTCCAAAAAGAGCAAGTTACTCTCCCGTCATGCAGTGGAAGCTAAAAATCCCGCCTTCACTTGTTTTACATACACTTTCACGCTTTTACCAAGGCTGCAAATGGACTTAAAAATCCCGTTTGTATGCATCAAGTGCCTTCCAGATAACTTGTAGTGGTACATTAAAACCCCACCTATGAGTAAAAGAGCTTCTTAATTGTATATATGCACATACATGCTCCATTTACTTTCTATAAGCTTGCTGTCCATTCTTATCCAGTACCTCTTGAAAACCTCATTTTTGAGATTTTCCCTCATTTAAAGAGCTGATTTTGCCTAAAATCCATTGCCCTTTTCTGTTCAAAATCTCTCCAATCCTTTTCCCCACTTGCATGCTTCCAGATCTGTGCAATTTGAGCCTCAAAAAGTGTTCTATAGATCCATCAATACCATATGAAGATGTACTTACACTTTGGGATTTTCATGTAACAATTTCACTTCCATACACTCTTGCTATGTCAGAAAAACCTGTTTCTCCAAAGATAAAGGAAAAGAAAACGATGAAATGCCAGTATGACAAATATCAAAACTCCATCTTACCTTCTCAAGTGACTTCCTATGCAGAAACGATTTGGGATACAAAGCTTGGTCACCTAGACATGGGTGAATTCCTTAAGAGAGTTGAAACATCAACCAAGGATGAAATGGCTTATATCAGACAGAGCTACATCCACTTGGTTGCTACATTTCTTGTGGCTTCCCTAGAGCCAGCTTTTGTTGTAGCATGCGCAAAGAACTTTGATTATTCGTCCAAAACCATAAGAGATTAGGATGGGAACAACATCATTAGCTTGGATCCTGATACCATAGATTGAATATTCAGAGTGCCACATACTCCTGTGGTCATAAACATGACAAAGGACAAGGCTCTAGAGCGCTGGAATGATGGGAAACAGGATTGTATCAAATATGTCAATGATCATTGGTTGATTAATAAGAAGCCCAACTTGTCAAGATGGCCTAAAGGGATTCACCGGTTATAATTCCAAGAAGAGATTAATGATTTCATCACATTGCATAGCAGAATTGGAGGCTTTAAGGAGTCCAACATTTTGAGCCATGGTTGTATAAATTCATCTCCATAATAATTAGATCAAAAAAGAAGATATTCTAGGGAGAAATGATCAATGATATTCTCTGGGAGTAGCTGTCTAAGGTGACTACCACTTGCACATTCTATATGATGGGGGGGCAGGTGATATGTTTTATTAGCTCCTCTTGTACACTAGATTCTTTTGTGCTTGCCTGTTGTAATGTGCTTCCCTTGTGATGTGCTACGTGTTATATGTTTTGTTTAGATTTCTTTAGATGATCCTTGTTGCTCCATTGGCGCAAGGTGATAAAAGAATCAATTTGTTGTGACATTCCTCTATTTGCATCTCATTTCTTCTATATGTCGTGCATGTGTCATTTTTCGTAAATGTGTCTCTGTGTTGTTTGATTGGGGATTACACAAAACAGTAGCTACCATTCTTTGTGGTCTTCGTAAAGCCGACCGAAAAAGACTTCTTCGTATCTCTTATGTGACCTTCCATTGTGCTTGTAGTTCGGCTACCTTTGGGGAATGATGACAATGCTTTCGATATAATTATAATATACATGAGTTATCACATGATCATCCTGACCCCAGAGTTCGTAGATCCTTTTTTGTGCTCTCTTTTGAAATGTGCTTCATTTCTCTTGGTTTGTCCTTGCTTGGAGGCATCTCATTGTCGAAACGTCTCTTGTGGGTGCATGTATGCACCATTAAAGCCATTGCTTCCATTAAGGCATTTGCAATCCCTTTAATGTGGGGGCATACACTCTAGTCCTTATTTCACATTTTGCACACACACACACACAATGATTTAATGCCATCTCTTCTGTAGATGGCTAAGGAGACAATGGTTTCCTTGTGTTCATCTTTGCATTATCATGCCATGTGTATTGTTCAATGGATCTTAAGACTGATCCTTCTTCCATTTGGTCCTTAAACTGACCTCTTTTTTGGATCCATTCATGGGGACAAGCTTTCCTTAAGGATTGATCCCCTTTGATTCAATGGGTTGAATAGCATCTCATAGCTTGCTAGACTATCAATTTCATCGTTTACAATAGTGTTTTCAACTTGCATGATCCATAGTAACGAAATATCTTACTAGGTTAGAAGGCCATGTCTCTCTTCTCTCTCTCTCTCTTCAAGTTCTCTATTATCTTGGTTTTAGATTTGATGATGACCAAAGTCACTTGGGGGCTTGGTGTTTCCTTGTCTCCTTTACCTTGATAAAAATTGCATTGGTCTACTTTACCGTGAGCATGAGGTTGTCTCATAATATTGATCAAGTGGGAGCTGAATGTATCGTCCTAAAAAGTTAGCACTCATAATTGGATGCTCAGTTAGGCCCCATTTTGGTGATTTTGAGATTTCATGTTCATTATGTTGGATCCAACTACATATCTCCCCCTAATCTAGCATCTTCCCTATCTTTCTATATCCCATTTCATTTTTTGGTGCATTTCCATAGGTACATAATGTCTTGGGCATTGTGTTACCTAGGTTTGGCCTCAAATTTGAATTGGGGCTCCATTGCGGTGTTTTGGTGGGATACTAGATCCCATGGTTGGCCTGGCTCAATTTTGAGTCCCAAAATGTGTGAGATGTATATTAAAACCCTATCTCTCCTCATTTTGGCATCCATCCATTATCATCCATAAGCAAAAATTCAAGATCTAGAAGCAATCAAGCAAATTCAAGATTTGATGGCGAGCATCCAAGGCATTTTGAAGTCAATCTTTTCCATTGTAGAAAGCTTCTCTCCCATGATGCCCAAGTAGAGGAGATCTTAACCAAGCAAGAAAATCCTTTGTCCATCCACATGCACTCTTCCTTCATAGCAAGTGTTCAATCAAGCATAACAACATTGAAGATCTAAGAGTGGCATTTATAGATCCATGCATTTGTGAGGGCATCCTTGATTTCTTTTTACATTCCAAGATCGACCACCACAATTTAAAAAACATACAATCATATTCATGAATATGTGCAATCTCAATATCCGTTCATGAAGGTATTTACAAGTTAGATTTAATATTTACCTTCACATTTGCTTTCATTTATGAAGTTTCATTTCATTTTCAAGGTGGATTCCTAAACAACAGTTTGACCAAGGCAAACCCCTTTTCACAACCTTTTCCTTGTTTTTTGTGTACAAGAATAGTTGGCACAGTTGTCGGAACTATTCCAAAATGTCTGGGACTTGTTGGAGAGATTGTCAAAATTTTAGGCAAAAACATAACACGGCGAAAAGTTGCAAACTGTACCTGAGAACAAAATGCCCAATTCATTTTGTACCTTGCAAAATCACTTCAAATTTAAACTGCATGTTAGTGCAATCTTCTTGATCTCATTAAAGTCATTACAGTTGTTTATCTACTTTCTGTCAATTTCTACCTCCCGAATCTTGTCAATTTTTCTTATTTAGCCTCCAATTTTGCATTATTATATCATTTTCCCTTAAATCCATTTCATTGTTAATCATAAAACCAACAAAGGATCATTGCCCCATTTAGCGCTTAAGTCTAACTTGAACCTAGTGGGGCATCTTCCTTCTGACTTTTGCATTAAGGAAAGGTGGACAATCCCTTACATCTTATTTCCTCCTTTCCTTTATGTACATTATGTAACTTAGGTAAATTGCAATATCAATTCTTGTTTGTTTTGGTAATTTTTAATCAAACTCTATGTATATTATTGCTTGGATGTGAAGGGCTCCCTCGCAACAAAGTATTGCAAAGTATATTTATAATTCTCTCATCGGGTTCAAGATTCTTGATGAAGCAATAGTGACTGATAGTTTTAGCCCAAATCTTTGATCCCACAACTAGAAGTATTTCATTGCTATAATTTGTCATCTTCCACAACTATGATCAAATGTACAATAGAGTATTAAGATGCCAAAATAGAGAATTCATTGATATTCAATTATTGATTATATTGTAACACCGACTTCTAAAAGTAATAAATCTTCATCAAATTGACAATAGCTCAGAACTACAATTTTTCCTTCAATGGAGACTTCACATAATTGCTCAATTGAGCAGACTAGTGTTATTGTCAACCACTAAAACTCCAAATGATGTCGGAATCCAAATTTGGATATAAAACTCAACCATGCTATCATCCATCCCATCGAAGCCAATAAATACTTGACTTTTCCTCCATGAAAGAAATGCGAGTCGGCCAAACTAGGTTAGCTCCCAAATTTAAATTATGCAAATAGATCCACAAGTTACAAACAATCAAGATGGGCCTAAGGAACAAGGCCAAATAATTAAATAATTCCTTTATTAAATAAAGGAGAATGACAAAATCAGAAGTTAACTAGCACATATACCCATGTATATCAGTTTAGCAATCTTCAAAGTATCATAGAGCATAAATCGTTTGGAGAATAAATTGGCAAAAAAAATGGATTTACAAAAAAACGTGAAAATTTGAAGAAAAACGGTCAAAAACTATCTTTTAAAAAAATGTAAAGAGCATTTTCGTAGCATAGATGATAAAGGACTTATATAAATGATTCAAAGCACTTGTTCAACCTCCTCCACATATATTTTTAACTTGGAGGACTCAAAGTTTTAGCATTGCTTTCGTTTGTATATATTGCAATCAAGCTATGTGTTTAAAATGTAAGATCAGATTATATTGCTTTTAAATTCTTTTCAAAATCCAATTATAGAATCTCTCAATATATATATATATGATATATATTTAAACAAAATATATATCTATATATATTTAATACTGATATAGTGATAAATATATATAGATATATTAATTAATCAATTGTTTCTATAGACTGAATTTATGTCAAATACTGATTGGATGAATGAGACTTGCATTGCTTAGTGTATATACTTGTCATCATTCAATCCAATAAGGGATATATATAAGAGACATGTCAATAGATAGACATGTCTCCACGTGGAGACATGTCTATCTATTAACATGCCTCCTACTAAACATACACGCCGATTCATACAATACCCGATACTTAATCATAAAACAAAGCCCAATACTCATCGGTGTTCTTTATATTATTTGTATTCATGACCGATACTTGATTGGTATTCAATGTTGGTTTAGTTTGACCGATATAAATTGGTATGATTAGTACATTTAACCATTAGGCATTTAATCACTGGATATATATATATATATATATATATATATGATGTTAATCAATCATAATATTATTATTATGGGAAAAGATCAATTACTTATTAAATATGAATATATGTATACATAGTTTGTTCTTTTCTCATAATATTAATATGATATCTATTTTATCTGATCGAAGCTACAAACATCAACACTCCCTCTTAGCTAGGGAAGATAAAATCCATCAAAATGCAATTCACAAAAGATCCATTACTTTTAAAAGAGAAGATATCACCTCATCGTGGTATCAAAAGATATGGTCTAACCAAGAATATCAAGTCTCATGATATTCCCCATAACTCAAAAAATTCCATAGGTAATGTATCCTTAATGCAAGGTATCATCTACTATGATTTGTTTCATAATAGAAGGCCATGGTCTTATTTAAGGAACTTAATCCACCATGCAAGAAATCAGCTATCGTGATCTGTTTCAGCCATCACACGATGTCTATCACAATAGAAGGTCAATGGTCTATTTAAGGAACTGAATCCACCATGCAGGAAATCATCTATTGTGATATGTTTCAATCATTACATGATGTCTATCGCAATAGAAGGTCAATGGTCTGTTTAAGGAACTGAATCCACCATGCAGGAAATCATCTATTGTGATCTGTTTCAACCATCACATGATGTCTATCACAATAGAAGGTCAATGGTCTGTTTAAGGAACTGAATCCACCATGTAGGAAATCGTCTATTGTGATCTGTTTCAGCCATCACATGATGTCTATCATAATAGAAGTTCAAGTTATTGTAAAATCGTCACCTTTCAATAACTTTTACAAATACAAGTGTTAATCATTTAGAAGTTGTCGCTTCCTCATGATTTACACAGGGCCAATTTAGCCATGAAGAAATATTTTCATTAGTACAATAATCAAATTTACAATCACATCAAGTTTACCTTAGAAGTGTTCTATCTTTATCAGTGAACTCCCTCTCAATCTAGAAGTTCTTTACAATACAAGTTTCTCTAAATACAATTCTTTTTTACTGACTTCAGCAAGGGTAGCTTGATGTTTGAGTCTGTCAGGGCATTTTGTTGCAGTGTGCCCATAGTTGTCGCATCTATAAAATTGCACTTTAGACATGTTATGTTTGAGTCTGTCAGGACATTTTGTTGTAGTGTGCCCATAGTTGTCGCATCTATAACATTGCACTTTAGACATGTCCCTTTTCTTGAACGACTGATTATCATTTGAGTACTTGCCCCTTTTCCTTTTCAACCTAGAGACGAGAACTTGAACATCTTCATTTATGGGTTCCATGATTCCTCTAGATATTAGATTACACTCTTCTTGAATGCAGTTAGCTTTTAGTCGGTCAAATTTGGGGAGTTTGGAATGAGCACTTACTCCTTGTCTAAAGTTTTCCCATGAGATAGTGAGCCCATTTAGAGTTATCATAGTTAACTCATTATCATAAATGTGGTCCCAATTGAAGAGAGTTGGTTCCTTAATTCTGTTATCCTCATAAAATATGAGGTGATGGTCTCTCCTTTATTCATTTTAATATTAGAGAGTTGATTTTTAAGGGTAAGGATTCCACTAGTGTTGTTGATCTCAAACATGTTTTCCAAGGCTTAAATATGTCATATGCGGAGTCTAACTTTGTGATGATAAGTAGCAGATGATCTTTTACTCCGTCTACTAATAATTCCATTGCTCTGGTATTGTCCTTTTCCCATTGACTTTGCTCATCATTTCCATTAGGTTTAAGAGGATTTTCTATAATCGTCTTTAACTCATTCTTTCTTAGTATCAACATCATACGTAGTTTCCATGATTCAAATTTTGAAGCACCTTCAAGTCTGTCTTCGTGTCTAATTCCATTTTCCATTCTGTAGGTACACGATTTCCAAAAAATCTGATCTTGATCTTCCTTCAATCTAATCGGACCTTCCTTCAAGCAGTTAGGCTTTAACAAACGAACTTGGCTCCGATACCATGTTTAAAATGAAAGATCAGATTATATTGCTTTTAATTTCTTTTCAAAATCCAATTATATATAATCTCTCAGTATATATATATGATATATATTTAAACAATATATATATATATATATATAATAGTGATATAGTGATAAATATATATAGATATATTAATTAATCAATTGTTTCTATTGACTGAATTTATGTCAAATACTGATTGGATGAATGAGACTTGCATTGCTTAGTGTATATAATTGTCATCATTCAATCCAATAAGGGATATATATAAGAGACATGTCAATAGATAGACATGTCTCCACGTGGAGACATGTCTATCTATTAACATGCCTCCTACTAAACATACACGCTGATTCATACAATACCCGATACTTAATCATAAAACAAAGCACGATACTCATTGGTGTTCTTTATATTATTTGTATCATGACCGATACTTGATTGGTATTCAATGTTGGTTTAGTTTGACCGATATAAATTGGGATTTTCCTTAACCAATACAAATCGGTATTTGTGTAATGAGGTTTAACCGATATAAATCAGTATGATTAGTACATTTAACCATTAGGCATTTAATCATTGGATATATATATATATATATATATATATATATATGATGTTAATCAATCATAATCTTACTATCATGGGAAAAGATCAATTACTTCTTAAATATGAATATATGTATACATAGTTTGTTCTTTTCTCATACTATTAATATGATATCTATTTTATCTGATCGAAGCTACAACATCAACACTATGATTTGAAGTAGCACCAAAATATGATGTGGGCTTCCTTATTTTTCAAAATCAGATTGACGCTTTCTTCACAAAATATTGTCAATAAAAGAAAATCTTCATAATCATATAAGTTGAATTCATTTTCTAGAATTCTCTTAGGTTCCTTTGATTATATATACTCAACAAACAATTATATACAAAGTTGGCATGACATACACATATGTGAAGTGGTATGTACATATGTATATACCAAAACAAATTTATATATGTTCAACTTAGAGACTGAATTGCATGAATTATTTTATTTTATTTTGAGTAGAGTTCTAATATCTAGTGATTTGATTAATCGTAAGAACTTATATGTCATAATTGGCAAGCCTAAAATGATTATAATGATTATTGTAGGGTTCTTTGTTTTCTCCACAATAAATGTTACCCTTTTCTTTTAGATCATATCGCAACAAATAAATAAGGCACCTTTGTTACGGTCTTCTTGTGTTTCATATTGCAACAATTTAAATATTTAAAATTTATACAAACAAAATCAATGTTAAAAAAGAAAGTGTCAATCAAGCTATACAATATATTCAATGTAGAAAGAGAGGAAACTTTTGTTTGTAATCGCCTATCTCCCGTGCTACTTCCTGACTCCGCAACACTTCGGGGCTTTCCAACACTTTCAACCCAACTTTCCCATATCCGTCTTCCGCATCGCGCGTCGATTTTGTAGAGAATTGTATCATGTTTTTGCAGTTTTTTCCTGTTAGTGTCACTTTTAGGGTTTATGCTAGTTTCCCGCAATTATTTTGTTGATTAACCATTGCATTTTGTCGATTAATCACCTGATAAATGCAAAAAAAGTGTCGAAACTTGGCCAAAAAATCCCAATTTTGGGAGGGAATAAATTGCTGCACATGCTGACTCTCGATTAATTGCATATAATTGCAATTTTTTCCCATTTTTTACTTCTATGTTATTAATATATATTAATAGTCAATAATAATTTAAATTTTGAAACTACTTTATAATAATAATTATAAACTATAGGGGTTCGTTGCTTTCCCGTTAAAGGGCCATCTATATTTATGCATAACAGTCATCATTTTTAAATTAGTGTATAATATTAATTATATATTTGATCTCATCAAAATCCATGACGTGAAGTGTTCAGAGAGCTCAGGTCATATTGAAACCGCAAGTTAGAACAAATTCATTAACTGCTTCAACACTAGCTCACATGCCCCCCACAATTTAGGATGATTGAGGCCCTTCCAAATTTCATTGATAATCGTCATTACTCCTCCCACTACTCAATTTATGGTTTTCCAAAGGTTGAAAAGACAACTGAAGGGACAAAATTATGAATTTTTTCCACGATGATTCTGCATTGAATTCACTTATGTACTGGAATCAACCATATTTCTAAGTGATTCGTCAATTTTGTGAGTTTTTGTAGGGTTTCATAGGTTTTTGCAATGACTTTTTATGTCATTGAAAATTTGGTCAACAATTTTTTCAGGGAAAAAATCTGCTGGCTCTAGGATTCAAGATCAATTGGGTATAACTGGGATTTTTTGTAGATTTCTACTTCTATGCTTCATACATACATACATACATACATAAATACATATATATATATATATATATTCTATCACATTGGAGTTGTACATGTTATTACGATAATAGATAGTTTCTAATTTTATCTCTTTTCATCTATTTCTAATAGTCACTCTTTTTGTAATGTTTCCATAAAATCCTTATGTTCGTTATGGAAACTTTCTCTTTCACTCTACAAGAATGTTTCTATTTCCTCTCTCCTGTTCATTATAGAAACATTCTCTTGTATCTTGTATATATAGATCATTCATGATCATTGTTTAATAACACATTCATTATTTTACCACAATATGGTATCAAAGCAAATTCCTGGCCTCTTCGAAAAATTTTAATTTTCTTTTTGAAGTTATTAGTTCAAGAGTTTTGAAGCTTTTTTGCCCCGAGTGTGCTCAAAATTTGCATTTGTTTTTCCTCACCCACCCGTCTAGGGTTTCTGCATTTTCAACTAGGGTTTTGACCCTTCAGTTCAAATCCGAATTTTTTTTCAATTGCAGATTCCTTGTGGGTTTTTCGAGAGCTCAATTGGGTTGTCGTCCATTCGATTTAGTGCCTCAATATTCGAGCCAGCGAATCTAGAATTTGACAGCATATTCTTGGTGGGATTTTGCAGATCTCAACTGGGTCAATCTTGCTTTTTTCTAGGTGCATCATTTTCCGTGCCTCAATTTTCAAGCCAACGGATTCAAAATCTGACAGCAAACTCTATTTGGGTTTTTTGAGCTCTTGACTGGGTGTCTTTTCGAATTTTCTGGGTCTTCTGTTAATCTGCCTTGAAGTTCGTGCCCTTTTATGATTTTTCACATTTTTTCTTTGAAAAATGTGCTATGGCATCTCTCACTAGTCTTATGCTAGAAGGCAATCGACATTTCAACGGAAAGAATTACGACACCTGGAAGCAGCGCTTGTTGACGATTTTCGAGTACCGTCGCCTTGAGGCGCTTGTTTAGGGTACTGAGACTCGTCCTACCACAGCCAATGCGACTCAAGACAAGTTTGATGAACATAATCGTGAAGAGGTTATGCTCATTAAGCTTTCAGTTACTGATGATGAGCTGCCTCAAATCTCATCTGGCAAGACAGCTACAAAGATCTGGATAGTATTGAAGGATCTCCATGAAACATCAAATAAAAGCAGAGCCTTCTTTCTGTAGACCTCTCTGATCAACCCGAGGCTTCCTTTTATGCTTTCTGAGGACATGCAAATTTCTATTTTTTTAAGATAGATTGACCATTAAGGGAGGGTATTACGATAATAGATAGTTTCTAATTTTATCTCTCTTTCCTCTATTTCTAATGGTCACTCTTTTTGTAATGTTTACATAAACTCCTTTTGTTCGTTATGGAAACCAATGTTACAAGACTCGGACTCGCTTTGGACTTGGCAAGCTGGATTCGGGCTTGGACTCAAACTCGGCGCCCGAACTCGGCAAGGACTCGGCAAATTGAAAAACCCAAGAAATTCAGAGATTTTTAAGGATTTAAATCTTTTTTCATGCATCATTCAATCAATTAACATCAAAGACACAATAATTGACATAAATAGAAGCTACTTTGCATACATAGACAAGTTTACATCGATCACATAAGTATACATGCGAAGCAAATTACTGAAGGAAATAAGTTAACTGTTAAACAACTTAAACTAGTTAATAAATAACACCATTACAAATCTGAAATATAATATTATAAATAGTGTCACTGTCAAAGACTCAAAAGTCTACAATATCATGGAATATGAAATCCATGGAATCAAAAGTTCAAAACATTTATGAAAATAAAAGGCCCTATGTCTTCCTGCGTATACGCCAAAGATAAGTCATGGAAGATTCTACAGCCATCTTCTGTCCCTGTATCTGAGGCTCAACCTCAATGGCATCCTCATCATCCTCAACATCCTCACCCTCCTCATAATCATCATCATCCTCAGATCCGTCACTGTCAGTGTCAGCCTCAGAGTCCTCCACTGGGTCTCCTCACGCTCTAGTCTCCTCCTGTGCCATTGTTACTGCCTCTGCCTCTCGATCCACCTCATCAACCCAGTCCAAGTCTTCATCACTGAAGACAGGATCATCAATCTCAGTGTTCCACTATAGGCCTATGAAGTAGATTGTGCCATCGTCGATCAATGACAGCTGCATGTATAGGCCTATGAAGTAGTTTATACAAAATTCCATATGCCTGAAATTTAACTATTTTTTTTGAAATCTCAAAAATTAGAAGTTGCATCTTAACTCCTATGAAGCTGAAACCTATCTCAATCATCCTGAAAGGCACCTAATTTCTTTATACAAGTATAACCTAAAGTATAAGAAATTAAAGTATCAAACTTATACTTAAATGTTATACTTGACTTGTATAAATAATATAAAACGTATGAGAGCCAATTAATTTGCTCATTTTTTGTCTAAAACCCCTATATTCTTCTCCCAAGCCTTTTTCCTCTCTTCTAAGCCTTTCAAAATGATAGAATGACCTTTTTTGGTCAAATAGAAGTCATATAAGCAAAAAGAAATCATTAAAAAGTATTAAAGTTTTATGTTTTACATTTTTTTTTGTGCCTAGACACACCGAGTCCAGGCCATGGGACTCGGCGAGTCTTGCAGACTCGCCCAGGACTTGGCCGAGTCCTTGAGCCGGGTCACTGGGCCTCGGCGAGCCTAGCTCAGCTCGGGACTCGCCAAGACTCGCCAAATCCCAGAACACTGATGGAAACCTTCTCTTTCACTCTACAAGAATGTTTCTATTTCCTCTCTCTTGTTCGTTATAGAAACATTCTCTTGTAACTTGTATATATAGATCATTCATGATCATTGTTTAATAACACATTCATTATTTTACCACAATACATGTCTATATTCCAGCCACCCAATACTCCTTTCAAATATACCAGTTGCAACAATCTTTTATCTAAGGTACACATATGTTTTGGATTGTAAGAGCATCAAATTTCAGTATTTATGAGCATGTAGAACAATCTTTAATGCCATAATTGATATCAGAATTATTAGTTTAATGATTATTATATCAATATTGCCAATTGTTATTAAAATGTCAATCTATGTGTTAGTTGCAGCTGTTCCTAATTAAAAAATTCAGCAATATTGATTGATTACCAATTCATTGATGAAATGTTTGTGAGCTAAAGTTGGAAAATTTGGCAAGTATGATAAAATATTTGGATAGTAATATACAGTTGCACAATAATTGATGATATTTGCAAGAATTTAGAAAATATTCAATTAGGATATTACAATGGATTTCAGTCACCCTCAACTAATAAAAATTCCATAAAAGCATGGACAATTTATTAAAATAATAATGTAATGTTTCTAATGGTCATCTTTAGTGAGTTTAGTTTTATTAACTTTAGTTTCTACTTTCGTATTCAGTTGACAATTGTTTTGTTTAGAAACATCTTATACTTTTCCATTTAAGGAGATTTCATCTCCATTGTTTGATATCAAACTATCAAGTTTTATGACATGGTATTAGAGGGGGTCTAAGTCTAACTCCCTTACGGGAAGCCCAAGGTTATGTGGGTTTCACGTGCTTGCATGTTGTTTTCCACGTGAAGTGTTTTCTTGTTTTATTGCGTGATGAAGTTTGGTCGTTTTCTGCGGTATTTTATCATGCAAAATCTAGTGTTTTGCCGCGTGAAGGTTTCTATGATGGGTTGTTTTGTTTGCCGCAATTGTGACTTGTTTTCTGTAGTGCGAGGGTTTTGCATGATTTTGTTCTAAAAATAATGGTCTCATGGTTTTTCTAATTTTTGTCCTTAAAAAACTTAGTTGGGTTTTAATAATTTTTTCCCTTTAAAGATTTATGTTGGGTTTTAATAATTTTGTCCTCAAAAATTATATAGTGAGTTTTCATAATTTTTTCCCTTAAAAACAACTAGAGGGTTTTATAATTTTTGTCCATAAAAAGTTAGTGGGTTTTGTGCGACTTTTTGCCTTAAAAATCATTTAGTAAAAGGGTTTTACCATTTTTCCTCTAAAAAGAAGCTTTGTAATTATCTGATCCGTGTCGCAAATTTTGTGTTGAGTTTTGATTGATTTTAATCCTCAAAAATCATATCAGGTTTTGATCAATTTTTCTCCTCAAAAATCATGTTTGGTTTTTTTTATTTTATCCTCAAAAATTATTTTTGGGTTTTTTTATTTTTTTCGAAAAAAATCATGACTAGTGTTACTAGTCTCAGGGTTTTTCGATTTTTTTCAAAAAAAATCTTGGGAAACTTTTGGCTATTTCTTGCAGTTGTGCTAGTTCACATCTAGAGTTGCTAGGGCAATGGTCTGCACAAGGGTTTGCTGATTTTTTTTGTCAAAATTGTGATTTTAGTTACATATCACTATCTCTACCTATAGGGAGTGATACCTTTGTTTCCCAACATCAGGGTCGATGGTTTGTGGTTATCTTGGTCATTTCCAAAAATTCTTCAAATTCAAGGAGGGCCTCAATAGCAGGCTCATTGTCACAGAGTGTTTTGATGAGAAGCGGTAGCCTTCTATGCATCTATGACCAAAAGAGCTACAAATAGTGTTATGTAGGGTAGTTAGTATGATGATCATTAAGACAAGGTTTTGTATTAAAATAATAATGTAATGTTTCTAATGGTCATTGTTAAAATTTAAGATCATGTCATGTCCCCTCTTTAGTGACATGTCATTTTTCAGTGGATTTGCCTATCATGGACTCTCGTAGGCAAATGGTTTTGGTGAGAGTCATTCTGATGATTATTTGGGGATTGGATGGTCTTATTTGCTCGTGGAGAGATGGTGTTTATCATATTTTTATTATAATGTGTTATGTGAGGCCAAAATGTTATAATTTTGAGTTGAGTTGCACTTTTTTATTTTATAAAATTACTTTTTATATAAAAGTGCATTATAAAGAGATTTTATAAGAATATTCTATAGATACTTCTAGAAGTTCTAGTGGCTTCTTAGAAAAGTGAATAAATAGAGTGCTTGGCCTCTCATTTGGACATCCCATGACTTGAGTTTACACTACTTTTCTCTTTGAGCATTTGTGGCGCCATCTTGGTCTGCAGATTGTCATTTGATCTTTAGGAACGGAGTTTCTTAAAGATTTGCATAACTGAGGAGGTGAAATATCCTTTGAAGGGTTGCACTTTGGAAGTGGTATTCAGCCATTTCAAGTTGAGCTTATTTGGAGTCCTCGGACTTACCTGAGGGTTTGAGTTTTTGATTGCAAGAGAAAAAAAAAGCACATCCGAAAAAGCAAAGCGAAAAAGCAGATCCGAAAAAGCAAAGCGAAAAAGCAATCCGAAAATTTTTTTGCTACAAGTCTAATTCAATTTTCAGAATTTCAGGATAGGGTTTTGGAACCACATTTTTGCTCATATCTTCCTCATTACTCAGCATATCATTCTGGGTATTTTTGCATCGGATTTCTATCGTCGAGGAGATAAAGATAGGTGCATTTTGGAGTACCAAAATGCCATGATTTATTTTTAAAGAATTTTCAAAATTCCTAGACATTTTTGAAAATCTGCAAGAAAGTACATTTTCAGATTTGGGGTGACTTTGGCTTGGGTGTTGGCATCTTCAACACTGGTAAAAATTATCGCAGCCATCTACAATCAGGTTCCTCACTTCTCATTTGGCATTTGGCATATTTTCTAAGAAATGTATGTTTTCAGCTAAGTACAAAATATAGCTTCAGCACTTTACTATTTTACATTGTACTTGTCTTTATTTGTCATCTGGCATTATTGATATCAAAGGAAGGCTAGGATTTTGCAAGTGAAAGGGCATTGTAATTTTTAGTCTATCTATATTGCAAACCTAGGGTTTGATTATCATATTATTGGCTGAAATATGTATGGCATTGTTGCAAATTGTTGATATATGAATGACATATGGTTTTGAGCAATTTCCTACATCATTGATAGTGTTTTAGATGGTATTTGGTTGCTATCTATTATTCTGAAATTTTGGGACAGCGAACTCATATATTGCAAAATAATTTTCTATCTACATTTTGAGTTACATTTTTTATGGGTTTTTAGTGGCCTATTGGTAAGGGTCATTACAGTGGTATCAGAGTGGTGTTCTTGCCATCCTGTTGGGTAAGAAATCTTTATGCATCCTTCAGCATTTGGGCATCACAGGTATTATACACGCAGGAGAGCTGCACTTGAGGGTGAGCAGGAATTCAGAGATATACTTACTATGGGTGAGAGACAGTCACAGAGTCCACCTAGAGTCCCTAGGACTGATGATGATGAGGCTAGAGACTTCTTTCAGGCTATGACTACTGGACAGCAGGAGATAGTTCAGTCTATACGTGCATTGACCATTATGATGGAGAGAGTTGCTCAACCGAGGAATCAGGAACAGGGTAGAGGGACACCAGAGCAGGATAACAGGAGTGTAGCAGGTTCACAGGGTGCTCCTAGGCACAGGTCGTGGACTACAGACAGGCCTACACGTCCTACATTCCTTAGAGAGGCAGAATGGCAGGCATTACCTCCACATGTTCGTGAGTTGTTGAATTTTGATCGCTACCTGAGTTAGAGAAGAGAGCACATGAGGAGTAGCAGGCAGAACAGGAGGCCTAGAGGAGGTCAGGACAGTGAGTTGCTAGCAAGCTCAACTTACCATCTTTTGATGGCAGTGGACAGATGACAGCACAGGCCTGGATCCATAAGTTAGATACATTCCTAGCGTTGAGACCTATGTCAGAGATGGATGCTATCAGGTATGCCACCTTGCATTTAGAGGGCGCAGCACATGATTGGTGGTCACATGGTATGATTACATTGCAACATAATCAGGTGACATCCTACCAGGATTTTGTGGATAGATTGGTAGAGCGCTTTGATAAGAAAGACCCAGAGGTCTTCTTCCGTGATCTTGCACAGCTGAGACAGACAGGCAATTTAGAGGTCTACATCAGTGAGTTTCAGAGATTATTAGTGATGGTGCAGGATGTGTCTGAGAGGAGGCTGGTTATATTATTCACAGGGGTTTAGCACCCTCCTCTAACTCAATGATGTGCTCAATACCTCTGTCTGGTGGCCTGCCAGGTGGGATGTCACTGAAGACTCTATCATACTTCACTCTCAACCTCTGAATGTCTGGATGACACTCTGTCTTATGCTGTCCCTCCTATGTAGGCATGAGAGTGCATACTGCTGCCCACTCTATACCATCATGTCTAGCCAACCTCTCCATTCGTCTGAAAAAAATAGTCCTGATGTCACTATTTCTGATGGCTCTCAAAATATGCTATTTCCCATCCACCTCAAACTTAATCTCCATGTCCTTCAATCTGAAAGTGACCTCTCCCAATGAGTGTAACCACTTCATCCCCAACACAATATCCAGATCACCCATGTTGACAATATGGTAGTCCGCCTTGAACTCATAGTTGTTCAGGCGTAAGGGCAGATCTCTCACCATCCTGTTACACTTAAGAGTGTAACCATCAGCAACCTGTACTCGTAGTCCCTCAAACTCCTCAGTCATAATACCACGGCGTTCAACAAAACGTGCATCAATAAAATTGTGCGTAGCACCTGTATCAACCAATGTAATAACTCTCTGCCCTACTAGAACACCACGCAGTCTAAAAGATCCTTCCTGCTAAATGCTAGACAAGCGTGCCTTCTGTAAGTGCAACTCGGGCTCCTCCTTAGGTTCTGAAGCCTCTATCTCTGCCTCGGGCTCTGCATCACTATGATCATCCTCATGTCCAGAACTGTCAGAATCTGAACTCTCATAGTAAGCCCACATCAGTGTTCCAAGACTCAGACTCGCCTCGGACTCGAAAAGCTCAAAATGGACTCGGACTCGGACTCGGCGCCCGGACTCGGCAAGGACTCGGCAAATCAAAAAACCCATGAAATGCAAAGATTTTTAAGGATTTTAAGTTTTTTTCCTGCAATATTTAGTCAATTAACATCTAATACACAATAATTGAGATAAATAGAAACTCCTTTGCACACATACACAACTTTGCATAGATCACATAAGTAAAAATAAGGATTTCTGAAGAAAACTTGTTAAAGTTACTGACACTGTTAAACCAAATAACATATAGAAATCTAAAATATAGTGTCACTGTCAAATGATAAATCAAAATGTCTACAATATTCATGGAATATGAAATCCATGGAATGAGAAGTTCAAAACATATATCAAAGATTCAAAATAAAGGCTCATAGCCTCATAGTAGCCTATGTCCTCCTACGAGTACGCCTAAAATGACAAATGGAAGACTCTATAGCCATCCTCTCTCCCTGTGTCTGAGGCTGAACCGAAACAGGATCCTCAGTGACATGCTCATCGGAAACCTCCTCCTCCTCATCATCCTCCTCATCATCACCCTCCTCATAATCCTCATCATCAGACTCGGATCCACCACTGTCAGCCTCAGGGTCCTGCACTGGGTCTCCTCGTGCTCTAGCCTCCTCCTGTGCCATCGCTACTGCCTCTGCCTCTCAATCCACCTGATCAACCCACTCCAAGTCTCTATCACTGAAGACAGGATCATTCATCTCAGTGTTCCACTCTTCTTGTGGATCAATGTTCTCTAATTGAATTGGAGATGTGTCAGTGCCCAAGATACGTTTGTGACGAAGGCGAAGGTTGTAGTGAACAAACACAAGATCATTCATCTTTTTCACGGCCAACCTGTTGCGCTTCTTGGAGTGTATATGCTCAAACATACTCCAATTGCGTTCGCATCCTGAAGCACTAGATGGCTGGCTCAAGATACGAATGGCAATCCTCTGTAGATTTGGCACCTTAGTACCAAACATCTCCCACCATACATCTGAAACAAGAAAATTTGAAATCAGTTCTATAACTTTAACTTTATCAATCTAGATTCTAAAGTGGTAAACCGTAATAGAATTAGAAATTAGAAATTAGAATTTGGAATCATAGATTCTTACCAGGCATCAATGCAATTCGATTTTTTTTGCATATCTCTCGTGCAAATAAGTCCCCTTGTGCTTTGGTGTACATCTCTACCTCACGGACTGTACTTGTGGAAATTGCATCATCAAGTGACATCCTCTCTATAACATCATAGAGGCCACTCCACACCTCCCCATCAGCCTTGAAACTTGGGCTGAATTGGTATGCTCGATTAAGGAAGTAGGCAGCTGCATGTATAGGCCTGTGAAGTAGATTGTGCCATCGCCTATCAATAACATCCCATAGGGGACCATATCTATCTTGATTTCCTGCATAAAAGGATCGAATGGCCTCTTTCACCCTATCCATGCCCTCATAAATGTATCCCATTGAGGGCTTCTCTCCATCAGCAACCCGTAGGAGAACAACAAGAGGTCGTACAAGCTGCAATAAATGAAGTTGAACAATGAACATAAAGTTATAAACAAGTGTTTAACAAAAAATAATGATATGAAAGGGAATTGGAAATGAGGACAAAAAGGAAAATTACATCAACAATCTCTTTGGCCGGTTGCCAAAAGTTTCTCTCATCAAAAACCATGTCAACCATGGCAGCCCCTGCAGTGGTCTTTGCATATGATGATCTTGTCCACTCCTCACATACAAACATGCCTTTCATACCGGCCTTTGACTTGAGCATGGATTGCAACATGAGAAAATTTGTTGCAAATCTAGTGACCCCTGGACGAGACAACTCTTTTTGCTTTGTGTGTTGCCTCATAAGGTTGAGGACCCAAGTATGATTATATATATACTTGCAAATATTTCTTCCTATGTCTACACATGTTTTGATCCAAAGAAGTTTGCCAAGGTCCTCCAACATGAGGTCAATGCAATGAGCGGCACAAGGGGTCCAAAATATGTGAGGGTGCCTCTCCATAAGAAGTTTACCTACAAAAAAAATAAACAAATTAAAAAAAAGACTTAAAGCAAGAGAAGTAAGATATAGAAATTAAAAATTAAAATAATTTAAAATTTTACCTGCTGCAACATAATTTGCTGCATTATCTGTGCATATTTGCACCACATTCTCCTCACCAACCTCCTTCAACACTCCCTCTATCACCTCACAAAGATACTCAGCATTTTTTGTCTTCCTCGAGGCATCAATGGATTTCAAAAACATTGTACCACCTGAGAAAAAATAAAGCAATTTAGTGGTAGTACTTACTACTATGATCAATGATCAATCTAATTCATAATTTCATAACTTAAGTCTTATAGCTTAAAAACTTAACATACCTGATGAGGAGACAAGAAAATTCAGAAGTGTCCTATTTCTTCTATCAGTCCAACCATCTGTCATGATGGTGCAACCCTTTGCCTTCCATACCTTACGTTGCTCCTCAATTTCAACTTGTACATCAGCAACTCGTTGGGACAAAATAGGACCTCTTAGCTCCTCATCATTAGGGGCTTTGAACCCCGCACCACAAACAGTAACAGCATCTATGGCAATTTGCCAATATGGAGACCTAAAAGCAATTAAATAAATAAATTAAAAAGAAGACCTAAAGCAAGAGAAGTAAGACATAGAAATTAAAAATTAAAATTATATATTAATAAGTACCTTGCTGCATTGAATGGAAGGTTGTTGTAGAAGAAAAAATCTCCAAGTGCTAGTTTTTCTTTGTCATGCATCTCCTTATTCCAATTCATGCCCTCAAGCGATGGTTGTGCACCAGGAGTTGTGTGTGGAGCAAAGATGGAATCAAGTGTGGATGGTTTCTTACGAACCCGACCCCCAATGCTCACACTCGCAGATGCAGAAGTAGTACTAGTAGTACTAGTGCCAATAGGAGTCCTAGCATGTGTCCTTAAAGAGCCCTGTGTAGCTAAGGCTGCCATTTCTTCTGCTTGTTTCTTCTGTAATTCTTTCTTCTCTTCAGCTGCCTCTAAAATAGCTATCATCCTGCATTTGACATCTTCGGGAACCAGTAAACATGCTTTGGCATCCTGCTTTGGTATATGTGCAAGATGATATTTCAGCCTATTAATGCCTCCTCCATTATATGTTACCTTACAATGCCAACATGTAACAACTCCTTTTTTATGGCCAGGGATGGCATGTAACCAAGCCTCATCCCTTGCTACGGCACGAGGGTCTGCATCCGGGTTTGTTTTAGGCATACTTCCACTTCCACTACCCTCAGTCTGAGACATGATGACTGGTGGCAGCTGCAATATATCATAAATAAAACAAAATAAGCATCTACAAGACTACAATATATATTATAGAAACTGAAAATCAATTTTACGGTTTACCAACACTAGAAATGTAAAATTGTAATTTGTAAATACTAAATACTAAACAAAATGGAAACAAAAAAAGATTCATGAATGCAAAAAAAAAATACAAAACAACAAAAAGAAAGTAACATACCTCTTGGAATTTGCTCTAGAAATGGAAATGCAAATCAACTTTGTAGAAGCCTCCTCCAAATGTGTCTTTCAACTCCTCTCAATGCTTACATGCAAGCTACAAAGTGCAACAAAGTTGAACAAACAATCAGCAATTCTTCAATGAGAGCCAACCAGTTTTCTTCCTAAAACCCCAATCCTCTTCTCTCAAACCTTTTTTCTCTTTTCTTTCCTTATGCAAGTGATAGAATGACCTTTTTAGGTCAAAGACATATTATAACATGCATAACAAACCAAAAAAACAAAACAAAATAATTAAAAAGTGCTTTTTTAAAGCGCTGAAAAGCGCTCACTGCCGGCAGAGTCCAGGCATCGGGACTCGCCAAGTCTGGCGAGTCCATGGACTCTGCAGGACTTGGCGAGTCCATGCCTGACTCGGCCGAGTCCGAGTCCAGAGGCAACCAGACTCGGCTGGCCTGACTCTGGCTCGGACTCGCCGAGTCAGGCATGGACTCGGCGAGTCCTGGAACGCTGGCCCACATAACCTTGTTGGCCTTCTCCTTAGGCCTCATAGGATAATCATGATCTCTGTCGTAAGGACCCTTGCAGTAGAAACATAGCTTCTTCCTGCGCAAGTCATTCAATGTCTCCATATCCAAAGGTGCAGTAGACTTACCCTTGGTGTCATCTTTTTTGCCCTTGTTTTTATCAAACTTCTTATTGTCCCTAAATGAAGAAGTGCTCCTAGAGGTGAATCTGCTAGAGGGTGCTATGAGCTCCATGCTTCGTGCCTTCCTCATAGCCTCCTGCAATGAAGGGGGATCGAATGCCTTGATCCAACCCTTTAGAGGTTCAGACAACCCCCCTGTGAATAATATAACCAACCTCCTCTCAGACACATCCTGCACCATCACAAATAATCTCTGAAACTCACTGATGTAGACCTCTAAACTGCCTGTCTGTCTCAGCTATGCAAGATCACGGAAGAAGACCTCTGGGTCTTTCTTATCAAAGCGCTCTACCAATCTATCCACAAAATCCTGGTAGGATGTCACCTGATTATGTTGCAATGTAATCATACCATGTGACCACCAATCATGTGCTGCGCCCTCTAAATGCAAGGTGGCATACCTGATAGCATCCATCTCTGACATAGGCCTCAATGCTAGGAATGTATCTAACTTATGGATCCAGGCCTGTGTTGTCATCTGTCCACTGCCATCAAATGATGGTAAGTTGAGCTTGCTAGCAACTCACTGTCCTGACCTCCTCTAGGCCTCCTGTTCTGCCTGCTACTCCTCATCTGCTCTCTTCTCTGACTCAGGTAGCGATCAAAATTCAACAACTCATGAACATGTGGAGGTAATGCCTGCCATTCTACATTTGCAGCTCTAAGATCATCCTTAAAGTCCTCTAGCATATCATTCTCTCCTGCCTCCTGGGCCTCCTCTCTAAGGAATGTAGGACGTGTAGGCCTGTCTGCAGTCCACGACCTGTGCCTAGGAGCACCCTGTGAACCTGCTATACTCCTGTTATCCTGCTCTGGTGTCCCTCTACCCCGGTCCTGATTCCTCGGTTGAGCAACTCTCCATCATAATGGTCAATGCACGTATAGACTGAACTATCTCCTGCTGTCCAGTAGTCATAGCCCGAAAGAAGTCTCTAGCCTCATCATCATCAGTCCTAGGGACTCTAGGTGGACTCTGTGACTGTCTCTCACCCATAGTTAGTATATCTTTGAATTCCTGCTCACCCTCAAGTGCAGCTTTCTTGCGTGTATAATACCTGTGATGCCCAAATGCTGAAGGATGCATAAAGATTTCTTACCCAACAGGATGGCAAGAACACCGCTCTGCTACCACTATAATGACCCTTACCAATAGGCCACTAAAAACCCCTCAAAAATGTAACTCAAAATGTAGATAGAAAATTATTTTGCAATATATGAATTCGCTGTCCCAAAATTTCAGAATAATAGATAGCAACCAAATACCATCTAAAACACTATCAATGATGTAGGAAATTGCTCAAAACCATATGCCATTCATATATCAACAATTTGCAACAATGCCATACATATTTCAGCCAATAATATGATCACCAAACCCTAGGTTTGCAATATAGATAGACTAAAAATTACAATGCCCTTTCACTTGCAAAATCCTAGCCTTCCTTTGATACCAATAATGTCAAATGGCAAAGAAAGACAAGTACAATGTAAAATAGTAAAGTTTTGAAGCTATATTTTGTACTCAGCTGAAAACATACATTTCTTAGAAAATATGCCAAATGCTAAATGAGAAGTGAGGAACCTGAATGTAGATGGCTGCGATAATTTTTACCAGTGCTGAAGATGCCAACACCCAAGCCAAAGTCACCCCAAATCTGAAAATGTACTTTCTTGCAGATTTTCGAAAATGTCTAGGAATTTTGAAAATTCCTTAAAAATAAATCATGGCATTTTTGGACTCCAAAATGCACCTATCTTTATCTCCTCAATGATAGAAATCCGATGCAAAAATACCCAGAATGATATGCTGAGTAATGAGGAAGATATGAGCAAAAATGTGGTTCCAAAACCCTATCTTGAAATTCTGAAAATGTCATGTCCCTCATAACCTCCTGACCATGGCAATAAAGATAAATAGATAAAATAGTTATAATAATATTTATATAGATTTAATATAGGTTATTATCAAATATATAATCTTAGATTATTATAATGAAGAGTATATTATTATAATTTTATTAATAATAAACGGAAATAACAATAAGTAAATATTTGTATATATATATATTTGTGTGTGTATGATTGATATATTGGTATATCTTAATATACAAATATATATTATTTACAAACGGTCAAAGATACTAACATGATAATTAATAATCAAGATCAATAGTATATCACTAGTAAATGTCGAACATAAAATGCCTCCTTGATCGAATAAGATAATATTATTAATGGACATAATTAATATAGTCCAATGTGTTTACAATAGTATTCGTACTAGCTAAACCAAAGCAACGAAGAGACATTACAATATAATTAAGTGATATTATTATTAATCAATATATATATATATATATATATAAAGATTATATATATTATGGATAATATATTATTAACATTGTTAACCTATACTATATCAATTAATAATATTGGTATAATTCACAAATGTAATGAATAAATCTATAGCATTATACTAATGCTAGTCGATAATATTAAGTGGTATGTATAAATAGTATTAATAACCATATTGATAATCGCAATATACATATCATCAACGTTAAGGAAGATAATTAAACCGATATATGAAATGACATAATGTCTAAGGTCGCGACCCTTAAATCAGAAACATATACGGAACAGGGACCAGTGCGGAAGAGGGAAGGAGAACCAGGGAAGAGGAGATAATATAATGCGATACATACGGAATGGATGGAAAAGAATAGTGCATACATATTGCAATCCTCGTCAAGAATGACAAAGAACAACATACTACTTGGACGCTAATAAATAGAAAGAAGCGTACTGAATGAAGAGATATATGATTACATATATATATTTACATATGAATTCGCAATCACCTCATCAAGATTATTAGTAAAAGGCAATGACATAACCAAATAAAAAAAAAAAGGAAAACAAAAATAGGAAGACAACGATAACAGAAAAGAAATACAGTTCAAAAAGAAATAAGAATATCAGATACAATCTGCAGCTTACGTCAGGACAGACGGTAGAACTAAGGTACAAAATATATTTGTTATTTCATTTATATATATATATATATATATATATAAAATTATTTCTATTGTTTTATATGGAATATTAAATTAGAATACATAGGTGTATATATATATATATATGTGATGGATTTATAAAGAATGTATTTAAGAAGCAATCATTTATGTTTACAATCTATGTGTATTTAAATATATATATATGCATATATATTTACATATACATATATGATTAAGTTTTGGATTTACAGAATATATTTATGAAAGCAATCACTTATGTTAGAGTATATATATATATATATATATATATATATATATATGTATATGTATATATATTTATATATATATATAATTATGTCATGAGAAATCTTTATATGCACATTTAATTCCATGGATAGTTATAATATAGTTAATGTTATATTTCTAATTATGGTTTCAAATGCTTATATACATGTTACTATGGGCCATACGTGTGAATACCGTATTCGCCGAAGGATGGTCTACATATGAGCCATACGTGTGAATATAGTATTCGCCGAAGGATGGTCTACATATGAGCCATATGTGTGAATATAGTATTCGCCGAAGGATGGTCTACTTATATTCTTGATGATATGGGCCATACGTGTGAATAAAGTATTCGCCGAAGGATGGTTTACATATCTGGAGGGGACTAGAGGAAATTAAGCCATTTCCCTAGTCTTGTAGGCAGTATATATATTGATAGCCCAGTCATATGCATATGCGTAGGCTTGGAATGCCACTAGTTGGAAAGCAACTAGTTGCTTCCAAGAGGACCTTACGGGTAGCATTCTGGGAATGATGTGCCGAGGACCCGAATGCTTAGAGGGAGTGCATGTCTCTCAAGCTGGGGGCGCTATGAAGCCGACTCAGAGGCAGCCTTAAGGGCCAACTTCCCCTTACTAACTTAGAGTAGAGCATGAAAGTATATATATATTTTTATGATATCATGTACTAACAATGGTTTTGCAGGATTTTATAGAAGTAGAAGAACAAGGGACATTACAGAAAACTGAATTAGACTTGTAGCAAAAACTTTTTCGAATTGCTTTTTAGCTCTACTTTTTCGGAGCTACTTTTTCGCTTTGCTTTTTCGGATCTGCTTTTTCAGATCTGCTTTTTCGCTTTGCTTTTTCGGATCTGCTTTTTTTCCTCTTGTAATCAAAAACTCAAACCTTCAGGTAAGTCTGAGGACTCCAAATAAGCTAAACTTGAAATGGTTGAATGCCACTTCCAAAGTGCAACCCTTCAAAGGATATTTCACCTCCTCAGTTATGCAAATCCTTAAGAAACTCCGTTCCTAAAGATCAAATGACAATCTGCAGACCAAGATGGCGCCACAAATGCTCAAAGAGAAAAGTAGTGTAAACTCAAGTCATGGAATGTCCAAATGAGAGGCCAAGCACTCTATTTATTCACTTTTCTAAGAAGCCACTAGAACTTCTAGAAGTATCCATAAAATATTCTTATAAAATCCCTTTATAATGCACTTTTATATAAAAAGTAACTTTATAAAATAAAAAAGTGCAACTCAACTCAAAATTATAACATTTTGGCCCCACATAACACATAATAAAAATATGATAAAGACCATCTCTCCAAGAGCAAATAAGACCATCCAATCCCCAAATAATCATCAGAATGACTCTCTCACCAAAACCATCTGCCTACGAGAGTCCATGATAGGCAAATCCACTGAAAAATGACATGTCACTAAAGAGGGGACATGACACATTGCCTGACTTCTCGAAGCCATTTGAACTTCAGTGCGATGCATCTGGAGAGGGTATAGGTGTTGTTCTGATGCAGGACAAGCACCCCATTGCATTTGAGAGCAGGAAGCTCTGTGGGCCAGAGAGATCATTTAGTATATATGACAAGGAGATGTTAGCCATTATGCATGCATTGGTTAAATTCAGGCAGTATCTGGTGGGTGGTAAGTTTTGCATTAAAACTGACCACAATAGTTTGAGACATTTCCTTGGACAGAGAGATCTCACTGATAGGCAGCAAAAGTGGGTTAGTAAGCTGCAGGCTTATGATTTTGACATCTCCTATGTGAGAGGGACTCAGAATGTGGTAGCAGATGCTTTGTCACGCAAACCACATCTCAGTGGTATGGTTGAAATATCTGAGGATTGGAGACATTTGATTATTGCAGAGTATGCTAGAGACTCATGGGCATCCGGGATTGTTTATGGGACAGTTGTTGATACCAGGTACACACTTGTGGATGATTTGATTATCTACAAGAACAGGATATTCTTAGTCCCAGGATCGAAGGTGAAGCGTATTATTATGAGAGCTCTCCATGATTCACCTACAGCTGGCCATCCTAGATACTTCAAAACTTACAGGCAGTTGCGAGAGCGTTTCACTTGGAAGGGGCTCAAGGCGGATGTGTTGCAGTATGTACGAGAGTGCCCTGTTTGTCAGTAGAACAAACAAGAGCACACCTTTCCAGCAAGGCTTCTACAACCACTTCCCATTCCTGACAAGAAGTGGGAGTGTATATCCATGGATTTCATTACGGGCTTGCCTAAGGCCCAGGGGCATGATTGCATCTATGTGGTGGTGGACAGGTTGATGAAGTATGCACACTTCTTTCCCATCACTACTACTTACACAGCAGTGCAAGTGGCTGAAGTCTTCTTCAGAAAGATTTTCAGACTACATGGGATACCCTGGAGCATAGTGAGTGACAGGGACAGCAAGTTCTTGAGTCATTTTTGGCAGGAGGTGTTCCGTTTATTGGGCACTGAGCTTACACCTAGCACCAGTTACCACCCGCAGACTGATGGGCAGACTGAGATAGTAAATAAGTGGGTGGAAGGCTACTTGAGGAACTATGTGGCAGGGCAGCAGAAGGCATGGGTTAGGTGGATTTATCTATGTGAGTATTGCTACAATACCACATACCACATGTCTATTCAGATGACTCCTTTCAGGGCACTATATGGTTATGAGGCACTGAGTTTTATGGATTTGCTTATGAGTGATGTTAGAGTTCCTCGTGCTGGAGATTTGCTTCAGGAGAGCAAGGACATTGTTGATGCTCTCACAGATAATATTGTCAGGGCACAGAATCAGCATAAGCAGTATGCAGATCAGAAGCGGACAAAGAGGAGTTTTGAGGTTGGTGACATGGTTTATCTCATGTTGCAGCCCTATAGACAGTCTACCCTAGGGAAGAGTGGATCGGAGAAGCTTAAGCCTAGGTACTATGGTCCTTTCAGGATTCTCAGGCGTATTGGAGAGATGGCATATGAGCTTGAGCTTCCAGCAGACAGCAGGGTACACAATGTTTTCCATGTGTCACGCCTCAAGAAGGCGTTGGGTCAGCATGTTGTGCCTTCAGCAGTTCTTCCTCCATTGGATGATGAGGGGAAGTTGGTTCTTGTTCCCGAGTACATCATTGACAACAGAGAGAGGCAGCTCCACGGGAGGACCATCAGGGAGTATTTGGTGAAGTGGAGAAATTTGCCTAAGGAGGATGCCACATGGGAGGGAGAAGATATTTTGCAGCACCTAGCTTTGAGATTGCTTGAGGGCAAGCAATTTCAGGAGGGGCGGACTGTCATGTCCCCTCTTTAGTGACGTCATTTTTCAGTGGATTTGCCTATCATGGACTCTCGTAGGCAGATGCTTTTGGTGAGAGAGTCATTCTAATGATTATTTGGGGATTGGATGGTCTTATTTGCTCTTGGAGAGATGGTGTTTATCATATTTTTATTATAATGTGTTATGTGGGGCCAAAATGTTATAATTTTGAGTTGAGTTGCACTTTTTTATTTTATAAAGTTACTGTTTATATAAAAGTGCATTATAAAGGGATTTTATAAGAATATTTTATGGATACTTCTAGAAGTTCTAGTGGCTTCTTAGAAAAGTGAATAAATAGAGTGTTTGGCCTCTCATTTGGATATCCCATGACTTGAGTTTACACTACTTTTCTCTTTGAGCATTTGTCGCACCATCTTGGTCTGCAGATTGTCATTTGATCTTTAGGAACAGAGTTTCTTAAGGATTTGCATAACTGAGGAGGTGAAATATCCTTTGAAGGGTTGCACTTTGGAAGTGGTATTCAGCGATTTCAAGTTGAGCTTATTTGGAGTCCTCAGACTTACCTGAGGGTTTGAGTTTTTGATTGCAAGAGGAAAAAAAGCAGATCCAAAAAAGCAATCCAAAAAAGCAGATCCGAAAAAGCAAAGCGAAAAAGCAGATCCAAAAAAGCAAAGCGAAAAAGCAGATCCGAAGAAGCAAAGCGAAAAAGCAGATCCGAAAAAGCAGAGCGAAAAAGCAATCCGAAAAAGTTTTTGCTACAAGTCTAATTCAGTTTTCAAAATTTCAGGATAGGGTTTTGGAACCACATTTTTGCTCATATCTTCCTCATTACTCAGCATATCATTCTGAGTATTTTTGCATCGGATTTCTATCATCGAAGAGATAAAGATAGGTGCATTTTGGAGTTCCCAAAATGCCATGATTTATTTTTAAGGAATTTTCAAAATTCCTAGACATTTTTGAAAATCTGCAAGAAAGTACATTTTTAGATTTGGGGTGACTTTGGCTTGGGTGTTGGCATCTTCAGCACTGGTAAAAATTATCGCAGCCATCTACAATCAGGTTCCTCACTTCTCATTTGGCATTTGGCATATTTTCTGAGAAATGTATGTTTTCAGCTGAGTACAAAATATAGCTTCAACACTTTACTATTTTACACTGTACTTGTCTTTGTTTGCCATCTGGCATTATTGGTATCAAAGGAAGGCTAGGATTTTGCAAGTGAAAGGGCATTGTAATTTTTAGTCTATCTATATTGCAACCCTAGGGTTTGATGATCATATTATTGGCTGAAATATGTATGACATTGTTGCAAATTGTTGATATATGAATGACATATGGTTTTGAGCAATTTCCTACATCATTGATAGTGTTTTAGATGGTATTTGGTTGCTATCTATTATTCTGAAATTTTGGGACAGCGAACTCATATATTGCAAAATAATTTTCTATCTACATTTTGAGTTACATTTTTGAGGGGTTTTTAGTGGCCTATTGGTAAGGGTCATTACAGATCAAGAGTATAAGGCCTTTTAAATTTTCTTATACAACCTCAATATGTTTAATATATATGATCACAATGTATATATATATTTATTACTAATATAGCAATAAATATATAATATAAATATTTGCAAAATGGAGACGTGAGCCTAGAATATATTTCGTACTTAATACTCCACATACACTTGTTATTACAGTATTTCCCTAGCTGCTCAAATCGAATGTAATAAACTGTTTTGCAGCCACACTTAACCCGGATGGAATGCCTGATATATCTTCTACCGTTGTTGCAAAGTCTCCTTTTAATTAACATTTATATTGGCAAATTGGGGGAGTCAAGTAAATGGTAAGACGTGAATCATCGATGAGTCACGTCTTAACATTTATGTGACTCTCAATTTATACTTACCATTTAACACTAATTCAATACTCACGATAATTACCCGACAGTAATCGGGGTTCATAGTAGTAAATGTTTTCACAGATAATAATCGACATATTTACCAAATATTAATCGGAGTTCAATATAAGTGTTTATCAATGTAAATTGGTATTCATAAATCGATATTTATATTGATCACTAAATGAAATATAATTTGATCAAATGTAATATACATTTATATATGTATATTAATATATATAATATTAACATCATTAATATTATATATATTAATATGCATTATATAATGTAGAATGATATTATTTCATATTGTTAAATATAACAAAAACAAAACGGTATTAATAAGTTTGAACATTAATGATGTTTATTTATTCTAATATTATAAGTTTGTATATTAATATAATAATAATGTTCATCATTATATATATTAATATATTACTTATTTATTTTCTCATTATATTATAATCGTTTTATCTAACCGAAGCTATAAACATCAATACTCCCTCTTAGCTAGGAAAGATAAAATGTAAATCACAATAGGCTCATAAATTGTGAAAGTTTGTTCCCAGGTGGATTGCCTCCATCGGCGATTCGATCCACTAGTCTTAGGTGGATTGCCTCCATCGGCGATTCGATCCACAAGTCTTAGGTGGATTGCCTCCATCGGCTATTCGATCCACAAACTCAAGAGTTTTGGTGTGGATTGCCTCCATCGGCGATTCTATCCACAAGCTCTCGTGTGAATTGCCTCCATCGGCGATTCTATTCACAAACTCACAAGCTTCAGGTGTGGATTGCCTCCATCGGCAATTCTATCCACAAGCTCTTGTGTGAATTGCCTCCATCGGCGATTCTATTCACAAACTCACGAGCTTCGGGTGTGGATTGCCTCCATCGGTGATTCTATCCACAAGCTCTTGTGTGAATTGCCTCCATCAGCGATTCTATTCACAAACTCACAAGCTTCAAGTGTGGATTGCCTCCATCGGTGATTCTATCCACAAGCTCTCATGTGAATTTCCTCCATCGGCGATTCTATTCACAAACTCACGAGCTTCAGTGTGGATTGCCTCCATCGACGATTCTATCCACAAGTAAGATCTGCTTAGATCATCACAAAATTATCTATCACAATCGAAAGTTATTGCAAGATCGTCACCTTCCAATAACTTTAACAAATACAAGTGATAATCATTTGGAAGTCGTCACTTCCTTATGATTTACGCAGGGCCCATATAAATTATAAAATAATATTAATAAATAATCAATAATCATTTCAAGTTTACCTCAAAAGTGTTCCCACCTTTATCAGTGAACTCCCTCTCAATCATAAGGTATCTTGAATTTCTTTTAGAATACACATTTCTTTGAACATACATTTGAATTATTTACTTCAGCAAGAGAAGCTTGCATTCTAAGTTTGTCAGGACACTTTCTTGCAGTGTGACCATATTTGTCACATCTAAAACATTACATTGAAAAGAGGTCTCTTGGTTTCTTGAACGGTCATTGATCATATGACTTCTTTCCCTTTTTCCTTTTCGAACTAGTGACGAGAACCTGAACATCTTCTTTTGTGGATTCCATGATTCCTCTGGATTTCAGGTTATACTCTTCTTGAATGCAATCAGCTTTTAGTCAATCAAATTTGGGGAGTTTGGTGCGAGCACTTACTCCTTGTCTAAAGTTTTCCCATGAGATAGGGAGCCCATTTAGGATTATCATAGACAACTCCTTATTATCATAAATGTGACCAATAGAAGAGAGTTAATTCCTTAATTCTGTTATCCTCATAAAATATGAGGTGATAGTCTCTCCTTAACTCATTTTAATATTAGAGAGTTGATTTTTAAGAGTAAAAATTCTGTTGGTGTTGTTGATCTCAAACATATTTTCAAGTGCTTTGAACATGTCATAAGCAGAGTCTAACTTTGTGATGACAGGTAGTAGATGATTTTTCACTCCATCTACTAATAATTTCATTGCTCTAGTATTATCTTTTTCCCATTTATTCTTCTCATCATTTTCATTAGGTTTAAGAGGATTCTCTATTATTGTCTTCAAGTCATTCTTCCTTAATACCAACATCATTCGAAGTTTCCATGCTTCAAAATCGGAGGCACCTTCAAGTCTGTCTTCTAGTCTCATTCCATTTGCCATTCTGAGATTTCCAAAAAATTTGATCTTGATCTTCCTTCAATCTAATCACAACTTCCTTCAAGCGGTTAGGCTTCAACGAAGGAAGCTTGCTCTGATACCATGTTAAAATTTAAGATCAAGAGTATAAGGCCTTTTAAATTTTCTTATACAACCTCAATATGTATAATATATATGATCGCAATGTATATATATATATATTTATTACTAATATAGTAATAAATATATATAAATATTTGCATAATGGAGACGTGAGCCTAGAATATATTTCATACTTAATACTGCACATACACTTGTTATTACAGTATTTCCCTAGCTGCTCAAATTGAATGTAATAAACTGTTTTGCAGTCACACTTAACCCGGATGGAATGCCTGATGTATCTTCTAACGTTGTTGCAAAGTCTCCTTTTAATTAACATTTATATTGGCAAATTGGGGGAGTCACGTAAATGGTAAGACGTGACTCATCGATAAGTCACGTCTTAACATTTACGTGACTCTCAGTTTATACTTACCATTTAACACTGATTCAATACTCACGATAATTACTCGACAGTAATCGGGGTTCATAGTAGTAAAAGTTTTCACCGATAATAATCGGCATATTTACCAAATATTAATCGGAGTTCAATATAAGTGTTTATCAATGTAAATTGGTATTCATAAATCGATATTTATATTGATCACTAAATAAAATATAATTTGATCAAATGTAATATACATTTATATATGTATATTAATATATATAATATTAACATCATTAATATTATATATATTAATATGCATTATATAATGTAGAATGATATTATTTCATATTGTTAAATATAACCAATACAAAACAGTATTAATAAGTTTGAACATTAATGATGTTTATTTATTCTAATATTATAAGTTTGTATATTAATATAATAATAATGTTCATCATTATATATATTAATATATTACTTATTTATTTTCTCATAATATTATAATCGTTTTATCTGACCAAAGCTATAAACATCAACAGTCATCTTTAGTGAGTTTGGTTTAATTAATTAGTTTCTATTTTCATGTTCAGTTAATGATTGTTTCATTTCGAAACATTGTCTTGTACTTTTCTATTTAAAGAGATTTCGTCTCCATTGTTTAATATCAAACTATCAAGTTTTATAACACAATTGTCCCAAAGAAAAGAAATAGTGCAACCACAAAGGTCTCAACCTCTTACAATATACATCTTCAATCCCATATCAAGTAGGGTAAGAATACTTCAAAATTGGTTCAAGGAGATTCTCCATAAGATTCCATCTTTGACTTTTAGTAGTCTTTTTTACTTGTAATGTACCCCTTTTTATGGGTTTGATGCATCATTTTATTTATGTTCCTCTTTTTTAGAAAGGGTGTGTTCCCCATGACCACAATTTACCAACAAAAGGAAAAGTTTTACAACATGGACATATACAAAACATAAAATTGCCATTGTGCAGGTCAGAACATCTCATTCACTGACAATCCATTGGGTAGCTGGAATTTTAAACATTTTCCTTCCAAAAGGTCCAAGTAAGGAAGACTGGCTTCATATAGTACAAGTATTAAGGATTTAAAACAATGTCTACAACTTAAATGCTTAGATGATTAAATAAGCTGGAAAGAAAGATTATGATGAAACATGAGTTCAACTACTAGATTCTCTTATGTTGACACACCCTACAAAAGTTACTGAATACTATGCATGAAATCCTAGTGAAAGCTTAAGCAATCAGAGAGATCTCGTGCATTTTGTTTCATGGAATTTTCACAAAACAAAGCATGTGTCAACATAATCAATTTTGCACTTCAATGAAACTTAATCCTTTTACTTACTTGTGCAAAATTATTTATAATAGCAAGCCCGCTACCCCCACCACTAACAACCACAAAAGTGACAAGCCTGCAAGAAACAAATTCTACTTATCATAGCCATCATACATTAATAATAGAGGAAAATTGGTCTTCACGGTGCCAGAAAATGTGCAAGTTTATTACTTTTGAATGGGACAATGCCCAATTAATTGTTTAGAAACACATATTGGCATGCTATTCTTGCAAACAAAAAGAAAATAAATTACCAAAAGTCGATTGCCACAAGACTTTCCCAAACATTGAGATCAACAACCTTCTGGACCTCCATATGTTCCTTTGTATCACCCTGGACAGATGTTTCTACTGATTCTACTTCAACAAATGCAGGAACACTTTTTAGAGGGATTCGTTCCATTTCAACATCTCCAGCAAATGATTCAGATTTCTCGTCCAAGTATTTTTTGTGATGAACAGGAGCTGGATGAATAGGAATGAGATCAATCTCATCTACTTGAGACATCCTTGGAGTAGGTATGTATCGTTTTCTAGCTACCTGCAATAATTACAAAGTAATCCAAATACATTTATTAAGTAAGAATTTTGTGACCAAAAATTCAATAGTGTTGTTTCTTTTTTATGCTCAAGTACCCATTTCATTAGCTGCAAACTAGCTTCCATTTAAAACTACAAAATTATCAATGTATCAAAGTGATAAGTTTTCATATAGCATTTCACATGAATGTCAATATGAGCTTACCGGAACTGCATACATTCCAGATACAATGACAAACATGACAACCGCAAACAAGTGGCTGCCAGGATTTCCAAGTTGAAATCTAACCTGAAAATAATTATACACGTCATTGTGAGTTTGTTTTAATATTATTAGCATATTTACAACCACAATTTCATCACATCAAAAATATAGTTTAAAAAAACAATCTTGTTTACAACAAGCAAGTGTCTTGTACGGTAGAAAGTATCATCTAATTATAATTAAGTGATTCTAGTTGTAATTTATGGTCTTGCTATTCAAGAAACACAAATTTTATGAACCTGTATGCAAAAGAAATAAAAAAGATGAGGGTTGTTTTCAGTTGGAAAATTTATCTCTGTTCACCTCTTACAGCTACAGATATTTTGATTTCAGAAATAGGTGTTTTATGGTGAAAATAGTGCAGGTACCTAGATTGGGATATTACAACAGTATCAGAGCTGCAAGTCTTGGCACCCTGTTTAGGTTGATTGTATGCATGGAAAGGGTGGGGTCATAACTTGGAAAAACATAAGGGAACAATGGCTGGCAGAAATCAACCACCATCCACAACTGCAGAGGAGGCAAAACAAATGTTGGCAGGAATATTAAGACAACTACAAACTACCAATCTTTATTTGAGTCAGATGGTTTATTACATAGCAAATGGAAGAAATCTGTTGCATATGGAGAGAGAGGAAAGTAGCAAAGCTGCAGAAAATAATGACCATTCTAAAACCTATGGGTTCATCAAAAACCAAACCTTTCATGCCTACCTTTATACAGGAGGATGAGCCTGCATAAGAGGAAACCGTGGAGGATAATGAGGGTGCTGAAATTTTTGCCAAGTATCAAGCATTGAAGGAAGATTTTCATGCAGCGGTCACTTTTGAAGAATACTTGGAGATAACCAAATGCACTAAGCCAAAGAAGAAACAATGGATTCAAGGGAAGTAGAATTATGGGCTGCAAAAAAAGTTGGGATTTTATCCTTACCTAGTTCTGATGAAGCACCCAAGGGTATAGCTAGAGCTTGGATTCAATAATTGGATGCTTACCTTTCCTTGAAATAGATGAAGGAGATTGGGGCCATCAAATTTTTTATCCTTCACCTTGAAGGAGCTGCACATGAGGGGGTTGGTATCATAGTTTAGTGAGAAGGCTCATGGTTCAATTGTTTCTTCGGATCAGTTTTGCATTCATTGATACAGCAGTTTGACCACAAGGACTAAGAGGCACATTCCAAAGAGTTGGTTCAATTGAAACAGGTGGGGGCACTTGATTCGTACATTTTATAGTTTCAGCAATTGTCACTAATGGTTTATAATGTGACTGGGAAGAGGTTGATTTCTTGGATCATGGAGGATTTGTCAGAACCTCTCAGGGGTTGGATCAAAGATTTTGATACTCCTACTCTTGCTAATGCCATTAAGAGAGTACATCACATGTAATTTTCTACTCCCAAGGGTAAGAACATTCACGAGGTACAAGTGCCAAGAAAAAGAATTCATCTCAAGAGGAGTCACAAGTTCCACCCTAGCCAAGTAAGGAAGATGATAAGAAGCTGGTTTTTGAGAGCAAGAATGAGCCATGCAAAAAGTGATTGTGTTTCACTTGTCGAGAACCATGGGTTCCTGATGATAGATGCCTTGAGAAAGATAAAATGTATTATGTCGAAGTTACATCTGACAATGATGACAGAATTGACGATACTTCAAAGAGTGTAATGAAGAACACAAGAATATAACCTTAGCACATGAGGCTACTGCTTTACATCTTGGTATTCCCAATTATCAATCATTTAAAGTAAGACAATTTGTGGATGGCTTGCAAGTGACATGTTTGGTGGATAGCGGTGCAACTCACAATTTTGTGAGTGATGGCTTGGTGGAAATAAAAGGATTTCCATTGCAGGATTTTCCAAGATATTGTGTGATGATGGAAAATGGGATTGAGATGAAATGCAATGAGAGAGTACCACAGATGAGCATTGAGTTTGATGACTACACCATCACCCATGATTTCTATATAGTTGGAATTGTGGATTTTGATATTATATTAGGAATCCAATGGTTACATTCTCTTGCACGATATATTCAGGATTTCCAGAAAATGGAATTGGAGTTCATGATGGAGGGAAAGAAGGTAACACTCAAAGACTTTGGAGGATGAAGCACCAACAGTAGCATCAGCAAGGATGATAACATCCATGAACAATCATGATGTGAGTGGGCGTCCTTACCAATTGATTGTCCAAGAAGTGTATATAATACTGACGCAAGAGAATTTCCACGTATATCATTTTATGTTGAGTTTACTATCTCTTATGCATCTATGGTGGGCATGGAATGGATGAGTGTGCAAAAACTCACGAGAATGCAGCTTTTTGTTAATAAATTTTTAATTCACACCATGAGTTTGGAGCTGCAGAATTGTAATGCAACATTGTTGGTAGAATGGAAAAGATGCAATCATCATTTTTCCAATAGGAGTCGTGATAGTTCCAAAATGTGGGATCCATTGATCACCATAATAGTGAAATTACTTCAAAATGACAGAGTTGCAAGTTTCGGCAATGTTGATTGCATCAGAGTGGAGTTGCAAAGTGATATAGTGTTTTCCATGCGACTATTCGGGATCCTGGTGGTGCAACAATGAATTGCTTGAGGGCAAGCAATGTTCGGGCCGAGAGGACTATAATGTCCCCAAATTTTTATAGTGACTTAGTTAAACTAATTAATTAAGTTTTCCAAAAATTATATTATTATAAAAAGGATGATTTTAATTTATTTATTTAATTATTAATAAAGTGAAAGTAACAAAAAAATTAAATAACTCACTTTATTATATAAAGTTCTCTAGTTATGACAAACATTAAAGTTGACTTGATCTCTATATTATCAGGTCCTTCAACTTATTAGAATAATATTGTATTGTTTACTACATAATGGTCATTTAAGTCACTTAGATGTATCTGGTCGCTTAATGTATCTTCACATGTATCTAGTAAGTTAATGTATTTGGTCGCTTATTTAAGGAGTCTTCATCTCCTTTATAATAACTCCATTTGATTATCATTTCAACCCTAACCCCCTAGGTCTTGGTCTGGTTTGAATTGGGGCCAAGTTAAGGGCAAGTACGATGAAAGTGTGGCCAAGGTGTGGTATTTGCCTTGTCAATTCATCCCAAATGAACCCAAGAGAACCTCCCAAGAATTTCTGCAATTTGTACACCTCATGAGTAAGCCATGGAACAGAATGAATACCCTTGATTGATATAGATAGCTCATTGATGAGTGTTATAGATCGCTCTAGTTTGGGAGTTGTTGATGCGTGTTTTGTCACACTCACCAACACGGAATAAAATAGCAAGTATTCTATCTTCTCTTGAACAAGGAAACCTCAAACGATAAACAATGTGAAACTTTGTGATCATTAAATAAGGCAACCCGAATGTTTACAGTGCAAACATGTCACTTTGTGTTGGATATAGGATCAATAAAATGATGTGATCGTGATGGTAATCACGAGGGGACTTACACTATTGTTCTTGGATTTAGTCAACTCTTTCCCTTAAAGTAGTTGGAACTTGAACACTAAACTAATTTGAAGTTCAAAAAAAGATAAAAAGGATTAGGGCTTAAAGAGATCTAATCTACTTCTAACACCTAAGGAAAATTATGATAATGGATTAACACTTCGATAAATGAATTCCTTATGGATTTGTTTTCTACTTAACCAGAGATAGCTCTCAATGTCATAGAAAGAGTGCAATCTTCTAAGGTAGTGAAAGATTGCCATATTTTAAATAGTCAATCTAAATACCCAATGGTGGCACAATCCAAATGAACATTCACAATCAAGCTATGCCCAAAAAGAGGTTTAGACTAACCATACACTGTAATTTCCAATCAACAAACTACAAATGGCATGAACCAAGGAATGCATCAAATATCTACACATTTCTCCCTTAAAGTCAATGAGCTTTAACTAAACCTTTGAGAAGTAGAAACCATGCAAAACATTGAAACAAAAAACAAAATAATATCTTCAATGAAAATCATGTATTTATTCGACATAATCTTGGCAACAATCTTTGATCTCCTCCTACTACTAGTACTTGTTGATGTGAGTTTTGTGACCACTCCAAAATGAAGAATTAAACACTCAATATTTCAGTATGAACCACCAAATATCAAATCCTCTCTTGAATAAGGAAGCTTAGATGCTAAACAATGTATATGATTGTGTAATCAACTAAGACAACCCCAAGGTTTTTTCTAATTGTGGACTTAACTCAATCGTGTTGATGTGATATGCTGGGTATCACAAAGGAACTTATGTTGTTCATTCAATGGATATCAACTTTCCAAATGCGAATAATTTGGCAATGATGACTCTTCAACTGCTTCTAACAAACAAATTGCAAAAGATAAGGGGTTAGGAAGCTAAGCTAACTCTAACAATGTAAGAGATTGCTGATGGTGAGGTGAAACTCTAACCAGTCCTTGCTTCGCCAAATCAACTACGCTAAGAAGGGTGTTTGCTTCTAAGGATGCAGAGATGATTTTCATATTGTCAACACTCATTCAAATACCTAATGATAGTGCAATCCAAATGAGAATTTTCAATTGAAGTTAAGTGCTTGCAATTAGTTCAGACCAACCTTACACTATTACTTGCAATCAACAAGTACCAAAAGCTATGAATACAAGTTTCACTATTATTCAACAATAGCAATATCCTCCATTCATCTACTTTCTACTTCTATTCAACATCAATGAAAATCCTAATCTAAATGAAGAAATGTAGAAACTGTGTAACACTCCAAAATTTCACAAACATTCACCGTGATAATAATGAAGAAGGAATAATTTTGGTAGCAATATAGCAACAATCTCTACAAATCTCTCCCCATTCAAAATGAGAAGGCCTTGCCTTATATAAATGTTCAAGTATAATGAACGACCAAGATCAATTCAAGATTAAGGGCCAAGATTATGCCAACCAAACCTTAATGTAACTACCACTTATAAGCATTAAATGCCTATTCAGTTACATAAAGGCACCACTTTGTGGGCCAATGAGACAATTGGTTAGGTAGAGACATTAGATGCCCTCCGCGTGTATACTTGTGATAATTTGATTGGATGCTCTTGTTTACGTGAAATTGGAATTTTTCGATTGGTTGAAGATAAGTGGGTGCTACCTCAGCATGTTTATCTTGTGGACTTGATCAATTCAACCTCTCCATCATCATAAAGAAGTCTCTGCACCTCCAGCAATATCTCTTGATACTCAATATTATCAAGTCTCCAATTGATTGTGATAGCTTATATTCCCAAATTGTTTCATCTTCATGAATCTTCTCTATCCTCTTGGAAATATTGTCATTGCAATTGATTATACTAGTTATGATTCTTGACTTGATCTTGGAGAAGTGATGAGGTGCTTTATGTAGCTGGATCCTTCTAACTGAACTTGGATTTCTGAAGGAAATTCCAGTTTATGATGGTTTCTTCTATCTTGTACCCTTGTCCAATCCCTTTGTACAATTCTATTTTCTGAATCCATCTTGAAGATTTGATCTTGAACTTGGACATTGATCTTCATGTATTCTTGCCATCTTCAGGTGAATGACTTGCAACTTGTTGGTGCTCAAAGTTTCCATGTCTTTGGCATTGCTTAGCTCCTTGTCTTCATCTTAACTAAAATCTAGAAATGAAAAGCCTTCATTTTCCCATCATCTCTTCCATAATCATCTCCATTTCACATTGCAAACAAGAAAATAATTGTGTTAATCATGTGAAATAGATATACAAAATCCCTCATAGACTTTACATTTTATAATCCAAATGATCTCTAAACATCTATTCAATTCTACACCCAAATTTGAAGATGAAATAGTTGAAATTGACATGAAAAATCCTATCTTTAAACCCAATTTAAACAATTTCAACATGCATTTGTTAGAAAAATATTGAATTTGGGGAAGGGGGGAATCTAATCCCAAGGTTGAACTGCAAGTTCATAAGCTGGAAGAAATCTGAATGTGGTTGGACAAGCCTGTCCAAGAGGTGGTCAGTATCTGACCTACCCTTGGACAGCCCTGTCCAAGGCGAGGTCGGATTCCAACCTCTACTTGGACAACATCATGCTTATCCACTTCAACATTACCATGCATCTTTTTTCATTCAATCAAACTCATTTTACCTTTTACCTAGTCATTTTCAGACTTGAAACTCATCTTGGATTATTGATATGACTTTGAAATTTGAGATTTTAATCATGAACTCTTGCCGATTTAAGATCTGATTTTGTATTTTCGTATGAAGGAGGCTGATTTCTTCACCAATTTAGATCAGATTTCATGGTGTAAAAGCTTGGTTGCAACTTGAAATACCCCTATTCCCAAGAAGACTCAACATGGAGTTGAAATTTTATCACAACTTGAGGGTGAAATTTTAGGGGTCTTCATACACCCCTGTCCATGAGGAGATTGGATTCCGAAGTCCCTTTGGACAGCCCTATCCAAGGGTAGGTCGAATTCTGACCTAGCTTGGGACAGGTTTCCCAAGGGCTGTTTCATACCTTGTCCATTTGAACATTGATTTTCCCCTTGCAATGGTGTACTTATCTCTTCAAAATTTCAACCTTTTCCTCTATGATTTTGTCTTGTACAACTTCAGATGTGATCAAAAGATCTCATAATTTCACGTTTTCATGTTCAAAGCTGGTCTTACCATTGCACCTTGTTTTTCATCTTCTGTTGTCTCCACTTGACTTGCCCTACATCAATCCATTTCAACTAAACTTTCTTCTCTTTTTGCTCAGATTTTCATCTCACATAAAATCCATGGTTTTAGGGGTCAGATTGAGATTCAAACGAACTTCCATTCTCCTTGTTCATACTTCATCCCTTTTGAAGATCAAAGCATGATCATTTCATCAACCTCCTCGAATCCTTTCATGTCAATCCTCACCTTATGCTTGCTTTCAACATGGAGGGTCTAAATATTGAATGCCTTGGTTCAACTTTCTCCTATGGCTTTGACTCCCAAATAGACAAGGTACTTGCACCTGAAACTGCTCAAACTCATCTTATTGACTTGGAGACTCCAAAACTGCCACCAAACTAAGGCTTACCAAGACATCTACTCTATTGCCAAGTGAAAAAGAGGGGATCCCAATTTGAAATGGGGTGATGGTGTGAAAACCTCACAACACTACTGTTGCTGCTATTCTCTACCACTAATGACTACTAACTTTACAAATCAGAAGGCCAAGCCTTTTATAGACCTCCCAATTACAAATGAAGGTTATCATAACACACTATCTTTGATTGATGTCTATATGCACGTGTTTGTATGTTGCCAATGGTGTATCGATACCACCTTCCTAGGCTGAAATATGGCTCCTTGAGCATTGCAAATATGTAGCTGCGAATGACTATGATCCATGCCTTTGGAGAGATGTTGGCTGTCTCTTTAATATGCCATGAAGAGATATGAATACAAGAATTTGCAACACTTCACTAATTCTTAGCAAATCGCACCACTTGGCTAATAAATATTTTACTCTTGGTAATCACACCCCATTGTAATTGATGCTCAATGCATTGTTTGTTTGCAGACTTAACTATTCCCCTTATGAATGTTTGTTTGATGGATCTAAACAGATTGTTGTTACTGTTGCCCAAATTTCCCTCTCGTTCACTTTCGGCCACAGTCCTGTTTTCCAATGAAATGCTCAAGTGTTAAAAGCCCTCTGTGTTTTTCTGCCTTTTAGTGTCGAGAGTCCAGTGTGTTTTCTGCCTTTGGCCCGAAAACCCAGTGTGTTTTCGACACCCCTTCTGTGTTTTCAACCCTAAGCGCGCAACTCCGATAGGCGGGTCCCAGTTCAATGCAGAAAAGATCCGACGGTTGTCGCATGATCGCATGGGATCTTCCGATCCCATGAGATCATACGACAACCGTTGATGCGGATTCGGCGGTCAACTCCAACGTCTGGTGGTCATCGGTTAGCACCATGCAGTTGGTCGCATGATCGCATAGGCCTTCTTGGCCGCATGCGATCATGCGACAAGCGGTAAGCAGTCAAGCAAAGATCGGCGGACTTCAGTGGTGGTCAGTGGTTGCATTTCCCTGTTGGTCGCATGATCGCATGGGCTCTTCCGAGCCCATGCGACAAACCGTCAACGGTTTCGGTGGCGGTCGGCAGAGGTTGTTGCGGGCTCGATAACATGGGCCAGCATAGATGCAAGATCTACGGTGGTCGCATGTTCGCGTGGGATCTTTCGATCCCATGCGATCATACGACCACCGTTAGATCCTCCTGATGCTTTCGGTTGGTGTGGTCATGGGTCCAGCCGAGTGTTCGGTTCCAGTTGGGCCACGTGTCAAGGGTTTGGCGGGTGACTATTTTTTGCGGGCCCGAAGTGTCATTTGTGGCGAAGAGTGACAGATTCTCAAGGTTGTTGCATGATCGCATGAAGGCCTTTCAGCTCATGCGATCATGCAACCGTTGATTTTTTTTTTAAAAGCGGTGCAACTATTCAGTGTGGGCCCGGGGTTGGTAAGCGGAGCGCGGTTGCGCGGTTAGCATGTTTCGCGTAGTCACTGAATAGGCCCGGGGTTAAAGAAAGGTTCATGCAACTTGGCGACTGAAGGAGAATTGAACCCGAGGTAGGCCAGGGTTAAGTTTGCAGGCGGTCTTGCGGGCCCGAGGTGTCTTGTGCGACAGATTTCAAAAAGCTTGTCGCATGATCGCATGAAGGCCTTTCAGCTCATGCGATCATGCGACCATTGCTTTGTCAAAGCGGTGTAGCCTGTTTTCGCGGACTCTCTTCCAAGGTGAATGTTGCAGGCGCGGGTAGCTCAAGAAATTTATGTCGCTAGGGCATGCGCAGTTAAGGGAAGATGATGAGGAGGTCTGGGCGGCCGTCAGGGGTCATTTTTTGTCTGCAGGTTGATCAATTCAAAGATGGACACGCAAACGAAATATCTAATCGGCCATGATATTTACAAAAACACATTTATGATCAGAAGTGACCGATTTTAGGGATGATTATTATAATGCATATCTATGTAGCCCTAATTCGGAGATATTTTTTATTCTTGCCTGCGTGCAGGGGATGTATATATTCTTTTTTTGGAGCCTGTAGTGCTCAGAATACACATTTTGTAAAAAAGAAAGGCTTTTTCTTGGAAAACCATCTGTAGCATTTCTGCCTGCTCTCTATTTTTCCACATCCTGTAAGTTCTCATTGATAATACAAATATTGCAAAGTATTCTGTGACATGTTTTCCTGTCCTTATGCCTTCATGTCTGGATTATCTCTTATTGAATCAAAGTTTATGAATGCTTTCAGTGATATCTTAGGTTCCCTGATTCCTCTTACTTTCTGTAGCTGTGTGTATCATTGTGTTTGATCTAACTTAGATGTTTTGTGGGTATATTTCAGCCCCTAACAGTCTTGTCTCAATTCTGCACCGAGCTATAGGAGTGAATGTCTGTTTGCAGGTCATGGATTGATGTCTAATCCTGAGAGCCTTGTTGTTGTGAAAGAATATTTCTCTTTCCCTGAACATCCTCTTTTGTTTGCAGACCCTTCCATGAAACACTTATGCAAGCCTATTCAGTAAGTTGTAATCTCCTAGACCTAATTCTGTCACTGGTTTTATCCCTCTATACTGAGATCCAAACCCTAGTTTCGGTGCATCACCTAGTAGGTAGATTTGCTTTCTGTTATTTCCCTTTCATGCATTCCTTCTATCCCTTTCCCTCAAAAATTTAATTTCATGTTAAGAGCAAATCAGGGTGATTATCCAAGAGGAACCAGCCTAGAATCTGGAGGTCTCATCTCGGTTAGCAAAAGGTCCCACAACCTTGAGATGATTCCCATGTTATACTGGATTATCAAGACTACGAGAGCTTGAGATCAGAGGCGCAAATTCAGTGTATAACAGTTACCTCATACTATATGGCTCAATATAACAAATCGCTCTTATGGAGATATCTATATATGGATTGCTTTACGCAATATGCTGTTGGGAATCCTTGTAATATATTGTTGTTATTAATATATGGATCACTTCCTTGTTATCTCATAAGTATATTGCATTTATGGCTTAGTCGTGTTGACTCAAGTCTTGAACATATGAATAACTGTCTAGTTAGTTTGAGTAGCATATGATGTGCCTATGGATTTCAGACATAGTTGATCACTGGTCTTCTAATGTACTGTTCATGTATCAAACAATCCATCTTATCACTGTCTATCGGACTATCCTTCATGTCGATGCCTCATGAAGATGTCTGATAGAAAATCATGAAGACTTATAGATAAGACGATTTTCCTAGATATGATATCATTTCAGCTTTCATCTTGATGTCTATCTTATTCATATTTGTTGCTGGTCAGTTGCATGATCCATAATACAGTCTCTGTCTACAGCAAGCTATCATTATTCATCAAGATAATACAAGTGCTAACTATTTCTAATGACTAAAAGCTATGTACAATTATTGCTTCTACTGCTCACTAACTTGAAGATATTCTTATGACTTAATTGGTTTTATGGATAGGAAGCGGACATCACATTCAAAGAAAGGCAAATCAAAGAAACAAAGGTAATTATTAAAAGGGTAAGGGATTATGGGAAAAATGAAAGCACTTTAAGTTTGGTAAGTGAATTATTGAAAGAAGAGTTTTTTGGCAAGGATAAATCTACCAAGCATGAAGAGTGGGAAAATGTGATGAGGGAGATAGGACTATTAAAGTGGTCATGGAAAGCATGCATGACAAGCAACATCTTTTAAGCAAAAAGAAGCTCATGAGGGACTTGTGCTTCTTTTTATAGAAGGGGGTAATCAGTAGGCAGCATGACAAGGCAAGAAGTGTTAGAAATATATGTTTGGTTGTCTATTGTCATTGATGTCAAACATTGTGTTCCAGAGGTGTTTGTGTTTTCTCAAACACTATGGTTTAGAAGTCTGCTATATTTAGAGAAGTAAGATTGTGTGCTTGACATGTTTGTGCTACTGAAGATCAATGGAAGACAGTTATGTATTCAGTAGAAGACAAGTATGTATTCAGTAGAAGACAAGTATGTATTCAGTGATACAAAACAGTGGAAAACGGGTATGAATTCAATAAAAGACAAGTATGTATTCAATGTTACAAAACAGTGGAAGGCAAGTATGTATTCAATGCAATAGAACAATGGAAGACAAAGATGTATTTTGAATATTTTATTCAGTGCTTCAAAGTTATTTTCCTAGGTCCGAAAGTCTCTGGTTTTGTCCAAATGTCAGTTGTTCAGTAACAGAGTTATCTAGTTGAAGATGACAATGCTACAACTGTGCTTTCCGAAAGGTTTCTATTCTGAAAAACAAAGATGAAGATATGCAAATGAATTTCGTATGATATTCAGGTTTTGGTCTTGGTTGTGGTGTTTCCTAGTGTTTCGACTTTTGTTTTTGGTGTTCCAAAAACAGTGTTTTCAAGTGTTGCAGTCATCATCAATTTGTGGTTTGGTCTGGAAACTTGTTGTGATGACTTCTAATGTGGATTGTTAGCAAGTGATATTGTTCCTAATGTGGCGTGCGGATCTCACAATGGCGTGTGAAGGTTCGAATACAATTGGCAAGTTTAGTGGTTATTTGGTTAGTGTGTCTATAGGTTTGAAATGACTACGGAAGTTGTTCCTATATTTGCAAATCACACATTGGGCTGTGTAGCATGTTCATGGTCCCTCTCTCTCCTCGAGTGGATCATGCTTCTTGATTTAGGTCCAGGTTATACATTTAATGCTTATCTCTTATCCGGATGGGTTTGTGCTATGTGTGACCTATGCATTTAAGGTTTATCTCTTATCTAGTTGGGTCCATTATTTGTTATGGTCTGGATGCTTCTGGCATGGGACCTTATTTCTTTTTTTTGTTGTCATGGATCTTTGTTTCTCTGTTAGCGCATGGTGATAAAGGAGTCGAACCTATCATGACATTCTTTTGTTTGTATCTCAATTCTTCTATATGTCATATACATGTTATGTTGTACATGTGCTATTGTTGTAAATGTGCCTGTGTTATCTACTTCAGGATGATGCAAATCAGTAGCAACCCTCTATTTTTTCAGTCTCTACAATGTTGACCTAAAAAGACATTTGTTCAGTTATCTAATGTCCTCTTCTTCCATTGTGCTCATAATTCTACTACCTTTGGGAGATGAGATCAATTTATTAGGATTATTCTTGATATACATGAGTTACCAATATGCATACTGACCCTAGAGTTAGTAGATCCCTTTGTGCTCTTTTTGTCATGTGTTTTATTTCCCTTGGTTTGTCCTTGTTTGGGGGCATATCATAGTGGAAACGTGCTTGTCTTTTAGATGCATGTATGTGACCTTAAAGCCCTTGCTCATGGTAAGACATACACAATCACTTCAATGTGGGTGCATACACTCTTCTCTTTATTACACATCATGCACACACCACAAATCAATTTTTTCAGTCATTTTTTACATTACTTAGCAAACTTTGCCTTCTACTTTGTAATCTCCTCTTAGCAGATTCCTTTGGAGATAATGCTTTCCTTGGGGCAATTATTTTTTCATTGTTCTCTTGTGGATTCCTTTGGAGACGATGCTTTCCTTGGGGCAATCCTATTGCACCATTTGTTTCAATAGGAAATCCATGCATACAATGCTTTGCTTGGTTATCCTTAAGATGGGTTGACTAGCATAACATAGCTTGCTAGACCATCAACTCTATCTTTTGCATCTCTCTCTTTCCACATGAACCATACTAAGTTTAACATTACTAGACTATCATGGTTATGTCTTGCATTTTCTCTTTCTTCACGTGCATGTTTCTTTTGTCTTGATTTTAGATTAATAAGGACGAAAGCCACTTGGGGGCTTGGTGTTTTCCTTGTCTTTTTTACCTTGATAAGAGATTTTTCCTATGCTTTGACATACTTTACCATGAGTATGCAGCAAGTTTATACTCTCACTAAAATGGGGGCTAAATGTAGTGTCTTAAATTGTAGCCAAGCACAATTTTGGTCCTTAGCTACGCCCCATTTTAGTGTCCAAGGCTTCCATGCCCGTTATGCCTGATCGAGCCTCAATTTCGTGCACATTTTTTAAATTCCACTTTCAAAATTGATCCCCAACCCAAATCTGAGCCTGAATTGGCCGATATAGGATGATTGGGTAAGTATGGAGCGAGCCAACTCAATCCAGACCTTAGGAGTCACTCTTTAGCCCATAAATCAAGCCCAAATTTGTATGGCATAACAGTCTTTTGATTTTAGCAATATTTCTAAAGTCCTGTCAGCCTCCTTCAAGTTTATGGCCCCAAAATGGCTATGTGAGGTATAAAAGCAAAGCTACCTTCCTCATTTTGGTTATCATTTGATCTCTAATTACCTAGAAGCAAGCAATATCAATTCAAGGAGCGATCAAGGTAACTCAAGAAATGATTATCTTTTGATTTTAGCAATATTTCTAAAGTCCTGTCAGCCTCCTTCAAGTTTATGGCCCCAAAATGGCTATGTGAGGTATAAAAGCAAAGCTACCTTCCTCATTTTGGTTATCATTTGATCTCTAATTACCTAGAAGCAAGCAATATCAATTCAAGGAGCGATCAAGGTAACTCAAGAAATGAAGTTCAAATTCATCGAGCATCAAGCATCAAAGACAAGGAGTAATGTATAAATCTAAGCATGTGTGAAGGCATTCATGTTCTTTCCATCCTAGATCCAAGATCAAGAATCCATCAAGAACACTTTCAAGCATCTTCATGAGTAATTTGACATTATGAAGGATCATGAAGGTATAAGCATTTTATCAAGCCTCTACCACACAACACACTTCCTTTTTCAAGCATTTCTATTTCAATTTCAAAGTTAATTCCTAAATAGAGGTTTGACTAAGGCAAATCTCTTTCCACCTATATTTTCCCCATTTTATGTGTGCGAGTGAAAGGTGGTGCAGTTGCAGGTTACAAGAAGATCTGACAAAGAGCCAAAATTTGACAATTTTTTCATCAGATTTTATTGGGTACAAGGAAACTAGACTTGCCCCACACATTCTTGGTCACCCTAGTCCTGCCATTTTGGGCTGAAATTTGGATCACAGGTCAGTTGCTATTTCAAATTTCCAAATCTAGCATCAGAATTGGGTTTACAGTTTGCTATCTGCCTGCATTCATAAAATTTCATCTTTCCTTCCATCTTTGCCCTAGGTCTTACATTTTCATTTACACTTTGCAGTTTTTCACTCAAGCTAAGGAATCCTAACATCCATTCATCTTAAGTCTCCTTAAGCCTAGTGGATCATATTCCTTTGAATGTACTAAAAGGAAAGAACAACATTCCTTATCCATCACACTCATTCAAATCAAACCCCCATCACTCATCACAAAATATTTTCTTTCATTATAGGTTGCAAGAACACTTATATGCACCTAAACATTTTTGTAGAGTTGTAGGGATGCAAGTCAATACCAACAAGACCAAAATCATGATTTTCTCGAATAGTATAAAGAAGAACCAGCATAAGTTTTACTTTGAAGGCAACACTCTTGAAATGGTAACTAAATACTAGTACCTTGTGATTGACTTCAACAAGCTTAGTTGGGAATGTTGTAGAAAGAGAAAAACTTTGGGAGGTTGGAAAGCTTTATTTTCTCTCCAAAACAGATGTAGAGACACAAAGTCATGGGATTAGAAAACCATTCAGATTCTTTGTGGGCTTTTAATGCTTCTAGTGGTTCTTTATGGATGTGAATTATGGCTAGCATCACCTCATACTCAAAGTGGAAACAAACTAAGAAAGTTTAAAAGCACTTTATCACAAGCGAGTTCAAAATAAAAGCCTCAGTTTCATATGAGATTATGTTGTGTGAGATAGGGGAAAATCCTATTGAAGCAAATCTTGTGGTGCACTCATAAGATATCTAAAATAAATAGAACAAGTGAAAGCTAGTAGATGGCCCAAGATTGTTTTCAGTGATACCATGACCAAAAGAAAACAGATTTGGATGAAGCAAAACAAAAAATGGACGAGTAAGAGGAATATTACTTGAATACTTGTCCCACAAATAGAAAAGAGATAAAAGATGTTGTCTTAAATAAGTTTCACAAGCATATATAGGGAAGAGTGATAGGGAGAAAAAACAAGAATTATCTTGAGCTCAAGCCCATGTGCGATCAACAAAAAACATGCACAACAATCAATATTCAATGGAGAACCAGGATTCTTATTGCTCAATTAAGAACCAAATCTCATCAACTCTAGTGTCAAATGGGGACATTAAAAAGACTTAAAGAAGCACGGAAAGAAAGCATGTATATTTTTAATATAGAATGTGATGCCTTTGAAGACATAAGAGACGAGCATGACAATATAATGACAGATGTTTCTTGACATAGTTTATTCAGCAAGTGTATTGACAAGATGGGGATGCTTATCATCTCCTTGAATAGGAAAAGGATTGAAATGCAGAAGATTGAAATAAAAAGGCATGCTGTCCCATTAGCTATTTTGTAGCCTCATGGACATTAAAAGTCTTTCTATCTATCCTAAATGAAGGTTCATTTACTAGGCACATATTGATCCACTAAAACTTTTTTTATCCTATTTCTCACGCGTGGGACTCTGTGACTCATTTTTTACAATACAATAAAAAATTAATATTTTCCTATCCTAAAAGTGTGCAGCTCTGCAACTGTTGCAATTTTGCCAATAAATAACATTATATTTCATGCCCTGCAATATGTGATCAAGGTTTAGGCACAGTTTTCTGATTCTAGTTCGCCTTTTTCTTCCTTTTTGTTTGCACGGGCCTTGCAAACATTTTGCATTTTGTCTTTGAAGTGTTGAGTGCATGTTCTCTTAGCAAGTGCCCATACTTTGCTGTTTAAAACAACAAAAAAAATTGTGTTATGGTGTGTTTGAACACCTTAAAATGCACCTAAACTACATTGGTGTGCCTCTTGATCATAAAGTGTGCTTGTCACGCCAAAGCATGATTTTTTAACTTTAAGTGGTTTTCTTACATCCTTAATAAGTGCACAATTAATCTTGAATAACTAGTTGCTTTTCCTAGGCCATCCCTTCGATGACTGGGTTTAGTGTGATTCTAAAGGAAACGATAACTTCTCTTCAATTAAAACCTCACTGATCACTTCCCTAATCAAGATTGAAATCATTTTGAAAATAAAAACACGACATTCTAATTAACATCAAGGTGTGCCAACATCCCTCTTTGGATAATTTTGTCTACAAAATGGATGAACGGCCTCCTTAATCATTGGAGTCATTATTATGTTTTAACTATTATTGTCATAGACTTTATTGCACTTGCCAATGCATTCTCTCAAACTCCAACTCGCGGTCACCATCTGGAACTAACTTATCTCAATCTTGAAATGTGTAAATCATGATCAACCGACAAAAATTATTCAATTGGACAAAACTAGTCTAAGACATGAATGACTAACAATACAATTTTATGTCAACACAATTTATTAGTGGATGATGATCATAAAATGGTATCATATACCACAATCAAATAAACTTGTCAATATGAAAATTGGGTACAACAAAATCAAGCTTTCCCCATGGTATTATTTTAGCACATGAGGTTTTCACTGCATATATCTTGGTGTAATGTCCCTATTTTCTCGAGCATCAGAGTTTGTTGGATTAGCCTATCGCTAGCCCTCGTAGGCTAAGGCAATTGGAAAGGTCACCTTTTGGCAAAGATAAGTGTGTATTCTCTATCATGTACAAGTTTGGCCTTCGTTGGACTCAATTGACTCACTTACTATTTATGGTAGAGCACCTGAACAGGCTATGATTGCAATGCACAATTGGTTTGATCAAATAATGGGGGATTTACTATTTATAGTAAGTCAGTGGCTGATAGAGAGGGACCCTTACTATTTTTAGTAAGGTAGTTGGGTGCACAGTGGACACAATGATTGAATTCCAAGTTCCGACAAGATTGAGAAACAATGATTATTTATGGAATTATGTAATTATTAATAAATTGATTACTTTATTAATAAAGTGCAATTATAATAATAAGGTATTAAAAATCACTTTATGTGCAATGGGGCCGTGACCCTCAATTTAATGCCATGTAAAGTACATTATTAATTGCATAAAAGTGAGCACCCAAGTTGAGGAGATAATATTAAGTTTTCATTAAAAACCCAAAAGTGGATTTAAATGCTATTTAAGGAGATAGGGGTTATAAAAAGGTCTCAAAAAGCAAATAGATTCATCATTGTTGATCATTATGACCATGTTTTTGGGGATTTGTGACTCTAGAAGAGAGACCTAGGGTTTCAGCCATTTTCGTGCTATGAAGAATGAAAAATCTTCATCGTAATTGCAATCTTGAGGCTGTGAGAGATCAGCTGAATCATTGCTATAGTGTGGGCTTCATCCAGGAGTCCAATCTGAGCATAAAGAGAAGATTTGTGCAAGGGTTTGAAGCATATTTGAAGTCTCATCTATTGCAGACCCATAGCTTCATTATTGCAGAGCCATTGTTGATCAGATTTCAAGCTTTTTGTCTTTCTACTATAGTAACACATGAACAGTGAAATGCTACAGTACATCAGATTGAAGGGTTTCATTGAAAAATATTAGATTCATCATCTTCTGTTAAAGTTTGAGCAGATTGAAGTAAATCATCAAGGGTTTCAGACATTTGTTTGCAGCAGATCAAGCCCTTTTACCAGTCATATTTATTGCTGCAACACACAGAATTTTGATATCAGAAATTCTCTTCATATTTAGGTATGGCACTTTGTTGTAATAGGCAGATTAATGTTGTTTATTGAGAATAAAGGAAAGTCCATTGTCTATTTGTCACTTGCAGCTATATTATTCTCAAAGTCTTTGGTTATTTCCTTCCTACATTTGTTATTCCTTAGCTTTCTTTATGTATGGCATCAAATTGTGAAAACCCAAAGAAAATTCATATAACTATCAAATTTGAAGACAAACATATCATTTGCATAGAAAATCAGTGGGTTGGTGAAGTTAAAACCTGTTGGGGTTCTTACACTTGGAATCATGTGTTCATGAACATTTCTTTAGTGTTACTTTTGCATTTTGTTTAGCTATTTACTTGCCAAATCAAAGATTTGACAGTCCCAACCGGTGCTGAGAGGGGAGGGGTGAATCAGCACTAGTAAATACTTTTCCTTATTCTATCCAGTGAAGTAAACTTACAACATGAAAAGGAAAAACAGACTTAAGCAAATAATGGCAGTAAGTAAACAAACACAAAGTAACACCAGATTTATCACGTGGAAACCCGGTTAGGGTAAAAACCACGGTGTGAGGAGACCTCACAAATTTTGTACTCTCCTGGAGTATGCCCTGTTAAGAGTTTTTCCCGGTTAAGGGATAAAAGCACACTTGCTAGATGCAACCCGGTTAAAAGATTTGTTACAATAAGGTCTGCTAGGACCTGCCTGGTTAAAGGACTTTTAAACACCTAGAAAGATGTCACCCGGTTAAGGGATTTTGATACAAGGGACTTGTTAGAGTCCACCCAAATACTGGGATTTGTCTATTGAAGTTTGCTAGAAAACAATAAAAGTGTGATCCTTACAGATGGCTTTGCTTAGCCTAATAAGATCTCTATTCTTTGCTCAATTGAGAATCAACACCGGTCTCCGCAAGTGTATTCTCATCTACTGTTGTGCTCTTTTGCACAATCTATTATCTCTCTTTCTCTATTCTCTTTTACCCTTTCTATTGTAGCACATAGGTTCACTCTTTTACTTGGCAGAATGAAGGCGACTTTTCTTCACAACAAGCATAAGATTATATACTGATTTGTTGCCCTAACTGCTCCTCAAATGCATGACCTAATCCTGAGATCTTACAAGTACGTCACTCAGAGAAGTAAAGGTTCATTGAGCAAACATCCGATGCATGCTCTAGCGTTATCCACATCATGAAGAGAACAGTAGTTGCGTGTCAGGCAACTTTCCTCCATAGGAGAGAACACTTTAATTTAAAGTCACTGAATTCGGCTTTAAATCCTTCAGTCGCGCCTCAAGAAACCATTGATTCCGGCTTCAAATCCTTTACCTATGCCTCAAACCGATCACCGAGATGACTCAAGATCACCCAAATTTACTGCAATAAATCCTGGTTAAAGGAGTTAGTTGGAACAGACAATTAACTATGACTTCCTCGGTCCATATCGGAGTCCTATAAAAGATCAGTTGAGTTCTTCATGTTACAACTGTTGATGTCTCTTTCTTGGCTTACCGGTTGCACGTCCTTGGTGTGCTTCCTTTTGCGCAGATTATCGGTTGCACTATCCCGGTTGTGTTATAGACACTAGTTGCCAATCGTCTAAACCGGTTGCAGTTCGGTCCTTGATTGATACTGAAATACTCTCTATCCTAACTGAGTGCATTGCCCGATTAATGATGCTTAGTGTAGTGACCGGTTACAACGGATTACAATTGTTCTTTTCTTGCCAAACCAGCCTCTTTTGATGTAGATTTTCGTAGAGCTTCAGCCTATATAGAGATGACAAATCTCTATCTCTTTTGCCAATCAATGACAATACCTGAACCGGTAGAGTGTTTTACCAGTTACCATCATTTGATGCTAACAAGATTTGTAGTTAAAAGGAAGTTATTCTTATAATTTTTCTGCATATGCTAGTATTTTGCAAGCAAGTTCTTTGACTAAGGAACACATTAAGTATCCATTTGGAAATTGCTATGGCTAAAGTTTTTGCAAGTTACGGACCATTTTGGTATAGTGATTGCACATTGATCTTTGAACAATATCACAACTCTATTTGGACTCCCAATGACAATTGTTGGTATAACAATTCATCAATAACTTATGTTGCAATTTTTCCTCCTCGAAATTGTTGAGTTTCAGAAGCAAATCAATAATCATAAATCAATTTTAACATAGATCAGTGAAGTATAACCCAATTTGTTGTCATTTGGAATAAACAGGTTCCAACTATCAAGTTGATTCTAAAGCTTGAGTCATTGAACCAATTCCTTGAAATAATGGAGATATATTATTCCGTTCTAAACATGGTTGGCAAATCCTAACACATCTGGTTCAGATCCACATTTTTTGGATCAGCCAGATTTGTCTAATTAAATCTAGACTTTTCAATTCCATAGACATTTTACCCCTTTTTGTAAACTATTTTTTACCTTCCAAACAGATCAAACTTTTCAAACCTAGTAATTATGGTTAACAATTATCATAGGATACAAGATATAAACTATTATGTCTCTTACATGGTTACCATTCTATAAATAGATGAGTCTCAAGAAGAAAAAAAAACAGATTAATCTTAGCAATATTATTAAATAAGTTGTACCTTTCTATTACAAATCGATTGAAACAAGTCTTGCATTATGAGTATAAATGTAGCTTTTGAAGGCTTTGGATTTAATCTTTCGAGCACTAAACCATGTATACTAAGATGTTACAATTTCAAGCCAAAATTTATTAGTAGTGGCACACTATAGTGTCATGTCCCCATTTTGGCTGACATTGTTTGGCATGACGGATTTGCCTATCATCGACTCTCGTAGGCAAATGGTTTGGAGAGAGGGTCATTATGTTGATCATTTGATTGCATATTGCTGACAGAGCCTACATTCGGTAGAGCCTACGTTCAGTCGTAGTTGGGCCTACATTCAGTTATGAGACATTTGGGCCTACATTGTTATAATTTTGAGTTGAGAAATGTACTTTATTATTATAATGTTATTTTATTATAAAGTACATTATAATTGGATGTTTCTAAAAGTTCTAGCAACTTCTCAAGGAAAAGAATAAATAGAGGGCTTGGGCTTTCATTTGGACATGCTTGGATTTGGGATTTTTTCTACTTCTTCCATTGTGAAGCAATTTGTAGCCTTTTGGTCTGTAAATATCATTCGATCTTTGGAAACGATCACTCCCCTAGATTGGCATAACTGAGGTAGTGAGATATCTACTAAAGGGTTGCATGATTGGAGATGGTACTCAGCCATTTCATGTGGATTTCATGTGAAGATTGATTTGAGGGTTTGAATTTGATGGAATAAGGGTTTGTTTTTCGTCATTGCATTGGAGAATCAATTCGGTGGAGTTTGGAAGACCATTTGGTGCATTTTCAAAGAAGTTCTTATCAGGGTTTGGACTCACATATTTACTCATAACTTCATAACCGGCTGGAGAATAATTTTATGCATTTGGCGAATGATACTTCATTCCTAGGCGCCCCTATTTGGACCATTTTCGGTACCTAACATCCAGCAAAGAATTTTATGCAGGAGCCGTACAGTACAGCCCAGGTACTGCCTGCATCTGGTAGCAGTACGGCAAATGTACAGGGGTGCAGATTTGGGGTGGCATCATCAGCAATTGTCATCATCAACTCGGTCAACAGCAGTGCATCATTCCCAGGTTCATTTCATGTGTTTATATGTTGATGTTTGATGTAAAAATTGCATTGAAGGTGGCACTGTTACAACAGTCCAGAATTTGTTATGATCAGTCACTGTTTCTCATCATGGTAATTGTAATAACATAGCAAGGAAGAGCATTGGTTTGTCATAGAAGATAGTGCGTTGTATGGAATCAAAGAAGTGCATTGAATGAACTTGTTATAGCAATAGTTCATTGTTCATGTGTGACAGTTCATACATTGTCATAATTCAGAAGTTGTAAACAGTCATATATGTATTCCGGAAACAGTCTATAAGATCAGTCATTGCTATATCGGAATCAGTCTTGTAGTGATCATAACTCAAGAGATATTGTTAGTCATTGCATTGTCTTGTTTGGCAATAGTTCATTATAGTGAAGTCTGACATTGTAATAGCTGTAACAGTCCATTGTAATCAGACTTTGTTATTTTGGATTGATATGATAGAAGGTGCATAGTAAGTTCATAGTATTAGTGCTCATATGAAAGGGTTTGTAACAGTCATACATTTCTAGGAAATCAGTTTACTGAATGTTGCAATCAGAATTAAGAAGTTCATGATCCATATTGGCATTGAGTCTTTGCATTGTTTAGAGATTCATTGTTGCTCATTGTATTACATTTCTATATTGGTTTTGTTATCTCAATTGCAATTGGATGCCAAAAACAATAAACATATTGAAACACATCATTGCAAGCAAAACATTTCAGTGCATGCCAACTGTTTGACGAAATTTCTTAGTACAATATTAGAGGTTTTAGTGATCCTACTGGTGAGGGTCATTACATATAGACCTAATTGAATTGCAGAAATATACAATTTTTTATTTTCCATAGACCAGCTAAGACTCAAACCTAGGACCTCCAATGTGCATGTTGGGATGCTCTACCACCAACATGCATGCCTCTTTATGGCCGGGGATTTGGGTAGGCTCCCTATTATGGTTTTTGTGTGGCTCAATTCTCTATCACCCCCTTGAGCTACACTTTGGTGCTCAAGACTCTGATATCGTGATATTTTCCTCGGACCAGCTAGGACTAAAACCTAGAACCTCTCATGTGCAAACTAGGGTGCTCACTGCTAAGCTAAAGGCCTTCCTTGTGATTGAGGTATTTTGGTAGCCACCTTATTGAAGAGCATATGCTTATACTAAGAGGGGGGTGAATCAGTATTAGGATGAATTTTAAAACTTATTTCAAATTTGCAAATATAACTTCAAAAACATCAAGCAAACAAGAACACGAAATTATGTCGAAACCCCTAAGGTAAAATACCACTTCAAAATATTGCTTTTATTAACTTCTTTCAAACTATAGGCAGCAACCCACATAAGACACCGATGTTACAAACGTGAGCTCCAACTTGGTAGAAGCACCAACTCCCTCTAAGTACCAACTCAATATGAGGCATTGACCTCCAATAAACTTTCCTTGAAAAAACTTAGATGTAATTTGCTCAAAAAAACTTCTTTGCATTCTGATCCATAAGCATAAATCTGTACTTCCTCATTTTTTATCATCACACTTTATCTCTAATCCTTTAAATCACTAAAAAATCATCTTCTTAAACTGAACTTTCCTTAATCGTTAAAAAATCATCTCCATAAAACTCTTCAAGAATAAAAACTACTTAAAATGGTGTTATTTGGATTCTCAAACTAGAAGATTTCTAAAATATCTTGGGTGTCGAAATCTGATCATGAAACCTTAACAAATCTGCTTTTAAATCTGCACAAAACATTTCTTTTTCACATTAAATCTTTCTTTTTATGACACATTCAATCTTTCTTTATATGACATAAATCAAATTTGGTTTATACTTTATCCTATCATATCCTCAAACAATATTTTACTTTTTACTTCTAAAAGTGATGGCCAACTTTATGTGATTTTCTTTCCTTTCTTTTCTTGGCAATGTTTACCTTAGCAATATCAAACATTAGGCTAATTCTTTCTAACACAACAGCATATTCTTTCTAGCAATAACATATTCTTTCTAACAACAATTTCTTATATCTTTTTGCATGTATCAAGCTTTGACATCAATGACAATTATCTAAAAAACTCCCCCTTTGTCATTGATGGCAACTTCAAGCTTACAAAACTGAAAATGCAACCTGCAATATGCTCTTGATCCCCCTGTCTCTGATTCTCCCCCTTTGACATCAAAGCTAAAGGAGATAATAACTCTGTGAGTTCTTCATGTGGAGCTACATGATATCACAACTATAAGTTCTCTTTTAATCAATACTCTTTCTTAATGACAAGATAAGTGTGACATCATTCCCAACTTCTTCCTCAAACACTCAAAAGTTTCATTTGGAAGAGGCTTGGTGAAGATATCTACAACTTGTTCTTTGGTAGAAATATATTCTAACTTGACCTAATTGCCAGCAACTTGTTCTCTTGAAAAATGATACTTAGTTGGAATACGTTTAGTCCAAGAGTGTGTAACTAGATTCTTAAATATATTAAATTGCAATCGTATTGTCACAAAAAATAGAGATGGGATGATCAAACTCTACCTTCATGTCCTTCAATGTCTACCTCACCTCATCATTAGAAGTCATGTGAAACAAGAAACTACTGCAATATATTCAGCTTCAACTATAGACAAAGAAATTGCCTCTTGTTTCTTACTCAACCACAAAACGAGGAAGTTTCCTATTAGGAATGTACCTCTACTCATGCTCTTTCTACCATCAACACTACTGGCCCAATTTGCATCTGTGTATGCTATGAGAGTGAAATCATTACCCCTCGGATACCATAAACCATAATTCATAGTGTCTTTCAGATATTCAAATATCCTCTTTACAACACTTACATGAGTCTCCTTTGGTGTAGCCTAAAAGAAAGTGACATAACCAATAGTTTGCATAATATTTGGGTATGTAGCTATGACATACAATAAACTCCAAATTATTGACCTATACAAAGTTTGATTAGCTTCAGGAAATTCGCTGTGCTTGCTCAACTTGCATCTTCTAACCATGGGGGTACTCATAGGATTGAATGTTCTACCTTGAACTTCTTCAGCATTTCCAAACATACTTGGTTTGAGAAAGAAACATTCCATTAGCTGATTCTAATATTTGAAAACCAAGAAAATAAGACAGCTCACCAAGCATTGACATTTCAAACTCATTTTGTGTGGTAGTAGCAAATGTTTTGCACATATTTTCATTGTTGCCTGCAAAGATGATATCATCTACATAAACAACAACAATTACCATGTTATTACCTTCATTTTTGACATGAAGGTTGTTGTCTACAAAACCTCTTTTGTAGCCTTGTTGCTACAAGTATTTGTCTAGCCTAGAATACCAAGCTTTGGGTGCTTGTTTCAACCCATATTGTGCCTTCTTCAGCTTGCATATATAGTCCTGGTTTTCTAGAAATAATAAATCCACCAGGCTGTTCCATATAAACTTCCTCCAAATTTCCATTCGCAAAGACTGATTTTACATCCATTTGAAAGACTTTGGAATTCTTGAAGCTTGCAAAAGATAGAAACATTCTTATTGCTTGTAACCAAGCAATAGGTGTGAATGTTTCTTCAAAGTCAACAACCTCAATTTGCGCATATTCCATGGACACAAGACTTGCCTTACTTCTTACAATTTGGCCAACTTTGTTTTCTTTATTCTTGAAGACCCATTTAGTTCTAATAACATTCTTATCTTTCGGTCTTGGAACAATTTCCTAAGTCCTATTCTTCTCAATTTAATCAATCTCTTCGTCCATTGCTTCTATCCAATTTTTGTCTTTACTTGCTTCTTGAACACTCTTTGGTTCAATTTTGGAAACGAAAGATGTATCTTGATTTTCTAAATAATCTATCAATCTTTTGGTTGCTCTTGACCTATCACCTCTTATTATCAGATCTTCTAGATGATTTCTTTGTATAAATTTAGGTGATGTCTTTGTGGAAGCTTTTGATGATGTCTTTGAAGGTGTCTTTTGTGCAACTGTTTCTACTGCACCTCCTTTTACACTTTCTTTATCTTCCTTGAACTCCTTTGAATGTAGATCATCTACTTCTTGCATTTGTTTTGGAAGATTTCTATTTCATCAACTTTAACGTTTTCACTTTCAACAATATTGTGCAAGCATTTATTTTAGCATCTATATGCTACTCTTCAAAGAATATTCAAGAAAAATTTCCTCACCTGCTCTTGAGACAAAATTACCCAAACTGACTTCAACTTTTCTAATATAAAATAGACTACCAAACACTTTGAAGTACTTTACAGTTGCTGGCCTACGTATCCATAACTCATAAGGAGTCTTATTGGTATTGACTTGGATTAACATACAATTCTGAATATAAATAGAACTACTTCTTTCTAGAAAGAATTAAGGACTTTGGACTCATTTAGCATGCTCTGAGCCATCCCTTGAACTGTCCTATATTTCCTTTCCACAACACCATTTTGTTATGGTGTTTTTGTAGCTGAAAATGTCTTTTTATTTCATGCTTTTTGTAGAAATCTTGGATTCACTTGACGTAAATTCTCCCTCTTTGTCTAATCGAAGACATTTCAACTTCTTTCCAATCTCATTCTCCACTAAGGCTATATCCGCCTTAAATTTGTCAAGTGCTTCTTAATATTGAAAGGAAGGGTGAATCAGTATTAGGAGAAATTTTAACACTTATTTCAAATCTGCAAATATAACTTCAAAAACATCAAGCAAACAAGAACGTAGAAATTACGTGGAAAACCCCAAAGGGAAAAACCACGGAAAAATATTGCTTTTATTAACTTCTTACAAATTGTGAGCAACAACCCACAAAAGACACTGAGCTTACAAACTTGAGCTCCAACTCAGTATGAGGCACCAGCCTACAACAAACTTTACTTGAAAAAAAATTATTTGTACTCTGCTCAAAAGAACTTCTCTGTATTATGCTCAATAAACATAAATTTGTACTTGCTCTTTTTTTATCATCACACTTTATCTCTGATTTTTTAAATCACTAAAAAATCTTTTTCTTAAACTGCACTTTCCTTAAATCACTAAAAGATCATCTTCTTACACTGCCCTTTCCTTAATCATTTAAAAATCTTCTTAAACTGCACTTTCCTTTTTTATTTCATAAATATCCATAAAACTTTTCAAGGATAAAAACTACTAAAAATGGTGCTGCTGTTTGGATTCTCAAAATAGAAGATTTCTAAAATATCTTGAGCACCCAAATCTGATCATGAAACCTTATCAAATCTGCTTTTAAATCTGCATAAAATATTATTATATTTCTTATTATGTAACATTAAAACTTTCTTTTTATGACACATTAAATCTTTCTTTTTGTGTCACATTTAATCTTTCTTTCTATGACACATTCAATCTTTTTTATAACATAAATCAGATGTGGTTTATCCTATCATATCCTCAAACATTTTTTTCTTGTTTACTTCTATAAGTGACTGCCAGCGCTATGTAATTTGCTTTCCTTTTTGTTCTTGGTAATGCTTACCTGCTTTTAACACTAGGTAAATTCTTTCTAGCACAACAGCATATTCTTTCTAAAAACAGTTACTTATATTTTTTTGCACGTATCAAGTTTTGACATGAATGAAAATCATCTAACACTTATAACAGTTCCGATATGTCTCATTTTTTAATGAATTACAGTTCTAATATGGCCAAGAACATTTTGAGAAGACATGGAAGCCTAACAATCATCATTGGTATAGATGTCTGGTTAAGAAACAGACAGATGGAAAAAAATTTGAAACATATGTCCAGCATAAATATATCCAACCAGCATTTAATCGTTAACTTGTATAGCAATGCAGAAATAAAGTCAGATTATATCTACAACATTACACAAATATCTGAGGGGTTGACCATATGGGGCCAAGGATGTATTATTTTAGTGGATCTGATTAAACATCTTTCATTCTTCAAAGACCATTCGACTCATCTAGTTTAGCTTCATGTCTTTCTTTCAGTTGAATTAGGATTGTTTTCATGAGTTTATTATTCTAATGTTCTGTTGCACTGTGTTTAATTTGCACCATAACATTTTTTCATATCAACGAAGACTGGCAATTCTAGTGGCTATAACTTCAGTAATGTGTTTCTCTTGCATCTAATTTAAACCCTGTTTTTTACATGTTACCTATGTGACCACCTATGTTTTTGATGGTGCTATTATAACTAGAAGTTATTGCCGTGTTCACCATAATCCTTTAACAACACTTCAAAGCATTGACCCAACTAACATAAAACCCATAAATTCCACAGGATCCCAATGCCAAAATAGCATTTTCCCTGTTGAAAAAGTCCCATCCAAATAACATTGAGATAGGCATCAATTGTATTAAATTCAGGACATATAATGTTAGCAATTCAAGATTGTCATTAGTGTCCATCCACAAACGCTATGCACCGGTAAGGGGTCACCGATCACTCACAACACTTGGAAGACACTGGTAGACAAGCAACATAACGTTTGCACCAGTTGATAATACTCACCGGTAAGGACACACACCGGTCTCAGTATGCATAAGTTGAACCGGATATAAGGTAACACCGGTCTAAAGCAGACTAAAGATGTGCACCGGGTTTAATGGATCAGTTTGAGTTAAAAGCAGGATTATACGAGACATCCACCACTTAGAAGTGGAGTTAGCTTTTTAACAGGAGTTAGCTTTAATTCATGCGGATGTCTTGCAAGGTAAACTCCAGTTCAATGTGCATAGCTTTTTTGCTGATTGCATGATTTATTGCAGAGTTTGCAATCTGGCGGTTCTATGAGTTAAGGGTCTCATTACAGAGAATCTCTTGTATAAATACAGGTCATAGGATGCAAGATTAGTTGTTGTTGAAATTGGATGATTGCATAGAGCAGAGGAGAGATATCTTCTGAGAAACGCTGCACAAAAGTAGCAAAGTTCAACAGCCAGGCCAACAAGGAACAAAGGTATGATCTAATCAGACATTCAGTGTCACAATAGATCATTACGTTTATCAGTAGCAAAAGAATATTCAAATCCCTCTATTAGGGTGAACCTAGTCGGTTTGTTGTAAAAATCCCTTAACAGGATAACATCTTATTTGATGTTTAAAGTCCTGTAACTAGGCAGCTCCTAACAAGGCTTAGATCCTAAACGATCTTTTGTAAAAATCCCTTAATCGGGTAGCACCATAGCCAGTGCTTTGTATGCTCCTAACAGGGCACCTTCATTAAAACTAGTGAAGTTGTGAGCTTTGTCTCACCGTGGTTTTTTCCTTCTAACCGAGGGTTTCCACGTATAAACACCTGTGTTGATCTGAGTCATTTTGCTTATGATAGTAAATGGTTGATTGACTTTCTATTCTTCAATGCAAAATCTGCTTGCTAGTTTTAGAATTATAAAAATTATGTTACTGATTCACCCCTCCCCTCTCAGTAACCGGTAAATTATTAACAATTGGTATCAAAGCTAAGTTCTCTCTGCTTTCAAGCCTAACAGCTGAAGAGAAAGATCATGGAGGTTTATCGGTATCAAAAGCAGCTTGAGGAAGCCAATGACCTCATAGCCTCTAGAGAATAGATTGAGGAGATCACTTGCGAAAAGAAAGGAGCTAGCACTACAACTGAATGAGAGCAATGAAACCATTGATGAGCTCTCTGGACAGAGTGGATCTGACGAAGCTAAGGAGGCAATATCTGAACTCATGGAAAAGAATCAAATCCTCACCGATGAAATCTCTAATCTCAAAAGAGAACAAGAAGACAATGCCCTGAGGATGACTAAATTAATCGAGAAGAAGAGAAAAGCTGAAGACAAAAGAAATTCGGCAGTCAAGTCTCTGTCAGCCTCGGAGAAAGCAAGGGACCGGGCAATAGAAGCCGTAGGAGCAAATGAACTTATCATTCTACAACTTCAAGAAGACATACAAAGTGTCACCCAAGAAAATGCCCACATGCAGAAAGGCTGGCATGATAGGAATGAAGCATGCAATAGACTGTCTCAAGAATTGTATCAACTAAGGGAGCAAATGAACAAACTTGAAGAGACAAATGAAATACTAAGAAGATACAACGAAAGTTCAACTAAGCTTGATGAACAACTCAAATGTCAGAGAAGACATGAAGATCAGACCAGTCTTGGTTTCACCAGTGAAAAGGCAAAAAGGAATGGTGAGCCCTCTAGGGAAAAAGCAATCAAGAAGGATAAGATGAAATCGCTGGTGCAATAGAATAAGAATTTCCCTAACACATCTTGCAACCACTGAGGGAAATCAGGTCATAAGACCAATAACTGCAGGAATGCACCGGTAAAGACCAACAGTAGCTACTGCAAGAACTGCGGTAAAAAGGGCCACAAGACCAATGAGTGCTGGTCTAGTCCCACATCTGTGTCCATCAGCAGCATGAGAAGCTTCAGAGGGTACTGCTATGCGTGCAATAAATTTGGACACAGAGCACAAGAATGCAGATCCAAGACAATGGCACTCAGATCCCCAAAACCAATACTCACTAAAAGAAGCAAGGACCTGAGCACAATGAACTGTGTGAATTGTGGATCACACAACTATAATGGATCTTGCAACAAGCCAACTGACACTAGAAGAATGAACTCATGGAAAGCAACTGGAGTGATCTGCTATCACTGCAACAAAGTGGGACACAAAGCCAAAGAATGCAGAAACCGATCATCCGGTAACAAGAAGGAACCGGTTAAATCTGAAGAAAAGATCAACAAGAAAAGACTAAAAAAATGGTCAAATAGATTTGGTTCGTAAAAGAATCAAAAATCTCCGCTGAAGAGAAGACAGAGGAAAGATCACCATTTGCTGATGGTGATATTTCTTCAACAAATTAAACCATGAAGGTTTAGAGGGAACAGGTAGATCCACTACCCTTCCCAGTATGACTGATGAGAGTTGGGCTCATTCGGTCTTCAAAATTAACCGGTAAGACAAGTTTACAATCAACCAGTTGGTAAAATAGAAAAAGGTAGGTAAAGCATTTATTACTGTAACCGTTTAACAAATAGTTACCGTTTGGTAATTACCGTTATAACCTAGCCCTATAAAGGAAAGGGGAAATTACTCCCAAGTTTTCACTTTGCTTACTTTGCGATTTAGGAATTCTTGTGCTAAGTATTGTTTTTACGCTGTGATCTTTGAGAAACCACTATCTGCAAAGTACCAGTTAGGAAGAATGGCTTCATCTTCATCTATCATGAAGTTGATCAAAGGAGATCTAGTGAACAGACCAGCATACAACTTCTTGCCTATGCAGAATAGAGAAAACGACATGGTTGGTGCTCTCTCTTCCATACCAAAAGGAGTCCTATTGACTGAGGATGTTACAGCATTCATTCACACCAAACAGGAAGAAATCGAAGAAACCTTCATTCAAGGAAAATATGTGTCGTTATGTGAAGAAGGGAAACTGCTCGACAAATATGCCAATTTGATATCTTCCGGTCTAATAAATGGTGTGTGCTACCATGCAATCTTCCAAGAGGACCAAATTAGACTGTTACTGAGCCGTCTTCATGAACTAGGATTCTGGCTCAACCAAGGGGCATGTTACGAGATCACCAAAGAGGATCTCCACAGAGTGACCGGGTACAGTGACAAAGGGGAAGCGATAACCTTGCGCACCATCTCCAATTCTATCGTCAACGAGCTGACCAAGTCAAAGTTCGATGGTCGACTCATGACTATTAACCACATTGAAGATGAAGGAGTGCGTTTCACGTCCGCTATTATCGGATATAAAGTCTGCCAGTCAAGCAATCTAAACAACATACCAGGTGGAGCAATTCATGTTGCGCATCGCATTATGCACGAAAATGTCCAATACGACATTTGTACAATGCTTCAAAACCAAATCTTTGAAAATATGAAGAAGCTTGGAGTTGTGAAGAAGAAATCTATGAAGTATGGAACCCTTCTGGTGTGGCTATACTTCTTCTACTTGGATTTCTTCCCAGGATTCGGAAAAGTGAATTGGAGAACCGACAAACCGATCATGCATCAAATCACTGAAATGGCAAATAGACAAGGAGACCAGCTAAGCAATGCCATGACCAAACATTTTGAAACCTTTCAACTGGAGATGCACGAGAGGGAAAGAATTCCGTCGGCAATTGTCGAACATTACAAGGATGAGGTATGTTTTCTGGTCACCACCGACAACTGTATTATTCAAGCAGTTGAACCAAGAGATGCATATGCTCATAAGCTGGGTTACGAGATCTCAGCCAAAGACGCTAAGGCATATGCTGAGACACTAAATGATGCAAATTTGGATCTTAGTGCAAATCGGTTCGGTACGTACACAGAAATTCTTCAGAATCTGTCAAAAAGGACACCAATCAAAATTGTCTATAAAAGGATGCCTCCATCAAAAAAGAAATCAGCGACAGGACAGTCCAAAGGTCGAAGGAAGAAAGAAGAACCGATACCCAGCATCCAAGAGGAAGAACTAGAAGAAATAGACCTTGAAGTCACAGTTCCTCTAATTAGGAAAAAGCAGACTGAAAAAGTGTCAAAGAGGATCCACCTAGATGAGCCAAGCCCACAATAGATGAAATTGTGGAAGGACTAAAGAAGGCTGGAAACTTAGGCACTATAAGGAGAAGATATGACTTAAGCAGCGATGAAGATAAGGACAAACTTGAGGAAGCGGTAGCATTCTGCCTCCACAAATTTAATTATCATCCCGGTGGACTTCGCACTACTCTATCAGAACAACTTCTACAGAATATTGAGACCCGGTGGAAAGCCACAGAAGAAAAAGAAAAGGAAGAGAGGATACGAGCTCTTCTGGAGGTTCAAAATCACCTTACTCTGGACGAGGCAGCCGAACAGGCTGAACTACATCAGAAAACCTTTGCAACTATAAGAAGGATAGGCCTAGTGCTTATTGGAGAAATTGAAAAGGTGCACAATGAGGAAGTCACACTATGGACCAACCTTCTTCAAACTCATCGACAAGCGGAAGAAGCAGCACAAAGAGCTACAGCTAAACCGGCACCTGACATCGGTAAAGGGAAGGGAATACTAGGGGAAGAAGCACTGGTACTAGTAGACTTAACCAAGAAACAAGCAACGAGTCCAACGGTTCTCATCTCACCAAACAAAGGTAACTATCAACCTATGCATGTGGATGACTTAATTACTGAAGTTATGGACTTTGGAAATGTAGGAAATGCAGCTAAATGGTAGTGTACTAAACGAAGAAGACAAACAAAAGCCGATTGTCAGAATTGTAGAAACCTTCATGGACTATCATAGGACTCCTAAGGAGTACAGATCCAAGTTCCCACCGGAACTAAACAACAGGCTACAAGAAAAATGGAAGACCGGTCTAAGGATGAACACCAGAATCACCAAAGAAACACTACTCAAGGTCCAACCAGGGTTTAGTGAAGAAAGAATAAAGCTTCTACCAGAAGAAGCATCCATGAACTTGAAAACACTTGATAGAGTTGCAGAGATATTGAATGGATATGAGAACAAAGTCTACAAAGACACTCTAGACTACTGGAATAGTTATGACTTCAAAGCATTAGAAAGATATGGTCCTCAGGATCAGAACAGGCCTGTGCAATCAAAGGAGCTCTTAACTGATGATCAACCAAATGCTGAACAAGAAACAGGAAGTGATATACCCATAGGGGAACTCCATACTGCTGAGATGCAACAGCAAAAAGAAGACCCACTGGGAGAACAACCACAAAATGTTGAAAGTAGTAAGCCAGCAGAAGAAGTTCAACCGAAAAGCAGAGCTCATCAAATAATGGAAGACAACAAGGGGCAAAAAGAAGAGACCTCTGTCCACACAGAGCAGCTAAGACTGGAGCAAGAGCAAGGTCAGCAAGAACACAGAGACATTCCTAGCTCATCTTCAAAAAGGAAACTAACATTTGCTAAGGAAAAAGAAGCAAAGAAAAGTAAAATCACCGAAACAGTAGTAGACATCAGCAAGATGTCAACAAGGCAGCTCAAGGAGTTGACCAAGAGGAAATAGAACATGGTCTTGACTACAGTAAAGAACATCCTGTGCAACTTTGTACCAGATGCAGACGTTGATGAAGATGAACCAGTCATCGATCAACTAGAGGTACTTACACAGGCAATCGGTGAGGATCTAACAGATCTAGAAACAATGGCCATTGACCACTATGAGAAGAAAAGAGTGGAGATTCTCCACAAACAGGTTGAAGAAATCAAGGTCAATGTGACGTCCAACTTAAAAGTGTTGCAGGAGCAACTGCAAGTGGCAAATAGTCTGATGACAAGAACATCCCATTTCAATACATTCTTGCAAGATCTGTCAGAAAAATCAGCAAAGGTCTCAGAAGAAATTAGAGTACTATCCTCTCAGTTTGATATTAAGAACAAAACCGCAACTACTTACAGCAGAGAAATGACAAGTTTAAGTCTAATACTAAGGAAAATTGCTAAAGAAGAGTATAAGAGAATCCAAGAAATAATTGGATTCTAGATGTTTCTAGCACCAACATTTGACATCATGCAGCAAACATCAACTTCTGTGGAGAATCTAATAAATGAACCAGACTATAAAACTGTGGAAGACATGGAGAACATAATTGTTTCTCTCAAAGCAGCCCAGAAGAATATGGAATATGTAATCAGTCAATGGGCACCTTTTTTACAATCTGCTAAGACTACCTACAAGGATATCTTCAACAAACTCCGAATGTAAATTCCTTAGAGCAGCTACACCATTTGTCCTCTGGAGGCAAAAAGGGGAAGATAGATGGTCCTAAAGTGACAAAATTGAGAAGTAAACAGAAGCAGAATAGAGAAGAACACTAGAGCATTTAGACAGGGGAAGTGTTCTACAGAATAGTACAGTGCAGAAACGGGAACCGATACAGTAAGTGATTGAAGTTTGTGTATAGTTTTGCCACCAATGACAAAGGAGAAGATTGTTAGCAATTCAAGATTGTCATTAGTGTCCATCCACAAACGCTATGCACCGGTAAGGGGTCACCAGTCACTCACAACACTTGGAAGACACCGGTAGACAAGCAACATAACGTTTGCACCGGTCGATAATACTCACCGGTAAGGACACACACCGGTGTTAGTATGCATAAGTTGAACCGGATATAAGGTCACACCGGTCTAAAGCAAACTAAAGATCTACACCGAGTTTAATGGATCAGTTTGAGTTAAAAGCAGGATTATACGGGACATCCACTGTTTAGAAGTGAAGTTAGCTTTTTAACAGGAGTTACCTTTAATTCATGCGGATGTTTTGCAAGGTAAACTCTAGTTCAGTGCGCATAGCTTTTTTGCTGATTGCATGATTTATTGCGGAGTTTGCAGCCTAGCGGTTCTATGAGTTAAGGGTCTCATTACGGAGAATCTCTTGTATAAATACAAGTCATAGGACACAAGATAAGTTGTTGTTGAAATTGGATGATTGCATAGCGCAAAGGAGAGATATCTTCTGATAAACACTGCACAAAAGTAGTAGAGTTCAATAGCCAGGCCAACAAGGAACAGAGGTATGATCTAATCAGACATTCAGTGTCACAATAGATCATTACGTTTATCAATAGCAAAAGAATATTCAAATCCCTCTATTAGGGTGAACCTAATCAGTTCGTTGTAAAAATCCCTTAACAGGGTAACATCTTGTTTGATGTTTAAAGTCCTGTAACTAGGCAGCTCCTAATAGTGCTTAGATCCTAAACAATCTTTTGTAAAAATCCCTTAACCAGGTAGCACCATAGCCAGTGCTTTGTATACTCCTAACAGGGCACCTTCATTAAAACTAGTGAAGTTGTGAGCTCTATCTCACCGTGGTTTTTTCCTTCTAACCGAGGGTTTCCACGTATAAACACTTGTGTTGATCTAAGTCATTTTGCTTATAATAGTAAATGGTTGATTGACTTTCTGTTCTTTAATGCAAAATCTGTTTGCTAGTTTTAGAATTATAAAAAATTTGTTACTGATTCACCCCTCCCCTCTCAGTAACCAGTAAATTATTAACATATAACTCCCTTTAAAAAATTGAAAATAACTAAAGAAATCATAAAGGCATGAAAAAGTGGAGAATGTTATCAAATTCTAAAGCCATCAAGAAAAATCAAAGCAAAGGAGCACGTATAGATCAAAATGTTTCTATTAATGAATATTATGTTATCACAAACTTGCTTTGCTGAATTGTTAAAATATTTGTTACTTATAAAGTATTATCATCATTCTTAAATTTGTTTTAAATTTTAATTGTAAAATCTGATTTTTAAAAACAGCTTCCTTCCATAAGAAACTTGATGACAGATAAAAAGTAATACCTGATGACAGATAAAAAGTAATACCTGAATAAGCATTGACAGTGCAAGGTAAATACCCAGGAGCACAATCATGCCCTGTTGAACAGTAATAAAACAGGTGATAATCTCCTGACATCAGTTTGAAATTGCTCTTCAAGTACATTGCTTTTTTTCTTTCTTCAATCACTGGCAATTAAAATTTCAACTTACATATATAATCTTGAACCGCAGCATTGTCTCTCTTATATCTTTGTCCCTCTCAGTTGGTGCTACAGGGTTGATGAAAAATCCCAAAATGAGAAAAAGGACAGTTGGTATGAGGGTTAACATAAGAATAAATTTGTTCACATCGGGTCGCAAAAAAGCCTCATAAACCTGCAGAAAACAAAGTCAATGTCTAATTCAGGTCCTGCAAGTGAAACAAAGAAAAGTTTAAAGAACAAAGTATGAACCAAACCTCAATATGCTTTCTATGTGTATATGTGAATATGAAGTCCAAAAGAAAAGGCATGTGTTCACCCAAGAATGATGAGAAAGAAAGAAAAATAGAAGTTTGAATTGTATAGATATGACAAAGGATGAGAATCAACTTAATCAAAACTCAGATCAAAGTGATGGCCAAATTTATGTTATTGAATTACTTGAATATATCAACAGGAAGAATGAACTATAGACAAGCATTGAGGGAAAGAATTTTTGCCTAAAATCAGTGCAGAGCAGAATTGGAAATGATGCAGTAAAAATGCTCAGAAAAATCAATCAAAAACTGTTCTTAATGAAGTTATATATGAAATCTTTAAATAGTGTTAGTATTATTTTAGGCTTTAGAATTTTTGAGAATTTTTTACTTCGCAATACTTAGCCACTTCTCTAAATGTCCTTAATGAAAACTTGTTCAGAGCAACATGATTCTTACAGTCACAAACATGGCACCACTCAACCCAAGTTGAGACTTAAGTATGCCCATTGCTGTACCCCGATGGTCCTCAAAGTTCTGCAAGCTGGAAAACAATAAGGATCAATACAGGTATTTATTTAAAGCAACAACAAAGTATACATCACAATTTAAGTTTCATCAGTCTAAAATGAGACTGATTACAAACATTATCCACATTTGCTAAATCAAGCTGATGTTTGATACTAAACCTGCTCATCATGCAGGCAGTGTCTACCCAAGCATCTCCGCCATTTCCCAAAGCCATATACAAGAAAAGCTAACACAAATGATTACAGAATACACAACATAAGCATAAAATCAATAGTAAGACTTGATGAAGCTTCATTGTTTAAGAACAAGGCATAGAATATGGATCAAGAGCTATTCCTTACGAAAACATGAAAGAAAGATAAGAAGACTGGGAAGATGACATTAGCACTTAGAAAATCTCCTAAAATACTGCAAAGGAATGAAGACATCCTCACGTCATGCTCCTGCATAATGGACAAGAACATTAGGTGCTTACCATCCAAATTGATGTTGGAGTATCCCGAGACATTGTCATCCACGTCTACATAAAACAAATCTAATCTCACAATCAATTTAACTGGAATAGCAACTCAAAAATAGATCAAAACTCAAGAAACAAAATCTTACAGACAAGCATCTCTTAAAAAATTGTTGTTATCATTATCTGTTACAAAGATTTTTTAATTAAAAACAATTTAAAATAATTAAATCCTCCATAATAAGACATGCACAAGACATATGGCGCATATATAGAAACTTGGTGATATGCCAGAATGAGTGAAAATTTTCAAATTACTAACCAGACCGTAGCCAAAAAAGTGCATAAGTGCCCCAACATACACAGTAACCCATGGTGGGTATATATTGTAAAATAAACCAGAAACAATGCCAAGAAAGGCTCCAAAATCCTTAGCAGCTCCAATATTGTCAATCTGCTCCTGACTATAGTGAAACTTTTCCTTGATATGCTCACTATAAACAGCATATGTGTATGTTAACCCACTGCATCCCTGGAAAATGAAAAAATAGGTCACATAATATACTGGTAAAATATTGTAAATAAGCAAGAACATTGAGCTTCACTTGTAGCAAATCAATATTGAATGTGGTTACTCCAGTTAGTAGAACAGGATGATATTTGTTATCTTTTAACTTATGGAAAAGATTGAGCCAAGGAGGATAAAATTCTCTCTTCCAAAGCCAAATTACTAAAAGATAATTTAGGTTTGCAAGAAAATGAAAAAAACATGACATACCAAACAAATCTACACTAGTACCAAGACCTATGTCGAGGAGTTGTTCTTTTGACATGGACATCCCTGTCTTTCACAATAAGAAAGAGAGGTGGATCATAGACTCAAAATATTATTTCATTGAAAAATCATGGAATGAGTAGAAAAATTAAGTGAAAGGAATTGATAGCTAGCTTGGTCGATTTGGATGGGAAGCTATGGCATTGTTTGAAGATACTTTTGTCAATACGCTATACCATGGGCTCTTGCCAAGGCTGATGGAGGATCAAGAGTGTTCATCACAAAGAGTATCTTAATGAACTTAATGTGATGTTTGGATGATGTTCTTATCGACTCAAGGAAAGCATCTTACCAAGTAAACTAATCAATTCAGCTACATGTCCCACTTGTTACAGAGAGGTTGGTATATCATGGGTTTTCTAGAGAAAATAAAATTTATGGGGAGAAAAGGAGGCTCTATGGGTGAGTCTAAGTTAAAGGCTTTTTAATTTTATTTTTTTTATTTGGATCTTCATCAAGCATGGTCAGTGAGGTTCAAACATCACTGACCATGGTTGGTCAAATTCAAACATCACTGACTATGGATGGTCAAGTTCAAACATCGCCAACTGTGGTCAGTCATGTTCAAACATCACCAACCATGGTTAGTCATGTTCAAACATCACCAACCATGGCTAGTCAAGTTCAAATATTAGAAACCATTATTATTGAGGTTTGAACACCCCCAATCATATTCAATGAAGTTGATTCCAAACAGTTTTTAAAATTATTGACTTCCAAGGAGGTTTCAATGAGTTCACACAATAATTGTGCTTTAACAGTCCTATATTTTGTTGGATATCATTATAATAGCCAAGACAAATGTACTCATCATGTGCCTATTAATTGAAATAATTTCTCGTTGGTGGATAAACTGTAGAGATTTAAGATTCCTTATATGGGGTTAGAGAAAAAAATTGGTGCTTTTATGGACCACTTCTACTATGATTTGGAAATGTGTTTTTGAACATTTATCGACGAGTGATCTTCAGATTGTGTCCCAAAGGCTTGCTTGGCCAAGAGAAACAGTTGGTATCTTTTGTGGTTTATGGTATCACAGTCAATATCATTGTCCAACATGGAGAAAGCTAATTTTTTATAGTCACAACAATTTTCATAGGAATGCCCATAGTTGGAATACCACCAATAAAACTTCATGGAGATTGTACAATTGTATTTAAGACCTAAATGTATCTACTTCACAATTTCAGCTAACAAATACTGTTTATTTGAATTGAATGCTACCTAAAGATGGGTGGAATGGATTGTTTTTGTTTGGATAAGGAAAGAGTCATCTTGGTATGAGAGATGAGAAACAAATTGGGCAGCTCATGGGTTGAGGATATTTAAAGTACAATGTAAATCAAATGTGGAGACACAAGTATCAAAGAATCCACCATGACTAACATGTTTGACATTGTTTCTAATGTAGGCAGTTATTTGGGCTAGAATCTACTGTAAGATGGCTTTTCCATTTAGCCTCTTAGAGGATTCATCTAAAGTCTTAGGTGAAATAAGCATACCTTGTATTGAGTTTGGAGTCTAAAGCCATGAGGAGGATTTTGAATAAACCTTGTTCATCCATGTTGTGCTCAGCTTTGTTTGCTATGGCTTGCCTTAATGAACATGGGCAAATTCATGTTTGGTTTGTCTTACATTGACAGTTTTTTCTGAGTAAGGTACTCACTTGGAATTGTTGGAGGAAGGTGGCTTCTAAGTCTTTGAAGCCTAGGTGACATGAGGTTGAAGTCCATTGTACCATTTGTGAGCATATTCATTGAACGCCTTTGCAAAAAGCTTGGTTGTGGAATATTGACCGATATCAACCCAATTTTATGTATGGTCTTTAGTGCCAACATAAGTAATGGTTGGGGATATTGAATTTAAAAATATGGTTCCTATGCCAGCACTTGGGGATTCAAGTCTGAGATTTTTTTTAATCTAGCAATGGATTGGAGGCTAAGGTAGTGGTGGCCCATGCAGCTAAGCAAGGGAAGAGGGGAGAGCACCTATTACAGTTCCCCCACATGATTTTTTGAGTCCTAGTGGTTATTTGTCAATATTTGCTTCTAGCTCTACATTTGGATCATTCTAGGTTGAAGGGAGATGCATCTTTGGCTCCTTGGGACATGTCCCATAGACTAGGATGTGTCTCCTATAGCCAAGCATGACACGAAATCTCCCTTGGAAAAACCTAAAAGTGACACAAAATGTTAAGCACGCAAAAGGAAGCCAAGAGAAAACCACAACGAAAGGAAGGGGCATGAGAAGGAAGAAATTGATGCTCAAAAGAAAAATCAAAAGGATTTACGACAATGTTGAGTAAGTGTTTGCAACTTAGTGTACCATTTATTGGTTAATGTTTTGAGATAAGAAGTCAGTTTGAGTCTAGACTCTATATTAATTCATTGTTATCATTTTCAAACAAAGAAAGTAAATTAATATAGCTTTTTCTATAACAACTTACAAGTGATAATCTCGTACAAATGCTAGAGACCAATTCTTAAATAAACCTTTCATTTTTTTTGTTGCTAGACAACAATTGTTTAATGCTTATAAGTTTTTGTTTTAAAAGTTCAATGTCATTATATTTTCAGATTTTCTATAAATTAGTATATTATATTAAAAAATTTGGCGTCTCCTATTTTGAAAAATAGTCATACCAGGTATCGATACTAGTCTCCAAGCACCCCTATCTTGGTATGAAATGTCCCCCAAATTGTGAGTATCCAAATTTTTCCCTAATCACAATTTTTGTCAAATAGTTAGCATTTAAGCGATACCTTTTGCGTTGATTGAAGCCTTGCAACACAGTTAGGGTTTACAATCACATTTCATAACTAAACAAATATGATCAAGGCATTAGTTAATTAAGGTGACCCAACCATAGAAGTGCTAAGTTAGGCTGATTTGATGAGGTGCCCCAATAACCTTCTACTCTAGGCCCAAGGGCAGATATACTATTGCCCTTGGCCTCATGTGGCATGTGCATACATATTGGATGGGCTACCTAGTGTGGGGTCCCATCACTGTTTTCCTTCATTCTATCACTCCTCACTTGACTTCAAATGATTGAATGCCTATTTACCATGGTAAGATCTATAGGTGTCATTCATAGTAGGGTGCCCCAAAAGTCTATCCTTCCTAAGCCCAAAGGCAGTCCAATTGTCCCCCTTTGGCCACATGGAGACACTCTGGTAAAAAGCATGAGGTGAGGTACATATAAGGTAACCTCATCGTCGTGCTCCCACCTGCAACCTCCTCATTCCCTTACCATGGCTAATTATGTCAGGCATAAATCATACATAATGTTTCATACAATATATTTTATATTACAGCACTTGCAAATTATTAGAGAAATTGAACATTAAACCACTTGTACATAGATGTATGTGTGTATGTATGTATGTAATGTATATCTACATCATATCATAACACTAAAATGTATACAAAATATAAATAAAGAACAATTAGTACACTTATTATACAGTACTCAGATCATGTGAAATTCTACCAATGAGTCGTTATTTCGATATTAATATTAGAATCTATCCTTAGTGTGTTTTCTTCTCTGCCGATGATGCCTTTGGGAAATGTTCGTCCACCTGTCTATGTATCTTTGCCTAATAGGAGGGGATCTCTCTAGAGAGGTGTCTTTCTAGATCGTAACTTTTCATAACCAACACAAGTTAATTAAATTAGATTGCACCCCTTTAGTTTGACTTAAACCAGTCTTCATTTAGTCAATCCTTCTTTATTATTCGATCTCTATTACTTGAGTTTATCAATTTATCCAAATCAATGCTTTACTTGTTGCTACTATTGATTTGTATGTTGACACAATAATATCAAGCTTGAGTTACTCTTATATTAATAAGAATCAATCTTCATATTCCGTTTTGTTACTTCATCTTAAATCTATTTGCTAATTTGCTTCTTCGGTGGACGGGGTCACAACAATCCTCCCCTACCAAATTTGCTTTCTCTCAAGCAACCTTAAATTTGGGTGATTGAATATATCAGCTCCCTCCCAAGTTGTGTCTTCCATTGGTAGACCTTTCCAATTGACAAGATACTCCTCAATTGTTTTGTTCCTTAGTCTCTTTTCTCGAACATTAAGTATAGTTTTTGGCTCTAAGATCACTTTCCCTTCATCATCAAGTGGTGGAATTTCTAGGCATGGGATAATATGTTGCCCCAATACATTTTTAAGGTGAGGTACATGAAATACATTGTGGATTCTACTCCTTGGTGGTAGTTCTAATTCGTAAGCTACTTCTCCAATCTTTTTTAATACCTCATATGACCCGTAGAACCAGGGTTTAAGCTTTTCTACTCCACTTGTTTTGAATGATGTTTGCTTGTATGGTTGCAGCCTCAAGAAGACCAAATCTTCAACTTTAAAGGTTGACTTAGTTCTCTTCTTATCGATGTACACCTTTGCTGGTTTGGTGCTTGGTGGAGGTTATCCTTAAGTGTGTTCATGATGTCTATATTTTGCTATATAAAATCTTTAGCTCCTGGGACAAGACTTTCCAAGTGGATCAAGTCTCCAAATGTGTTTTTGTGTACTCATACTATGCTTGACAAGGGATCATCCCAATGGACATATGATGAGTGGTATTATAACAATGCTCTCCCAAATTAAGCCACATAATCCATGCATTTTGTTGTACTTTAACATAATTCCTTAGATACACCTTCAACCATTTGTTAACTATCTTTGCCTGTCCATCAATTTGTGGGTGATAACTAGTATTGGGGTTCAACTCTGTTCCAACTAATTTGAATAAGTCTTTCCAAAATAAGCTGAGGAAACAACTATCTCAATGGCTTACAATGTTTCGGAGTAACCTGTGTAACTTGGAAATTCTTTGAAGAATACTTCGACTACTTGTGGAGCTCTAAATTCTACTAGGATAGCCATAAAGTGTACATATTTAATTAGTGGTCAACCACCACATAGATGAAATCTTTTCCCTATACCTTGGGTAGCCCTATCATGAAATCCATAGATATGCTCTCCCACTATGGTTGGAGTAGTCTTGTTGGGTATGTGTGCTCTTCTTTGTTCTTTTGACACACCAAGCACTCCCTAAAATGTTTTAATACATCACCTTTATGGCCTTTCCCTGAAAACCTTTCTTTGATATGTTTACAAGTCTTGTAATACCCTTGGTGTTCGGCTAATGGATTATCATGGTAGTTCTTCAAGATTCCATCCTTCACTTTTGATCCGGGTGTGATGTATAGCCAAACTTTATAAAGAATGAGGTCATCCATAACCCAATATTTGTCAACTTGTATCTTCCCCTCTATTATGTCATTTGAGAATGAGTACTTGGCATATTCAATGAGTATAGATATTTTCCAATTCTTGGATATTGTTGATGTGGAGCAAAGGTGGGGCTTTCTTAATAAGGCATCAGCCACAATGTTTTTCTTTCCCTTCATGTATTCAATATTGAAGTCGTATGCTTGCGATTTACTCACCCATTTTCGTTGTCTATCATTTAGGTCTTTCTAGCTTACGAATAATCTCAAAGTATTGTAATCAGTTTTCACTGTGAATTCCCCACAAATTAAGTACTGTCTAAATTTTGCAAGTGTGTGCATAATGGCTAACATTTCCTTGTCATAGATGTACTATATCCTTTCTATATCTTTGAGTTTCCTACTTTCAAAGGCTATGGGGTGTTTATTTTGTATTCCCCAATGCCTTCTCAAACATCGCAATATAACTCAAAGGGTGAAGAGAAATCTGGTACTGGTAATATGAAGCAAGAACTCATCACTTCCTTATGTCTTTCAAAAGTTGCTTGTGCATCTTAATTCCAAGTGAATGCTCCTTTCTTGGTTGAGTCAATGAGCAGGGTGGTTAGTTTTGAGAACCCCTTTGCAAATCTTCAGTAATATCTGCATAGTCCCAAGAACCCTCTAAGATGTGTTAAAGTCTTTGGCAATGGCTAGCTTCAAATTGACTCTATCTTTTCTTCATCTACCTTTACTCTTTGAGCACTAATTTTGTGCCCCAAGTACAATATTTCTTCCATACTAAGCTCACATTTGGACAATTTAGCATATAAGGAATTTTTCACAAGTATCCCAAGTACTTCATCTACATATTTTAGATGTTCCTCCCAAGTTTTACTATAGATTAGGATGTCATCAAAGAAAACCAATAAGAACCATCTTAGTTGCCCCCAAAAATATGGTTCATACAAGATTGAAAAGTGTCTAGCACATTGGTTAGCCCAAATGGTAGGACCAGAAACTCAAAATGGCCATAGTGGCATCTGAAAGTTGTCTTAGGTATATCTTCTCTTAACCTGATTTGGTGGTATCCTGGCCTTAAGTCAATTTTTTAAAAGTAGACTCCTCCATGGAGTTTGTTAATAAGTTCATCAATTTGGGAAATAAGATATCTGTTCTTTATTATTTTTTAATTTAATGCTCTATAATCGATGCACATCCTCATTGTGTCATCCTTCTTTTAGAGAACCACTGATGAGGCAAAGGGACTGGAACTCGGTTGGATGTGTCCCATCTCTAATATCTCTTTAACGGTCTTTTCAATTTCCTCCTTGTATTTGTGAAGATTACAGTGGGAAATGGTGACTACTGACTTTGCTCCTTCCAATTCAATGGAATGTTCAAACCCTCTTTTGGGGGGAAATCTTGGGGGAATGTCATCAGAAACCTTCTTATGTTTGCTCAGTAGATGTTGTATGTCCATGTGGATGGATTTTTTCTTGGTAGAGGACTTGTCTAGGATCAATCATTGGGCGACCCATTCTACTTGCTCTCGGTTAACGGTTCTTTCCATTCTTTTAGAAAATATTAACCTTGCGGATTCATTAGCTAGCCCATGTAAATTTACCTTCTTCCCTTTGTGCATAAAGCATATTTCCAATCTTGGGAGGTCAAGTATAAAGTGGCCTAGGGAGTATATCAATGGAGTGTCTAAGATCGCATCGGTGTCTCCCATGTTACAATGTAAAACTTTCGTTGACTGGGTGTTTTCCTAGGGTGATGTTGAGTTGAGTGATTCTCCTTTTGCATGGGATGGTAGCCCCATTAGCCAAGGTTAATTGGAAGCCCTTGAAGTCCTCGATTTCCAAACCTAATCTTGTGACCATTCCTTCATCAATAAAGTTGTGGGTTGCCCCAATATCCACAAGAGTTGTTACCTTTTTCCACTTTATGACACCTCAGATTCTAAAGGGGTTTTTCTTGGATGCTTTGGAGATATGTGCCAAAGTTTCTATTTCCTCATCTTCATACTCATGTTTTGTTCTTTTACTTGGGTTCTCCTCATCTTCTTGGAGTACTAGTTCAATTTGGTGTGCCTGACCTTTTCCCCTACATACGTGGCCTATCTCTTGCTTTTTCCATGTTTGGAGCATATCTTTGTGACCCTTCAATTACATAGGTGCCCTAGCTTCCATATGTCTTTACACTTGAAGCATAACCTTTCCTCTTGGCCACACTTTTGTCCTAGTTCCCATTTCTTTTTTTGATCAAAGCATAGTCTTTTCCTCCTTAGTTCCTCTTGGTCACTTTCAGGCAGGAAGGCCCTTTTTTGCCCATCCTTTCCACGGAAGTATTTACCTGATACAAAGTGTTTGGATCTATCTTTAGTTGAGGATGTATCAAACTTCAATGCCAATTGGATTGTCTTTTCCACGTTTGTTGGTTCCAAGGCACTCACCATGCCTTTGATCAATTCTTTCAATCCTTCTATGAATAGGTAAATAGGCCTTTCTTGAGAGATCTCTAGTACTATGACCGCCAACCTTTCGAATTCAGTCGAAAATTCTTCCATTGTCCCTTCTTGCTTAAGTTGGGTTAATTTTGAAGTACCATTGTGGGTGTGTTTGTGAGCCTTTGTGTGAACTCATCATAAGTGTTTATTTGTTGGAGACCTTGGTTGATAAGGCCGTAGTGCCACCACTCATGGGTTGTCCTTGTTAAATGGAACACCGCAAATTTAATGGGGTTTTCTTCTGTCATAGGGCTTAATGAGAGATAGCTGTCTAGTTTTTGTACCCATGAACACGCCATACCTTTTCCTGATATGTCAAAGTTAAAAAGGGTTATTTTACTCACCCTTTCATTTAGTTCACTATCTTGTGGTGCCTTTCTTTTATTAGGTGTGGCTTTCATTTTGGCCTCACATCCTTAAAAGAGATATTCCTCCTAAGTTTGGGGTCAATTCTAGAGTAGGCTTCTACAATCTCATTGATAGTATTCATAGGAGGGGCGTTTGTTTCTTCTTCTTCCCTAAGCTCTTCCCTAGGTAGGAAGAGGGGTTTAATTGGCCTAGAATTTGGTACTCTTGGAGAGCCATTATTATTTGCAAATGGTTAGAGTTAGTATCTCTCCAATTAAGATGCATATTCTGAATGGCTTGAAGGAGTTGATTAAATCTTTTGTTCCTTTCATTCCGTTCCATGAGGGTTTGAGTGGTTTGGGCTATTTGCTCCATGAAAGCCCTCAATTCATTGCTCATTTGATCACTCATGGTGGCAGTGAGTTTCTTTTTCTCTCTTTCCAATGTTCTTTGATCCCATTGGCTAGGTTGCGTCAACTAACTCTCACAGGATAGCTGGGAAGATGCTCTGATACCACTTGTAATGTCCCCGAAATTATGAGTATCCAAATTTTTCCCTAATCACAATTTTTGTCAAATACTTAGGGTTTAAGAGATACCTTTTTCTTTGATTGAAGCCCTCCAACACAATTCAGGTTTATAATCACATTGCATAACTAAACAAACATGATCAAGACATTAGTTTATAAAGGTGACCGAACCATAGAAGTGCTAAGTTAGAGGGATTTGATGAGGTTCCCCAGTAACCTCCTAACATAGGCCCAGAGCAGATATATCATCCCCCTTGGCTTGATGTGGCCCATGCTATACATATGAGGTAGCTACCTAGTGCAGGGTCCCATCGCCATTTTCCTTCATTTTACCATTCCTTGCTTGACTTCAAATGATTGAGCACCTACTTACAATGGTAAGGTCTATATGGGTCATTCACAATAGGGTGCCCCAAAAGTCTATCATTCCTAACCCCAAACGCAGTCCATTTGTCCCCCTTTGGCCCCTTGGAGACACTCTGGTCACAGCCATGAGGTGAGGTACTTAGAAGGTGACCTCATCGCCATTCTCTCACCTGCAACCTCCTCATTCCCTTGCCATGGCTAATTATGTCAGGCAAAAATCATACATAAATACATACAAGAGATTCTATATTAAAGTGCTTCAGAATCAGAATTTTCAGAGAAATTGCACATTAAGCCATTGGTCCTCAGATGTGTGTGTGTGTGTACATCATATCATAACACTGAAATGCATACAAAATATAAATAAAGAATAGTCAATACACTTATTATATAGTACCCAGGTCATCACCAATGAATGGCTATTCTGATATTAATATTAGAATCTGTCTTTAGTGTCTTTCTTTTCTTCTCTGCCGATGATGCCTTTGAGAAGTGTTTGTCCACTCATAAATGTATCATTGTCTGCTAGGAGGGGTTGTCTCTAGAGAGAGGTGTCTTTCCAGATCAGAACTTTTCATAACCAACACAAATTAATTAAATTAGATTGCACCCCTTTAGTTTGACTTAAACCGGTCTTCATTTAGTTGATCATTTTATAATATTAGTTAAGCCTTATGAATCACTAGCAACTCCTTACATCGATCCCTCTTTATTATTCAATCTCTATTACCTGATTTTATCACTTTATCCAAATCAGTGCTTTACTTATGCTACTACTGATTTGTGTGTTGACACGGCAATATCAGGCTAGAGTTACTCTTATATTAATAAGAATCGATCTTCATCTTTTGTTTTGTTGCTTCATTTTAAATCTATTTGCTAATTTGCTTCTTCAGTGGACAGGGTCATGACACAATGCAACCTTGGGATCATTTGATTGAAAGTTGTGGCTTGGAGTTGGGCAAATCAGTCAATGAGTTGCATGACTTCTTATGCAGCATCTAGTAGGGCAAGTCTAGTGTTTGTGAAAGCAAAGAGTAACTACTTGTCAAGCTTATAGTTGGATTAGTATAAAGTTGACCTAGATATATTGGAAGCAATTATATTGGATATAATGGAAGTGGACAAAGATATACTGATGTAAATTTGTGTGGAAGTGACATTGGTTTGAGGAATGGTTTTGCATAAAAAAGTTTGTGTAGGACATTTTCTTGTTCAATTTCTTCCAATTGCTATCATTTTCTATGATGCTAATTTTGGTGATTTTATTTGGATCTAGTTGTCTTCTTTGTCTTGGTTAGATTCTCTAAATGACCCAGACTCATGCTTACTAGCATTGGTGGGTGCCAAGGAAGAGACGTAGTACAGCAACGCATATCCTACCGCAAACCACCACAAGAAGGTTGTGGAGCTCCTAATTGAAGAGGCATCATCCACATTAGTAGTAGCATGTAAAGGACACATCCCATTGCCTAGATATTTGTATAGGCAAAGTTACAATGTAACAAAGAGAGAGAATAGGAAGAGAGTATAAGAGATTATCAGATAAGTAGACAAAGAGAAGAATGTATAAGAGTATATAGGTCGTATACAAATAAAAGACAAACATATGTACATGAATGACAAGCAATAATACACATAGATTAAAATATTGCAAATATATCAGCAATATTTTACGCCAGCCGATAAACTACGTCAAGTTCGCATGCCGATAAGTGTTAAATATCGGCTGATAAGTTGCCCACTTATCGCCAATAAGTCACCAACTTATCGCGATAAGTTGGTGACTTATCACACGCGTGCCCAGTTATATTCGAGCAAAAGGGCAAAACATTATGTTTTTGTTTGGCTGAGCACGTTTGGAGGGGAGAGATAGGTTTTGGAGGAGAAAGGTCATTTGAAGCCTTCAATAACAATTTCTTGTGGATTTGAAGCGGATTCGAAGAGATTTTTTAAGCAGATTTGGATTCACAAGTAAGTTTTCAAGATTCTTTTCTTTTTTGAGGCTTATTTGAGGCCATTCACACAAAGAAGAGGAACAAGTTAGCACAGAAACGCCTCAATGACCTTGTCTTCATGCAATATAATCTTAAGTTGCACATAAGAAAGGTAGAGTTAGCACTAGCTGGTCCACTCGATTTGGATGGCATAGATCCTTACTCTGATTGGACATCACAGGAGTAGTCTCCATTGTTTACAGAGGATGAGATCTATGATTTGGAGAGGCAGGCTATGGAGGACGGCGGAATCACAGCGGGATTGGATGATATTCATGAGGAGGATCAAGGCACTAAGTCTGAGAGTGAGGAGGATACAGATGATGATTCATTGCCAATGTCAGCACCATCTTCATCCAGGATGGAAGTTGAATCACACCCACAGCCATAGTCACAGCAGAATTCTAGGGCTAGAGCCCCCCGGGCCATCGCATTCCAGTAGTTTTTACTAGAGCTTCTAGGAAGGGGAAGAGGAAGATGTAGACTATTTTGATATTGTACTTGACACTTGTATTTTCTTAGAGTTTTACTATTTTTAGTTTGCATCAGAGTTCAGACTATTAGACTATGGCTATGAGCCATCAACATTCCATACGAGGATGTGATTTTGTATCCTATTAGTATTTGCATTTATATATATCTAGATCAGCTTGTTTGATTTGTTTACTCATTTACTGACTCATTAGATGCATCTCCTTTTTGAATTTTGCAAAAAAAAATGCATTTCTAAATAAATTTAAGCAATTTTTTAAGTTCCCGATATTTTCCCGAGAAGTTTCCGACTTATCTCCGATATTTGCCAATATCTCTTTTTTTGCCCTCGCCGATAAGTTGCCAATAACGATATTTTGAACTATGATAATACATATACCTAAAGTTATATCTATGCTATGGTTTGTGGCAATCTATTTTGTTCATTCATTCTATTAACTAGCTAATGCATAGTTTGGACTAACTTTGTACCCCTCTCGCATGACTGAGGCTAGGGTATAAATACAACACATAAGAATTACTTGAGGCTCAGTACTTTAATATGCATTCCCTCATTTTCTTGCTAACACCCTAGCTTTCTTTTTGTATGCAGTTTTGTCCATGTTGCATTCAATCCTAGAGTTGTCTCAAGGTTGGGTAAAGTTATGCCAACTAATGTTACTTTTGCAGCTTTGGCATTGATGAACTACGTTTTAGGTATTAGGATGCAATCCCTCAAAATCTTAAAAGGTGTAAATTTTGCAAGGAAATCTTTGAAAGAAAATATCTTTGAAGGATAGGAGAAAAATTTTACCTAAAGAAAAAGTTAAGGAAAAAATAGAGGTGGAAATGACCCTTTATTAGGTTGAGAAATTGTGTATATGCTAAGAAATGACAACTAAAAGGGTAACTTCTAAATATAGAAAGGTAGAAGGCCTCTCTAATGGACACACTTTTAGGAAACTGTATATTACAACAATGTAGGCATGTTAATTCAAGGGCTATAAGTATGGCCTAAATAAATAAAAGAAGTAAGACAAAGAGATACTTACCCGAGTTGACTTGTTAAAACAGCTACCTCTCCTTGGCTTAAGAATTTGTGGAGAAATGGTTGAAGATGAAATCAATATGGATAGAAGAAATCCTCAAATCCAAACAGACCAAATCTATGTTACCAATTTGTCCTAGGTGACCGCAATCTGAAGTGGGTTTAGGGTCTAGGTCCAGTATCCTATGGGTTTGGCCAAATCCCGCCAATAGCCTATGGGTTTGACCTCGATGAACCGGGGTGGACCTGTGATGAATTTGACCTTCAAATGCGTCTAGCCAAAATATTTGGGTGTTTTAATAATTGTTTTTTTTACTTTTTCTTGTAAGTTATCAATATATAGTATATTATAGTATAGTATACGGATAGTCAAAACTCAAAACCATCAAGGAATAATCATTGGGTTGCTATGCTAGAGAGAAAATGGAAGGTCTAATATAAAGCATAAACCATTGCATATTCAATTCTCAATCTCTAACAATATCAAATTGCAACAATGCACGAACCATGTTTATCATTGTTAACGACAGTGGATTGTGTCTTCAAGAGTATCAAATCTATCAAGCGTGTAGGGACGGTGATTTGTAGATAATAGTGAGCAAGAATTAATTAAAACCTTAGGACCGGTCTAGTTTTTCAAGGATACCTTACGCGTTATCCAAATTCTTGACAAAATGTAGTCCATATATGCATTAATATTTTGTGATATAACACCTAACAAAGACAATGTGCAAGGAAGCCATCATGAAAGTTTCAGTAAACTTCAAATGATAGGGTATCCAAAGAGAGATCATGTGTTCTATGAAGAATATCCTATGTATCACAGTGTCCTATGAAGAGACATGGATAAGATAGTCATCAAGTTTTTATCAATGAAATGTCATTCATAGTCTATTGAGACTACAATCTATAGAGCTTATAGTTACAAATGATTGTCATGTGACTCATGTCAAGTAAACCCAAGTCAAATGACCTACAAGAAGATAGTTATCAAATATGGATGGTGGTGATGATATTTTCTATGACCCAAATGATATTTGATCAATGATGGGTGATTGTTGACACTTAACATTATTTTTTTTAACTTCAAAGTTATATATATATATATCATGACATTCAAGTTGGACTAATATTTGACTATTAATATGGTGGTGTAATTTGGACTTAGTTACTGCTGCAAATATGCATATGTTTCTGATTTTTATATGTTTATGTATGGATGAACCCAAAACAAACCCAAACCCCAAAAATTATTTGACTGCACCATCGAACCGGAACCCAAACTGATAACTTAGGACCAAATCAATGGACACCTAAGACATCATGTACATTAGTATTGGATCTCCTATCCTTGAATCTCTGAGGTTTAAGTAAAGTAAGCACAAAATAGAACAAATTGAGTCGTGTTCTTTTAGAATGACAATGGAAAAGCTTATAAACACAGTGGTGAACCATAAAACCATCATTTTCATATCCTCAACATCCAGTGAAGTCAGTTGGTGCTGATGGTGAGATCAGAGATGAAAAAACAAAGCATCACTAAAAATGAATGGTGAAGTCGACTAAGTGAACGCAATAGCATTCCCACTAGGGATGATTGATCATCATGAGGGCAACGCAAGGAAGGAAACAAAATGAATGAGGATAGAATGGAGACATCATGGGGGCATCATGAAAAAGACAAAGGTGGAAAACAAGGACCTCTGACATATCTCTCGATAAGACATCTCATGACAGCTCAATCCAGTCCAAATATGAGAGGCTGGTGCACCAAGAGTCCTTGACACAACAAAACGTTAATAGTATCTGCTAAACCAGATTTTCATCATTGTCTCATGAAAATCTAGACTGTTGACTGACAAAGAATTCTAAGATTGAGGAGAAATAAGTGACAGTTAGCTGCAATATTGTTGTATGCTCTCTTAACATAAATTGTATGCATACATGTCAAGCAGAACTGAGAGCATTCCATGAGGAAATAGAGTGATGAGTTCCTTGATTAATACTGCAAAGTTTCAAATTTATTTATATCAAATTTTTATCAAGCTGCATAACATACAAACTAAAAGCAAACAATTTCTACCAGACATAACTTAAAGTAGAGTCCAGACTTCAATTACCATTAGAATCATTGCAGCTGACAGAGAAAACCACCTATCATACCACAGAAAATTCCTTTTGCTTCTTGTATGATTTGGAAAGTTCCCATGTTTCTCTTCCTGTGTTCTCATTCTGTGGTGTAATGGCGATGATCCACAAGGAAGAAAAGGTAAAAGTTGTGTTCAATTCAAATGAAATTTCAATCAGCGAGAACTTACTGCACTCAAGGGAAAAAATAGAAGTTAGGGAAGTTGGTCTTTTGCACTTCATAGCACTGATTCAAATAAGCTAAAGAAAGGAATAAACCAAAAGCACAATAAGCTAAACAAAATAATTCAGAGGATTGAGTCAGTAAATTCATAAAAATAACTACAAAGTGTTCTCGTTTTGGGATTACATGGTTGATGACTTTGAGGATTAGTCTCACTAGATTGCTTTCCTAGATTATGTTAACAGACGCAAGACACTTCTTCTAACTACAATCATTGGTTATAACTGTGTAATATATAACTTAGTTTTTTAATTTTTCCGTAGAATTAAAACTAGAAAATGTTCTTCTCATACAAAGATGTGCCGGATAGCAGGGGTTGGTATGTAGACTAGCAAAGTGCATTAAGTCTTTTCTATTTTGACAAGGTTAGGCTCAGAGGAAAAACATTAACCTATGTTTTTTAGGGCGACCAAGTTCAAAGCTACATCTGCACCCCTGTATAAATTAATTCTCCAGCAAGGATACACAGCATAAAACTTAATCAAAAGCTACGTCTGTAACCCTTACAATTTTCTATTTAATGTGCCTATCAGAATATTTATGTGTTAATCATACTTGGGGTAAAAGCATCCACAATGGAGAATGTGTAAACCTTATTTCTGCAACATAAGAATAAACTTCAGACTTGCAACAACGTTATGCATAATGTTCAATGCATGATGCAGGCTCTAGAACATAAGGAGAATCCTACGGTCCATTACCAGAAAAAATTCAATATAAGCAAAAAAAAAGAAAAAAAAAACTGATAGGACAAACACAATTAACAATGGCTGTTCACTTGGGAACCCAGGTCCCACATAACCTAGATCAACGGGTATTTACAGCCACCAGATAGGGAAATCTACATTACATTTACTACCCTCTTTGTTTTCAAATTGAAAGATTGGCTGAAGCTGATTGACTATTTTCAGATCTGAATTTATGTGGATCTTTAGTAGTTTAGTATAATTATTAAATCTTTGTAGAAGATGGAAATACCAAAAGGGCATAACTAAATGTTGCCTACGGTGAACACAACATAAATATGCCTCTTATCAATTGCCCAACATTCTATAGAAAATTTTAAATCAATTGTTCAAGCAACATGGACATATAGCCTTTCAAATTATAGCTGACCAAATAGCTATGAGCCTCCAACGCTCGCAAGCGTTATAAAAGGGATTCCAAACGCAATAAAAAGCATTGAAAAGAGTTTTCCCAGAAATTATGTTTTGAATTAAATTCCCATTCTCTGCTAGTTACAGAAAAGGAGGCATAAACCATTACCCCACCCAGTAAAATATTTTCAGTGACATTACTATTGAATTGGTTCATAAATTGAAATACAAAGAAGCAATCTCTAAATTGCACCTTGTCCCGGGGTCTTCCCAATTAGATGAAAGTTCGCAGAGTAATCCCTCACATAACACCATATCTGGATCTGATACCTTAATATTTTGTATGATTTATTACCACGCTGCATATTGAGTTTGACTTTGATATCAAGTAAACCTAGGATGATTGCTACCTATGGCACGACTGGACATATTGTAGGTTGCAGATTCGATCCACAGAGCGTGGAGTACATGCACACGGTCCTGTACTACTTTTTTTTCCACGGAAATTTTAGGAATCTAGTCTATTTTGGAAGTCTCTTCAATTTCCAAAGCGTTGGTGATAGAGCTAAAGTCGGTATCACTTGTTTTCAAAGCACAGATCTCAATCATTTTGTTGGCATGTATTTTTGCGATTTTGATGATGTTTTATTTTACTTGGATTCTTATTAGTTCCTGCCATGGGCAGGAATACTTATGCATTTATGTCTTTTTTTTTATCCTATTAATTCTACCAATCAGCATGTTGAATTTAATATTTTTCAAAAAAAGTATGTAGTTTATATTTATCTTTTATTTTTAATATTTCTATATATATCATTTTGCAAACATGTGATTGGTTCAGAGAGTGAATAGTCACTACTCAAAATTAAAATAATAATTTATTTTTTTTCAAGTCATATTTATATATGTTATAAAAAATACACATGGAAGTCAAACTACCCATGCTTATTAAAAAGACCCCCTACCCATTTATTGCACCCAGAAAATCTATCCCATACTCATTTATTTAAAACACCATACCCATTTATTACACTCAGAAAATCTATCCCATACTCATTTATTTAAAACACCATACCCATTTATTTTTGAATACTATTCTATCTATTAAATATAAAAAAACAAAATAAAATCAAAAAAAAAATACACATGAGAATCAATATTTTAATTCATTAGATAAAATGTCAAATATATTAATTTTTTGGATGGCAAGTCCACTATTGCATATGTCATAGATTTTGACATATGCCACACCCACCTTTAATAGAGTGGACTACTATATTTGATTGAGATCTCAATCTTAAAATAAAAAGATATATTTTATCTTATTGTCTATTTGTTTATTTATATTTCATAAATGCATATAAAATATTTTGATAGATATTGATTAATACATTGATATTAATATTCTTTTATTTCTTTTTAATATTTAAAAAATTTATATATATACTTCATAAATAGATATCAGATTTGTTTCTTATTTTAATAATTTTCAATGTTTACTTCTCAATATCGCTTAACATCTTATTTAAACAATTATTTGTATAGAATTTCAAAAGTTCTTTTGATATATTTTGCTACATGCTTCATAGATATCTAATCTAATTGAATACAATATATTATTATTAATGCTAAATTGTACTATTTGCTAGTATGTAACTTATCTTTTGTCCAAAATAAAAACATTAACTTCTACAATTTCTCACTCATAAGTTTGTAACAAATTACACTAAACTTTGGCAACAACTTTAATGCTAAATATATATTATACCTAATCTATCTTGGAGAATTTGTTGTACATGCTTCATAAACATTTAATGTTATTTAATGTCATATTGTCACATTTGTTATATAATTAACCTACACACAACAACATAACTTTTTCCTTCTAATTTATAAATTTGTGTATCCTTAGCTTGAAGTTTATCATTTCTACTAATTAACTTTTAACAAATTAAATTTAACTTGGGCAGGAACTTTGACGCTTTGCGTCCTTGTTATTATTGGACTCTTCCCAATTCAAGTCCTTTTTATTAGTGCTCAACTTTGAGTACAAAACACTTTCGAGTAAAGTGTCAAAATAAATGTAGAAATAACTTAAGGAAACAACGACATTTAATTATAAATTTTATATTATATAATAAAAATGATTTATTAAAATATAGTAAAGTTAGCTTCGAATTTTATCTATATCTATTGACCTAATAAGTTTTAGTGTGGATATAATCTAGCTTTTGAAATCTATAATATAATTTTGGGTCATTTTACATTTTTTACTTGATCTATACTTATTGATATAATAAATTCAAGTGGGGATATAATCACTATGAATCTTTGATAATCTGTATTTTTATTTGCAATTAATAAAAATCCTTCACTAGACCTATTATTGATAAAAAAATGTCAAGCGAGAATGCAAAGATTTTCCAAATATTCCACAACCCATTCATTATTCATCCATCTAATTGCACAACAAAATAAGTAACCTCGTTCCTCCTACAATCTACATCTCTCACCCAACCTACATCCACAAATCAATATATCTTATATCCTACATAAAATCTGTCCTCTTTAGTAACAAACATTATGACATACAAAAATATTTGAAGAGCTTTTATACTACAATCCAATACTCTCTACATCCTTGATATGGATAGGCATACTTCCTTAGGACTCTCACTCATTGAACACTATTTGGTCTACTCTAAATAATAGCCAACGACCAATATCATTCACATAAAGAATGTATGAGATTCTAATAAGAGATGGAATCTTATAAACTACTATTCATGTAACATGGATCAATGAGTTTCACTCCAAAACTACACGTTGAATCTTAACAACAATATCACAATTTGACTTGTTGTAGAAAATATCTCCTACTTCTCAATAAAGAATGTAACTCTTGAATCATTTATCTTGAAGAAAATTCATTAATCTACAATCTTGCCAATCAACATATTACAAATTGTATTAAGATACTTCCTTTAGTTGAACCTAAGTTTTATGGTTACTTTTTTTAGTTGATATACATGCCAAAAACAAATTTAATTATCCTAAATTTTTCATATCATATAAAATTTTAAAATTATCATAACATCAAACCTTAACTACGAAAGAACATCTATCTCAAGCAAATAAATCTACAAGACAATCAAAACTTTAATTGCACATTCAAAAACTTCTCATAACATTATGATTACCTTCTTTAACCCAAAAAAACTATCTATCATTACTTGTTATGATTCTACACAAAACTCCACTAAACCATAAATCAAAAATTCTCTTTTAACTCTATAATCCATATCCTCAAACTCGAGACATCCAATTATATGTTGGTCTTATCATTTCTAATTACAACCCTGCATAAAGCTCTTAGAAAATATGATCTTTCAAATGACCAAAGTATTACTCCCAACAAAACAACATCTAACAAAGGGTTTTGGTTCAATCTCCCAACCGAAAAAAACTTTTGCCCCACATGACCATGCCAAACACATGCAACTTGTACAAATATTCTCCTACCATGTGATTATGCTTGAAGTATGGCCCAATTTAAAATATGATTGAATTAATTTTATTAAAGCATATCACATGTGATCTCATCGTGGGAAGTTTAAAAAGGCAAGCTTGAAGAAACTGATTTAGTGGCGAGGTATCATTAGTATTTTTTACAAAGAAATTAAAGCCTACGTGGCAAAACATTCAATATCCTAGGCTAAAATCTTATGCTTGGACATGCTAAAAAGGGTACTTAATTAAAACCCCACGTAGAAAAGACATTAATCTGATTTTTACCAAAAATCGTTAAAAGGGATTAAAAAAACATAAAATTCTATGAGGAGCATGCTTCTTTGAGAGAGCCAACCCTAAAATCACATCAAATTTCTTCTTCATTGTTTTAAACGAGCGTTTGCACTAAAAGAAGGTGCAAATGTTATATTATATATAGGTTTATATGATAAAATGTATAATTTTATGTCTGCTTAGAAGATATTAATCTAATTTACAATGTCTCATGTATAATGTAGTATTTTTTTGTTTATATAATTTGAAATATAATTTTCAATGCTAGTTTGATGATTTCTTTTTAAGCTATTATTTTTCTATATATTGCTTCATTCTTGTTTGTGTCTAATTGTAATGAAGATGCATTGGTTATTTCAATTTTAATTGATATTCTAATGGTTTATAAGTTTGACAATTACATCGGATCAATAATACAAAAATCTAATAATTTTGTAAAAGATGTTAAAAAAATTAGTGCATGTTAATATGAAATAATAATAGCTTTGATTCTTAAATAAGTTTGAGTTGCATGATTTTCAAATGGATTATTATGTAGTTTATATGTACCCTGAGAATGCATCTCAAGGTTTCTTTGCACAATTGCTTTAAACATTCAATTCACATACAAAGGAAACTCAAACAAAAATATCAAAATTTGAGGTATCGTTTAGAAGCTTGGGGTGTGCAAAGAAGTTATACAACTATTGTACGCGCTATGATCAATGTGTCACTTTTGCATTGAGATCATGAAAAAAGCTAGCAAATTAACTCAACTCTTTGAGATTATGATAGTATTGGCCTTCTCTTAATGTAATTATATATTGACTAGTGTCAGTCTCTTGTTCTACATATGTGAAATGTCCCTTTTCTGATTTTTATATCATATTTAAGTCCTCTAATCAGATTATTAAATCAAACAATCAACACTTTGAAAGATTATGCAATTTCTCAATAAAACCCAAATCGGGTATGCCCGAAATAGTGCCAAAAACTTCATAGCTTCACATATTATTGATAAATCTAAAAGTAGACATTTTTATAGAAATTTTGCCAGCATAAAGGCCTAGAAAAAGATATTTCCAGATCTGTATAGATTTTACACAACAGCTCCCAAACGGAAGACAAAAACAATGCTCATCGGGCTCCCGAAAACAACACAAAATAGTCCGAAAACACCATAAAACACTAATAATCTATCACAGAAGTATAATCACAATTCAAGACATATATTCAACTCTATTTTAACATCAAAATGTCTGCAATACAGCAGCAAACCAAACTGATATGAAATACTCAACCGGAAACACCAAACTCTTACAAGAAACACACCCAAAAATTCACAAATTTGCACTATTCAACACAAGGGCAAACTCTGCATGAGCTTGCACATGGAATGGACTCAAACTCTCATCCTTAGCCTTCCTAGAAACCTACAAACTTTCATCTTTGGGTCTACTTCTCCCCAAGTTTGGAAGCCTCTGAAGAACAACAAAGCAATGAGCAAAAATCAAGTTCTAGCATGAGCCCGAAATGCCTCCAAACCCCTTTAAAAGAGGGCATAACCCTAACTCATGACCAAGAGGGGTCAATAATACATATTTTAATAATAATTATCATTTATTAATCCATTGGTTTCTAAATATTAGCCCCTTTTCTCAAAACTTCACTTTTTGAGCCTGCCAGCCTTAGCAAAAGTTATTATTTTTAATTATTTGAAAAGGGGACATGACAAGTCCTCCCTCCCAAATATTGCTTGTCCTCAAGCAATGAAGGTTGGGATGCTCAAGAATATGTGCTCCTTCCCAAGTTGCATCCTCCAATGGTAATTATTTCCATTTGACCAAATGCTCTGTGATGCTCCTATTTCTCAATCTTTTCTCTCTTGTATCCAAAACCTCTTCTAGTATTAAGACTAATTTACCTTCATCATCAAGAGGTGGTAATTCTATAGATACTATGGTTTTCTGGCCTAGAACCTTCTTCAGGCAAGAGACATGGAAAACATTATGTATTTTATTATTTGGTGGGAGCTCCAATTCATAAGCTACCTCTCCTACCTTCCTGATGATCTTATAAGGCCCATAGAACCTTGGCTTGAGCTTCTCTACCCCACTCCTCTTCAAGGTGCTTTGCTTATATGGCTGCAACCTGAAAAATACCAAATCTCCCACCTCAAAAAATCTTTCAGTCATTTTTCTATCAGCGTACAACTTATGTTGGTTCTGTGCATGTTGTAGATTATCCTTGAGGGACCTTATTATGTCTTGGCTTTGCTTAACGAAATCACTTGTTGCAGGTACTCTACTATCTGAAAGTACTAGATCAACAAAGGAAAGGGCATCATAACCATAAAAAGCATGAAAAGGAGGCACACCAATAGACATGTGATGAGATGTTTTGTAACAATACTCCCCTAGGTGCAACCATTTCACCCAAGCATGTTGTTGATTTGAAACATAGTTCCTCAAATATCCCTCTATCCATTTATTAACTATATATGTTCGTCCATCTGTTTGAGGGTGATAGCTAGTACTGGGAGTGAGTTCAGTTCCTGCCAAATGAAAGAGCTCCTTCCAAAAAGAGTTGAGGAATCTACTATCCCGGTCACTGACAATGTTTCTAGGCAAGCCATATAACCTAAAAATTTCCTTGAAGAACAATTCTGCCACTTGTGATGCCTTGAAATCAGATGTGATGGGAAAGAAATGTGCATACTTAGTTAGTCTATCTACCACCACATATATGCAATCCTTACCTTGAACCTTGGGCAACCAAATGATGAAGTCCATGGAAATACTTTCCCATTTTTGTTCAGGAATAGGAAGTGGCTGCAACAACCCTACAGGAAAAAAATTCTCTCTTGTTTTGTTGGCATACCATACATTCCTTAATGTGTTTAAGGACATCCTCCTTCATACCCTTCCATGAAAACCACTTTCGAAGTTGCATGTATGTCTTGAAGTATCCTTGATGACCAGCCAAAGGTGTGTCGTGAAAGGCCCTCAATATCCTCTCAATTTTTTATCCTGGCACTAAGAAGATCATGTTCTTGTAATAAATCAATTCATCAACAACCTTGTACCTATTATCATCCACTAACTTATCCAAAATCTTGGTGGCAAAGGAATCTTTAGCATACTCTAAAATTATGGAGACTTTCCAATCAACAGAGATAGATGTTAAGGAACACAAAGTGGGCTTTCTTGAGAGAGCATCAGCAACCACATTATTCTTTCCTTTCACGTATTCAATATCAAAATCATAAGCTTGCAATTTTCTTACCCATTTTTGTTGACGATCATTCAAATCTTTTTGGTTCAAGAAGAACTTGAGGCTATTATGGTCTGTCTTTACAATGAATCTCCCACATACCAAATATTGTCTAAACTTATGAAGCGCATGCATGATTTCCAACATTTCCTTATCATAGATAGAGTAACCTTTCTCTGATTGATTTAATTTTCTACTCTCAAATGCTATTGGATGTCCCCTTTGAGTTAGGACAACCCCTATACCTTCTCTAGAAGCATCACATTCAACAACAAAAGGTAAAGAGAAATCTGGAATTGCAAGCACAAGGTATGAACTCATTACCTCCTTAAGCTTATCAAATGTTTTTTGTGCCTTTTTTGTCCAAATAAAAGCTCCTTTCTTTGTCAAATCAGTCAAGGGGGCAGCAAGCTAAGAAAATCCCTTGACAAATCTCCTATAGTAGCTACACAACCTGAAGAAACCTCTCAACTGTGTAAGATTAGTGGGTGGAGGCCAATCCAAAATTGCCTAAATTTTTTGTTGATCAACCTGTACTCCTTTAGAACTTATAATATGTCCCAAATATAGGATCTTCGTCAAACCAAACTCACATTTAGATAGCTTAGCATAGAAGGATTGATGCTCCAAGATTCTCAAAATAGTGTCTATGTGCTTTAGATGCTCTTTCCATGTTTTACTGTAAATCAAGATATCATCAAAAAATATCAAAACAAATTTTTGAAGATGCTTGCTAAATACCTTATTCATACAAGATTGGAACATTGTTGTTGCATTAGTGAGGCCAAATGGCATAACAATAAATTCAAAGTGCCCATAGTAACATTTGAAAGAAGTCTTTTCCACATCTTCCCTCCTTATGCGGATTTGATGGTACCCTGATCTTAAGTCAATTTTTGAGAAGAATACAACACCATGTAACTCATCAATGAGTTCATCTATGCGTGGTATGGGATACCTATTTTTTATGGTCTTCTTGTTTAGAGCCCTATAGCCTATACACATTCTCATTGTACCATCCTTTTTCTTGACAAGTACCATAGATGATGCAAATGGACTAGAGCTAGGCCTTATGAATCCCATGTCCAAGAGTTCCTTAATAGTTTTTTCTATTTCTTCCTTATAACCTCTTGGATGGTGGTATGGAGTTGTTATAACTAGTTTGGCACCCTATTCTAACTCTATAACATGATCAAAACCTCTACCTGGTGGTAATCCCAGAGGCAAATCATTGAAAACTATACTATGCTTATCAAGAATATTTTGAATTTCAAAATGGAAATTACCTTGATTCTTTGGAGAGCTTGTTGGATGGATTATGACTCCTGCTACCCATGCTACTTGTCCTCTTCGAAAAGTCCTCTCCATCCTCTTTGCAGTGACCACCTTAGGTGCTCCATTCGATAAGCCTCTCAATAAGACTTCTTTCCCATTGGAATGAAATTTCAACTCCATAGTTTGATGGTTTGTGTAATAGCCTCCAATAGAGTGCAACCATTGAACACCCAATACAAGATCTGTCTCCCTAATGCCAACAACATAGAAGTCATCACATAACTCATAATCTCCTAAGGTCATCCTGAGTTGTTTCACCACCCGTGTGCAAGGCATAGTGAATCCATTGGCTACAGTAACATTGAATCCCTCAAAATCTTCTGCTTTAAGCCCTCTTTTCATGACAAATCCCTCATCAATAAAATTGTGAGTTGCCCCACTATCAAGAAGAACTGTCAACCTTTGCCCTGCTAGTACCCCTCGAATTCAAAAGGGATGGTATCTTGGGACTCCTGATAATGCTGCTAAAGTGTCATCCTTGCTAATTTCTTTTTCTTTCTCTTCTTCTTCCTCCTCCTTAGTGTCATGAAATTCCTCATGCTCATCCGAATCAGATTCTGAAGAAACTTCAATATAGTGCACTTGACCTTTCCCTAAACATCTATGTCCTGGAACCCATGGTTCTCTACAAGTGAAACAAAACTTTTTCCTTTGTAATTCACTCCTAGTCTCTTCATCTACCTTCTTTTTTGCTACATTTATCACATTCTTTGGTGGTGGTGCTGGAAAAGTCTTTTTCTAAAAATTCCCCTTATGTTGCCAAAGATTTGGGGGTTTTTGATTAGTGACTAGTTTCATAGGCACACAAGTTTCAAGTTGCAAGCTTCTTTTGATAGCTTCCTGTAAGGTTGAGGGTGAGAAAGCCTTAACCAAACCCTTAACAGAATCTTCCAAACCATCAAGAAAAAGATAAACAATCCTCTTTTCACTCATATCAGGTACCATAACAGCCACGTTTTGAAACTCTTCTACATACTCATTAACTGATTTGGTTTACCTCAACTTTGACAATTCTTTAAAATACTCTTCATCATCCTTGAGATCAAATCTATCTATGACTCTTTGACTAAAACCATCAAATGTAGTTACCTAATCATGACCTTGAGTAGTCATTCCATGATACCACCAATCATAGGCTGCATCTTCCAAGTGTAGACTTGCAAATTGAATGACATCACTCTCCTTCATGGGGTTAAGTGTGAAGAAGGTCTGTAATTTTTGTAGCCATGCTCTAGCTGAAATTTTATTTGTTCCATCAAAAGTAGGTGTTGTAAACTTGCTTATTTTATTTTTGAGTTCTCTTCCACTTATGTCCTACTCCCTCTTGTACTCTTTCTTGGGCATCAAAGTGTTCATCATATCCACATATTCTCTAAAAGGAACCAAACTACAAAAGTCATCATCTAAGCCATTGTAAGTAGCTCTTAATGCAATTAAGTTACCTGTAACCTCTTCCATAGGACTAAGGGCTAGATTTGGTACTGGTGGCTCATCTATAGGAAAGAAAATAGTTTTTGTTGATTTAGAGGGTGTGGGTTTCAAATTTCTTGGCTCCTCTAAAGTGCTCCCTCTCTCATTAGTAGATACAACTCCTTGGAGTTTTTCTATCAATAACCACAAAGCCTCTCTAGTTTCTACCAAACTATCCACTGTTTGCTTTTGAGTGTTTTGGATGTCCTCGAAGAATTTTTTTGCCATCTCATCCGGGTCAACCATACTTGTCCCTTCCTTGGATTTTGTACTTTTATTTTCAACTGGAGGTTTGATCAAAAAAAATTTATTCTTTTCTTGTTGCAAATATCTCTTTTCTCTTTCACTTAGTTGCATACAAACTTCTACAAACCCTCAGGCTGGCAAGATCATAGCTCTGATACCACTGAAATGTCCCATTTCTGATGTTTGTATCATATTTAAGTCCTCTAATCAGATTATTAAATCAAACAATCAACACTTTGAAAGATTATGCAATTTCTCAATAAAACCCAAATCGGGTATGCCCGAAATAGTGCCAAAAACTTCACAGCTTCACATATTATTGATAAATCTGAAAGTAGACATTTTTATAGAAATTTCACCAGCATAATGGCCTACAAAATGACATTTTCAGATCTATATAGATTTTACACAACAGCTCCCAAATGGAGGATAAAAACAAGGCTCATCGGGCTCCCGAAAACAACACAAAATAGCTCAGAAACACCATAAAACACTAATAATCTATACAAAAGTATAATCACGAACCAAAACATATATTTAGCTCTATTTTAACATCAAAATGTCTGCAATACAGTAGCAAACCAAACTGATATGAAATACTCAACCGGAAACACCAAACTCTTACAAGAAACACACCCGAAAACTCACAAATTTGCACTATTCAGCACAAGGAAAAACTCTGCATGAGCTTGCAGATAGAATGGCCTCAAAATACCATCCTTAGCCTTCCTGAAAACCTACAAACTCCCATTTTTGGGTCTCCTTCTCCCCAAGTTTGGCAGCCTCTGAAGAACAACAAAGCAATGAGCAAAAATCAAGTTCTAGCATGAGCCCAAAATACCTCCAAACCCCTTTAAAAGAGGGCATAACCCTAACTCACGACCAAGAGGGGTCAATAATACATATTTTAATAATAATTATCATTTATTAATCCATTGGTTTCCAAAGATTAGCCCCTTTTCCTGAAACTTCACTTTTTGAGCCTGCCAACCTTAGCAAAAGTTATTATTTTTAATTATTTGAAAAGGGCACATGACAGTATGGCTCATGATCCAATTTTGAACTAGCTCTCTTGATTTTACTTTACAAACTCATAGATATAGAGTTCGCTCAAAAAGGGTTGCATGATTGGAGAACAGAGGAACAAAGGTGGTGCGTAAAGACCAAAATTCCCATAAAGAAATAAACATTTTACAAGCCTAAAAATTCTCAATTTCAAAAAATAATATTCCAGGTATGTCATTAATGATAACAATTCGACCAAAATGTCAAAATATAAAAATCATGAAAAGAAGTACAAGTTACAACATTCAACCAAATCGTCAAAGAGTACAATCATTTAGGCAGTAAAAATATATCATATTATAGAAATCTTGACCTTATGTTGATCCAAACCAAATAAATCAAAATATACAATAATCAATAATTTATTTTCCCAAACTGTCAAATACATGATAACAAGGCACCACACTGTCAGCAATCCATGTCTCCTAAGCCTCTAGGCAGCACGTCCACCTGCGAATCTTGAGACGGGAGTGTGGCCTAGGTGCTTTTTTCGCCCAACCATGGAGTGGTTAGCTCCCCTGGGGCTTGCCTTGAAATGGAAAGCGTACCGACCCTGCTTGAGGAGAATAGCTTCCCGGCACTGATGGATCAGAAGAATATGGTGCAACTGTGAATCTAACTACTTAACATTCTTTAGTCTAAGTAGAAATCCTAATCATAGGGTGGCAGAGAGAAAAATTACATAGCTAACCAAGCATATTAAAGATACATATGCGAAATGAAAACTTTGGCCAAAGTATCTTCACAAATCAATTACACTGACAGGTAATAAAGCTAAATTACCCTTCTCTGTCTATTCCACATTATGCATCAATTCTAAACATAAGAATAATAACAAATAACACCCTCACAGAGACAAATTCTATTTTGTTAAGTTCTCCTTCAGGAAAACATTTCTAACAGAAAATAATAGTATAAATAACAAATGGTTTAAACTAAGTTTGATAAACTTAAAAGAGAAACCTGTTTACAAAATTTTCTTAGAATTGAGCAACCTGTCATAGCAACAAACACTTATAAATAAATAATTTACCTAATGAAAATAATTTAACAATAACCCAAAATAACATGAAAAGATATAAAGAAAACATTTTTCCTTCACCAGAATTGAAATCAACAATAAAATTTAATTTGGCTAAATTAGCTACAGTTTGAACTAAAAAAGATCCCTACCATTTCTCTAGGGGTTTCTAACATTACTCTGAATCTGAAAAGCATACTACAATTAAAATCTGATTATATACTAGCTACAAATGGTTTAACTTAATGCAATGGGTTGTTCTAGACTAATCCAATTTCTTTTGAGATTGCACCTTTTGTCATGGAAATAGGATAAATTAGCCATGCCTTTCTGCTGAAATCCGCATGCCCCCGATAGAGAGGCAACAACCCAAGCAACAGAGTAAGTAAAAATCAATTGTACAACCATATCTAGGTATTTTCCAGTCAAGATGAACCATCGACATAGTGTTTGATTTAGGCACAACAAAAATGTTAATTTCACATTCTGTATCATGATTTAAAAAAAATATACCTCACAAATATCATTCTAAAATAAATAAAAAGAATTAGGAAATCTAGAAATAATCAGAGAACAATTTTGTTGTCTTAGCATCATATATCACAAAAAAAAACTATGCTGAAGGTATCTAATACCAAATCTTCCTTTTTTTTTTATAAAAACTTCCCAAAATGACAATGCATACCACTTATAACTAAAAATTCCTAATGCTGGAGCAGCGTTCTAGTTATACTGATTTGTTTGGAGAAAATTAAAAATGTTGAAAGATTTGATCAGTGATATTTACTAACAATGCTCCCTTTTTCCCTCAAGCTTCAACAATGAATGTTTAATATAATAAAAGAAAAAGAAAAATTTAACATATATCTTAAAACAAAGAAGGTAGATTAACCATGAATGCTAACAAACAGAAAGCATGGATGAGGAAAGTAGAATGTAGAGAGTGATTTTTTTTTAATTGATTCAGCCACTGCATGATTTATAATCAAACATATGGTGATATTGTCCCATTTTTTAGAGGAAAACCCCAATCCAGTATCAAATTTTGAAGAAACTATGTTTTACAATTTTGGTTCAGCTCACATTATTCTATTTCAAATGAAAATCTTCTAGAAAAGCTAAAATCTCTACCTATTCTAGACTAAGAATCCCAACAAATTTGAGAAGTAAGAAAATAGATTTTGTAATCTCTAAGTTGTTTGATATCACCATGTCAATATATGATTTTTAGAAAGAGCATAACTGTTTGACCACAAAGGATATATTTCTATCTCATGAAAGCACATAAATGTAACAACATAAAAATAAAAAACTGGAAATAATGGCTTCCTTACTCGATGCTAGAAGAACTTTCTATCTTCCCCTTCCTTGTGATTTTCTCCTCTGTATCTCCCTTCTTTATGTTGCCCTTTTACTTGCTACTTCCCCCCCTTTTATGCATCCTTCTTCACACTTTTATAGACTTCCCTCCAACTAAGCCTTGTGTTATGGAATCTTCTTCCTGATGCTTGGCGTATTTTTCCTCTTCATGGTTGTGTGCATTAATAACATCCTTCCTCCTTCCTTACTGACACATCTTTTTCTCCAACTAAACTATCGTCCTCCTTAATTAGCTGTGCTGACACTTCCTTTAAATTGATATACATGCCTCAATTGGAGTAACTAAACTTCGATGAGTAAAATAACTATTTATTCTAAAACTCAACTCTCCCAATTCAATTTCGTAACTTCAAATAGACAAAATTCCTTAAACTACGTCAAAGAGTAACGTAATCAACTTACTTTCAAAATATTAATTTCCTAATATAACCAAAAATTTAATCCTCACAATGAATATGCACTATAATAAAATATGCATATATAAGTTAATAACGTATATTTTATTTAAATAGATGCTTAAACAGACACAATATTAAATAAAAATCCTAATTCCATTGCAAGATGCTAATTGATTAAAAAGTAAAAATTAAAATAGTCACACAAATTTAATAATATTTTTTTTAAACAATACAATCCGTAGACTTCTTTCAAAAATAAAAACTTCTAAGTGGTGTGTGATTTAACCATATAATTCCAAACTCACCCTTACCGAGGAGCTAGGCTCCCCTACCTCAACCACACCCCCGTCTTCAACCCTGTCAACAAATTGAACACTCAATTTTTCATCAATAGGTTAGTTCTCGAAATCAATAACCAATTCAACTTGCAATATTTACATCATGTACATTTCTAATGTAAAATAAACCGATATTTATAACATATTATCTGATCTAAACCTGATAATCATTAATTGCATTTTAATTTATCATTCTAACAAATTAACAAATTCACCTATTATAAATTTTTCAAAACATCTAGCAAGACAATTTATTCCACTAGGGTCACTGAAACACGACCAAGTCAAAAAGTCCATAAAAGTCATAAAGTAACTAAAAAGACATAAGTCTACAAAATCGGTTATGACATGGTGACATAGTCAAGGATGGTGGATCCAATTAAGGACAGTCCAACCTTGCAGCTAAACACCAACACAGTGGAATAACACAACACATATATGCAAATCAAAATCTTCATTAGTAACCGAGCTCACAAGAAACATGCCGAGCTGTAAGGCCTTCTCAGTTACAGCCAAATACATTAGAGTTCAACTATCCTCTAGATAGTCTAGCTTTGAAACACCACACCAGTCTGGAAGAAACATCTAGCAAGATCTAAACTTGAGCTCACAAGCCACCAAGCAATCTCCTTGTCTCTAAGCATACAAACCACTAGCTCTATTATTACAATTATCAAAAAAACAATCTGATCTGCAAGATCTTGCAGGATCCAGTCACTATCCCCCTTAATTATGTGTCTCCTCAAACAACTACCCAAACCCATGCTTATATACTAATCAGCTAAAAGTCGGCTGGAAGAAAGAAATAAATCCTAAAACTCAGTCGGCTTCCAAAGACAAATAAATATTAAATGCAACACAAGTTGGCTCTCAAATAGCCTTACAAATAATTAATTCTTCATGCCGGCCTCCAGATCTACATAAAAGAATGCAACATGCCGAATTTAGGTTCCCACACGTCCAACAGTCAATCCATAATTCGAGGAGCATGACCCAAATTAAATGCATGAGTTGACCAAGCTGATTCATCCAAACAAACAAGTTGGTCAGCAAGAATACCAAGTGCCAGGACCAGTCGGTAACATAACACTGAGACCTAGTCAGTAACCAAGCACCAAACTCCTCAACTGAGTAACAAATACACTGAGTCACTGAGTCCATCACTGAAGCCAAGCAAACTCCCAATCGAGAACCATCACCGAGTGACCACCAGCCTTTGAGCTCCATCAGTGAAGCTAAACAAGCTTACAACTGAGAACTAACACAAAGAGACTGAGAATATTAGGTCTCCAACCGAGATACCACAGAAACCCAAAACCAAACACAAACATATTTTTGGTTGATATAGGATTACCAACTACCCTAGGACGCTCCTACATCAGGTGGTTCTATATTCAAATCACAAAAAGGGACATGTGTGCTTTCGTAGTTTGGACCGTAGTGAGCAAAATGGGTACTCTAACGACATTTTTACAAAAGTGTAGTGTAATACCTCTCCCATAGTTTGCTTTTCAATTTTATTTTGTCAAACTCTTTTAGGCCACTTTTTATCTGTGTGTTGGTTATTTCAGTGATATTTAGGATATTGATGTGTGACTTTATATTGGATTTGATATATGAACAATTGGATAGTGTGTGATATCATGTATTTACAGTTTGATTTATGGCTATTTTCATGATGGTTATTTACATGTTATGATGTCATTTATGATTATGGATTACTGACAATACTAACACTATATCTGTATGCACATGGATCTTATGTATGTTTTACATTTCTATTTGATGTGTTTGATATGGTAGGGGATGGAGTTGTAGTTACTTACATGTGAGATCCACAAAATGTACAATTCCCAACCATTGTCAGTTATGTGTGTGTGTGTGTGTGTGTGTCTTTGTGATGGTAGGACTGCAGGTACTGAGCATCATCTTCTCTGAATTGGCAGGAGTGAGTGTGTCCTATCAAAATGTCTCAATTGTAAGAGGTGAGAGACATGACATACAAGTCCAAATACCAACCTAAGTCTTTTATTATTCTGAAATAGTGGACAAGTATCTAATTGATTAACCCTCTAAATTTGTCAAGGTGACATCATTCGTGAACCCTTCCTTTGAGCATGATTTTTCGTATTTTGGGTTTACTCAGTTTTTCCCTCGTGATTTTATGTCATGTGGTTTGATGTGATTTTGTGTTAAAAAATGTTTTAAAGATTTAATTAAGACTAATTAAATGATTGTGTGATTAAATCTTAATAAATAGTGAAATATTAAATATGAGGGTATTTAATTAATAAGAGTTAATTATATACTAATGTTTATTTAAAGGACTTAATTAAAAAAGTCTAATTATAAGAATAGAGGATTTAATTAATTATTAAATTCAAAATTATAATTAATGAATTGGTATTTAATTATCAATTGCATAATTATTAAAATGTTAAAAATGTTTCTTCTAAATTAAATATTAATATGCAATTTAGTTTGCACAATCAATTAAATTAAATTAAATTATAAAGTTAAATTAAAGTTGAGTTAAAGTTGTTAATTGGAAAAAGTGTATATAATTATTAATTATAATTAACTAGTTGTGCAAAAAGGGAATTGATAAAAACAAAGTTAGGAGTTGAGTTCTAATTCCTAATTGAGAGTTGCATGCTTAAGTTCGGTTTGCTGGGTTTCCTTTATTAGAGTCATTTTTGGTCATTTTGCACACACACAGATTTACAGGTTTTGACTTTAGTTTTGGATTGAAGGAAACTGTGAAAGTTTAGGATTTTTAAGATTTTGGATTGGTCTCTGTGGCATCTATCAATTGGTAGATTAAGGTAGGGTTTTTTAAAACCTTGTTGATTTTGTTTTGAAAAGATTGTTTACTTTGTGCCTGTAGTTTTTGGCTGATGTTTTAATATGGTTGTATTGTGACTCTTCTATGGTATGAATGTTTAATTTAAAAAGACTATTGGATTTTGGTTTGAATGAAGAAATCTTTGTTGTTTTGAATATGTGAATACCCAGTAATCATGTTAGAAAAATAATGGAAAATTTTGAATCAATTTAGTTCGGGTTTAATTATAATTTTTGTTAAAAATCTTGAAATTAAATCAAATTAAAATTTATTATTATTATTATTATTATGAGCATGCAAACATTAATTTTGCGTATGGGCATAATTGTTTATAGAAATTTAAAGAAATTATCTTCCAGTAGAAAATGGTTTGATATACCTTGTTTTAGAAGATCTAATTGTAGAAAAAAATATGGAGAGAATAATATATTTACAGGAAATAAATATATTATTGTTCAAGTGTTTTCACAAATAAATTAATTAATTAAAAAGAAGAAGAATGCTTGTTATTTTTGTGTCAGAAATTTTTCTGACATAATTTATTTATATATAATTTTTTTTTTAAATTAAAAATAAAGTGGGGGTAGCTAGCCCTGCAGTTGTTGTGGCAAACCGCAATGGCTAGGTCGTTGGACCATGATATTGTTGTGGGAGCCAGCGGCTGTCGTGGGCTTGTCCCACGACAAGCCACGAACCCCCCCCCCCCCCCCCCCGCTTATGGTGGTTTGTTTTTATTAAAAAATAATAATAATTTGTATTATATAGTTTAAATTAAATTAAACTAAATTCAAATATAGTTTAATTTATATTTAATAAATATTAAATGTTAATTAATATTTATTAATTTAATGAGTTTTAACTTTAGTATTATTTTTAATATTTAATAAATATTAAATGTTATTTAATATCAGACTATATAGATTCCACATATGTATTTTTTTTTAATAAAAAATGATTATTTTTTCTATTTTTCAATCAATTTCTACTGAAATGGGTGCAAAAATTGGAGATGGCAGCATGTCTTCTTATTACAATAACTTTTTATTTGAAGGTTTCTCAAAAAAATATATATGACATCAAACTACAAATAATTCTATATGCTTCAAAAAAGTAAAATGATAAGTTTAGGTCAAATTATGTTTTCCATACATGAGAGGTTTTAAAAATAGCAATTATGCCCAATATAAATTAATAAAAAAATTATTTAATAGACAATATAAAAATATATTGTCATCAATCTTGACTATGTTACATACAATGTCCCAAAAGGATTCAGAGAAATAGTTTCATTTAGGTCAAATTATGCATGTTGTACACGGGCATAGTATGGTCCCTTCTATTTGTTATTTATCATGACAACTTGTTTATCTTAGAGTGAGATAAATATGTTTTTCCTCGAAAGCTACTCATTGAATGTGCTTGTGAAGTTCTAGATGCTAATGGTAATCCAACAGTATTCTGAAATTAGTTTGCATTATTTACTCATAAATAAGATCTCATCATGTATAGAGTACTTCCCCTACTATGAACTCACAAAACTCATAAAAAAATACATAGATTGTAGCATAAAAAAACTATTAAATATTTATTGATTAAATACCTGCAAATTTGCAAAACACAAAACTTACAAATGACCTTCTTTCCACTTGTGTCTGCTTGAAGGTTTCTAAAGCCCTTTCATTTTCTGCAAATCATGCAAGTCTTCCACTCTTTGCACTACTTGAGATGAAATGAAAGGTCACAAAACTCACAAGCCTTCCCATGTCCATGTGAAATAACATTGTCTGGGGAAAGAAGAAGAAGAAGAAACAAACCTTCCTTGTTATAAGAAATATTCTTACATGATTAGGTTTATAAGAAGAAATCTTGGGCTTAAATAGATCTTGTCACTAAGACCAATACAATGAGCATTGAATTATCTTATTTTAACTTTCTCAATAAGATTTATGTGTGTAAACTATAGATAGAGTGAGGATATTCTTGGTTTATATTATGAAGGTATTTAATAAGAAGTTGGTTATCATTGTATGTGGTCTTAAAATTATTTGATTCTTTTTAAGAACATTTTTCATTTTGAGCTTGAGAAAGAAGTCCTTAGAAAACAACCCCAAGAGAAGATTTAACCATAGTTGGAAAAAAATTATTAACCTTCAATCCAATATGGGGCATTATATTATGAGTAGTTAGAATTTATTAATAATGAACAAAGGAATCTATTTATAAGTTGTTATGTGTATGTCGTAACATTTAATTCCTTCTTTGAATCATACATTGATGATTCTTTAGTTAAGTCAAGTTTTGTAAATTGTTTTTTAATTGTATTTGGATCATGGAAGGTTTTTGAAGTAGATATGTAATGTAAACACTTATCAAGAAATTTTTAATCCATATACCAAAAGGATAAGTAATTGTTATTGATTTATTGTGAGACTAAAATATCTCAAAGAATATCATGAATTTTGTGGATGACTGACTAAGATTGTGAAAGTAATATAAATTGAAGATGGAAAATTGTACATTGGTAAAAGAAAAGGAACTCAAATATCAGATTGATGACTAGAGTGTGTTTCTTCTCTCTGCTTATGTATGCTTACTGCATCTTGAGTTCTATATGTCTCATATGTGTGAAAATCACTTCAAAATAAGGATGTCATATCATTGATGACTAGAGTTTGTTGATGTTATTTGCTTATGTATACTTATTGCATCTTGGATTCTATATGTCTCATGTGTGTGAAAATCACTTAAAAATAGAAATGCATGGATTGATGCTTGCCTATGTTGATATATGCATGAATGCAACAAATTTCTCCATGCTTAAGACAAATTCACACTATCTACTAAGTGTGATTGAGATGGAACCGAGATCTCAAAAATGAAATTCAAGCAATAATGATTTCTTATATCTTCATATTTATGATTTATGCATCTTGTGTGCCCATGAAATTATTTATATTCTTAGTAGAATGTGGAAATATCATGCTACACAAATTCTATTACTCTTATAAAAATTGCATTTTTAGTCTCCCTCATGCAAGGCTGGGTATCTTTTGTGTCATAAAAGATTCTAGGGAATAGAACCTACTTCATGGTAGGGTGGTAATGCACTCTAATAATCTTCTCACCCAAGAAGTGTTTGAGGGAGATAGTTGTTGAGAGTTCCTATCAAGATAGTCATCATGTTTTGTATAATTTGTATGCATTATATTCAACCTTCTGGTCTATTGTAAAGATATATGTTCCTTATATTTAGCCTTGTTGATGGATCTTGCACCAATTCTTTATGTTGAACTTAATTTAAAGTCTTTGTTTTGGTGTATTTAAGCGTGTGACTTTAATCTATACTTGATTATGTGTATTTTGATGAATAATTTTCTTTTCTTTTAAACTACATTGATCCTTACAAGTATAACAATTTGTCAACAAAAGATGAAAACCTTCCACAATTAAAAGTTTCAATTAAAATTATTATACAACCTCAAGAAAAGTGATTCCAAAATAATGTAGTGAAAGAAAATAACCATATTACCTTAGCAAGGGAAAATGCCCTAAAGGCTAGAAGAAAATAAAAGGTAAACTGCATAAGCTTTAGACTAAAGTGTAAATAGAACCTAAAGTCTAAGTTGTTATATAAGTACCATGTTCACACAAATACCCCCCTTAATTATAACTTAGGGAAAATTAAAGTAATGCCAAACAAAAAATAATGGTCCTAACAAGCAGATTTAGTAAAATAGTTATATAAATGAAAAATCTCTCACAATAGGCACAAAAAAGAATACCACCGAGGTAAAAAAAAATCCTTTTAGAAAAAGAGATGTAAAATGTGAAAGGCCTAGAGAAGATCCTCAAGGACAACTTCCTTCACCGCAATCATCTATCAAAACTAAAGATATCAAGGTGACACCAAATATTTAGGGAATATATCCAAAACCTAATTCTCAATAGGAAAATACAGTAAGGAGAGATGGCCATCATGGATATGTTGTCAAATTAAATGCATGTGTATATCTATGTGCTTTATCCTCTAATACTCAATTGAAATGTGTAATGTAAATCACACTTTGTTTATCACACTAAAGAAATGTAAGACTATTTGGAGGTAGATCAAACTTAGTCATAGTTTGTTGAAGCCACAAAACCTCCTAGTTGGAAAGAACTATACCTTGATACTTATTCAAGTAGTGGGTGATAATGTAATAGAAATTTTCTTCTTGAAAGATCAAGCAACTAGACCAAATCCAAGATAAAAAGAAACCTTATAATTGAACTTATATTTTTCAACATCACCTACCTAATGAGTTAATGAAGCCTATTATCTACAAAATTCTTAATGCATACTAAGTTTCAAAATGTTAAGTACCCCATATTTAACACAAAATGCACTTCATTTTATTCTAGTGACTCTAATTATGATGCGGGAGCATCTCAGGTCCTTGGCCATTTTTTACTTTTCCCCAAATCCCTGCCAAAAGAAGGATCTCATCTTTCTCACAATTTTTTCTTTGACACCTGCTGGGAGTTTAAAACACATCATCTAATAGATCAGAATAGCTGACGGGACTGACTTAATCATCATTTCCTTCCCAGCACTAGATAGCCATTTTCCTTTCCATGATTTAGTCTTTTTGTCCAATTTGTTACATACTTCTTCCCATATATTGGTTGATTTTATCCCCTTTTCCAAATGAAATCCTAGATATTTACAAGGGAATGAGCCTTTGTTGAAGTTTAAGATCCTACAAATATCCTCTTCTACCTTGCTTTTTGTATTCAGGAAGAAAATATTAGATTTGTTCTCATTAGTTCTTTGGCCAAATGCTTCTGTATATAATTCTAAAATTTTATTAAAGGAAGATGCTTCCTCTCTATTGGCTTCGCAAAAAAGGAAGGTATCGTCTACAAATTTTTTATGAGTACTAGCTTCTAGTTGTGAAGTTATCTTGATTCCTTTGATTATGTTCTCCTCCCTCGCTTTGGAGAGGGATCTCCCTAGCGCTTTTGCCAAATTTATAAAGAGAAAGGGAGACACGGGATCTCCTTGCCTTAGACCTTGAGAGATCCCAAAGAAACCTACTGGAGATCCGTTAACTAGAACTGACATGTGAGGACCCAAAATACATTCAAAGATTAGGTTGATCCACCTTTTAGAGAATCCAAATGCTTCTAGACATTTACACAAGAATCTCCAATCTACTTTATCATAAGCTTTTTGTATATCGAATTTAATAAACATACTAGGGATTTTGTTCATCTGGACACAATGGATTGCTTCCTGGGCAATAAAAATTCCTTCTAGAATTGATCTACTGAGGACAAAACCTATCTGTTCCTTAGATATAATTGTCGGAAGGAGAGATTTTAACCTATTGGCTATGGTTTTTGTCAAAATTTTATATAGAGTATTACATAGAGCTATTGGTCTAAAATCATCCAAACTTTTCACATCTGGTTTCTTGGGAATTAGGGCAAGAAAGGTATTGTTAATTTGATTCAATAATTTCCCCAAATTTCTCATACCTTCTAGGGCCCCTAAAATTTCCTTACCTATAAATGACCAACATTTTTTATAAAATAGTGTAGGAAAGCCATTTGGACCCGGGGACTTGTCCGGATGGAGGTCCCTAAGGGCAACCTCTACTTCTTCCATTGTAAGTTTAGCATTTAAAATTCTATTTTGGTCCTCTATGATAATTCTGGAGATAAAATCCAGTATTTTTTTTTGTGCCAACAAATTAGAACCTTTTGTGTTATTGACGATTTTCTCAAAGTAATCTACTACTTCTATTCCTATAAGATTAGGGTCTTCTATCGATTCTATAGTACCCCACCCGTAGTTCACTTTTAGGTATCTTTATGTTTTAGTGTTTGATCAAATTCTTTTAGGTCACTTTTGATGTGATCGATTATTATGTTAATAAATGATGATTATGGATTTCTGTTCATTGAATGAGTATCATGTTATTGCCTAGATTAGATGATCATATCATTTGATGTTATGTTTATGTTTTATATTGATTCATGGTACTGATCCCATACTAGCATGTGTATGGTTGTCATGTGTTTGCATTTGTTTGACATGTTTGTTTGGTAGAGGACGGAGGCGTAGTTACTCGCATAGTTGAGATCCACACAACCATCTGTACCCTATCATTGTTTGTCATATATTATTGTATGTACATGCTTCATTTTATGATGACAAGTTTGTAGGTATAGGGCATTGTCTTCCCTGAATTGGCAGGAGTGAGCGTGCCCACAAACATTCATTTCAATGGTAAAGAGGGGAGATAATACACAGACCCAAAATCCTAACCTAAGCCTTATTGTCCTAGGATTGGAGAAGTGTTAGTCTTACTACCCTACCCGAATTCACCTGGTTGGTATGAATTTGTGGATCCCTTCTCCTATGATTGTTTGGTTTTATGTCGTTTGGTTTTAGTTGATTTGTGGTTATGTGGGTGATTATTAATTTATTGATTATAGTTGAATTATGTTAATTTAGATTATTTTATGTGAATATCAATGTTAGGTGCATAGTTGAATTTAATGTTTAATTATGCTTCTAGGATTTAATTGAGGGAATTAAATTAAAGTTAATTATGTTAGTATTGAAAATTAATATTGATTATGTCCTAATTTTATTATGATGAAATTTAATTAAAAATCAAATAATTGATTATTTGGATTTAATTGTGTATTTTATTGAGAATTGGATTTTATTATGTTTGTGAGTATTATTAAATGATTAAATAATTAATTGCATGAATTCATGATGCATTAAGTATTTAATTTATTTAATAATAGATTTTATTATTAACATGTGTTTTATTGAGTTTGAAAGTAATTTGTTTGAAAAATATGACAACTTGTCTTTAGGAGACTAAGTTGAGTTGTGCACAATTAGATTTATTTTTAATTAATAATTAGTATTTTCTCTCAACAAAATGGGAGAGTTTGATTAGGAGTTCTATTTGTGAGTCATCTAGGGTTTTGCACGATTAGTGGAGTTGAATCCCTAATAGGGGGAATTAGCATTCATTTGGATTCAATCAGTTTGTTGGGGCAATTTTGGAGAGAGCTTTTGAAGTTTTTTTGTGCTTTCTTTGTGTTCTTGAGCTTTTGGAGATTGTGCTTGAATTCTAGGTTAAGATTGCTTGCTTTTGGATTTGGGATTTGCATGCACTATGATTCAGAATCTGCAGGTTGAGCTTTTCTATTGTCAGTTCTAGGAGATTCAACATTCTACAAGCAATCTTATTCAGTTTCTAGTATTGGAATTGAGGTAGGGTTTTGAGGAATTTTCCTGTGTTTTGTTTGTGTACTTTCAACATTTTTCTATGTTTGATCTAGTATGTAGATTTAGATCAATTTTCTATTTATGCTTTCAAATTGAGGATTAGAAAACTCATTAGTTTGTCATTATATATTTTTATACAAACTTGGCATAGTAGGGTTATGCTGTCAAATTTTTGGGAGGAAATTCATCCTAGAACACCTAGAAAATGAAAAATTAATCTCTCTATAGTTAGTTCTATAGTATGACTGAATTAAATAAATGGGTTGTTAACAAAAACTCAATTTGGGTGAAAATTCCTTATTCTCGAAAAAAATCTCATTCTTTGTAAAAAAAATTATAGTTAAAACAAAATACTGGTAAAGGACAAAAAATAGCTTCCCTTGCTTTTAATTGGTTGAGTGTTTATTCAATAATGTATGGAGGAAAAGACAGATTAGAAAAAAATAAAATATGCTACTAAAATTTGTGATTTGTCCATATTTTCATTTCTGGAAAAAGAATGTACAAGACTTTATTTCCGTTTTCAAAAATAAGGTTGTCCCTGTCAAAAAAACAAACAAAATTCTAAAAAGGTTAGTTTTGTATGTTAAAATATAAATATTTTTATAGTTAAATATAAGAAAGAAATGAATAATTGTTAGAAAGAAAATGGATTTCTTTTTAAAAGTTTAGTTTTTATTAAAAATTGTATTAAAAAAATTATTATAATTTTTTTTTAAAGTGAGGTGGGAGGCGGGGACCACCTGTCCCCTACCCCCCTTCCCTCACGCCTCAGCCGTGGGCCAAAGCCTGCCACGCACGACAGACTAGGCTGCCGCACGACAGTCTAGGAATGCTACCAACAGGCTAGCCTACCATGTAGGCAGGGTGGTGGGTGGCCGTGGGCCCCCCCACATTTTGATTTGTCTTTTTTTATTATGTTAAGAAATTTCAGTTTTATGTATATTTTTAATTTGTTAAAATATATTTTTATTAATATGTATTTTAATGTTAATAAGTTTTATTATTATGTTTTATTTATAATATTAACATGTTTTTTTTAATATTAATAAATTTTATTAATATGTTTTATTTAAATATTAATAAATTTTATTAATGTGTTTTATTTAATATTCATAATTTTGTTTTGGCAATCGTTTTGGTTGATATTATTCAATGGGACTATGGATTTGATTGTAGATGTAATTTTTTTGATTTATTATGAGCAAACTGTGAATTAATTTGTTAAATCAATATTTTCATAATTGTTAGGTTTAAGTTTTGCAACATCAACCTTATCAAACATTTATGGACTTAATTAGGTAATTGTTAAAGGGAAGTTTTGTATTGACATCTTATATAGTCCCTTGTGAATTTGGATTTTATGTTTTATCAATTGAACATAAGAGTGTCATTGTAGGCTAATTAAACTTAAACCTTGCAATTTCAAATTATTGCCTTTCATAGAACAATATTTTAGTTATTTTCTACCGAAATTGGGTATTATGGTTATGTTGGATTCTATGGTACATCTTAGGTAATTTGATTTACTTATGATATTATTATTATTATTTATTTTTTTGGTAAAAGGCCAAGGCCAAGATTTCATTAATCAGTTAAAATATTTACATGAACCCCACTCAGTGCAGGCACTAGTAGGGAAGAGCGGGGTAGAGAAACCCTCCAGCCTAGCATGGGACCTTAGTCTGGTTTTTATTACATATCTTTATAGGAGGGCATTCCCTGCCTTTACATTTATAGGAGTTCTCCCCCTTTTTTACAGAGATTTACTTATGATATTATTGGACATGATTATTGTGAGAATTTCCTATTGGACATTTTTCTTGAATTCATTTATGATGGTTATGGAACATATTGGATTATGGTTTTATTTCAGTTCAAATGATGTGGTTGTGTATTCATCGTGTCTTATTTTACATTATGGGTTGTCGGGTTCTATATGACCTAGGGGAATACAGAGGTTGGGGTATGAGTCAGATGTTCATGTTATCAGTTATGTTTGTTGTGTGTGTACTCTATCTGATTATCACTTCTGTTTGACCATTGGGCTCATGTTATATTGTATTTTGTTTGTGGTATCTCTGTAACCATATCTAGTTCTTTTGTGTGAATCTGGATATGAGGTTATGTAGTTGTATACCTGATTAGATCTAGGAGAGATCTGTGAGCCTAGGGTAGTTTACCTTGACATGTAGTAGGAGGTGGCTTGCAATAAGCGTCGGGGCCCACAAGTGGCTGCCAGGATCACTTATTGTAAAGTTTCAGTAATCAAGTGATAACCTAATATAATTAAGGGGTATTTAATTGAATCTAATAAGATTAAAGTCCTTGCCCATGCCTGAGTGCTAGTACAAACTAAGGTGGAGTTGAGAAGATGACTAGCCCCCTTTTAAGGGATGAGTTGGCATAGTTGATGACTTTGTCAGTACGAGAAGTCATTGATGCCATGTATGGTCACTTGGGTGTCGGGATCCAGAGAGATTACGAGGACAAAACTCAAGGGTTAGACGTACATGATGACACCTTCTTATGCATAGTCTGGTTATTCTACATGTGTCGGTTGCCTCTGGTTTAGTGAGTTGTACCTTTATCTTTATCATGTTGTATCTTGAGTTAGAGTGATTTTCAGGATCCTTCTGCTTAGGGTTTTATCCATGTTTGGTATTGGTTATCCGATTGGGGTTTGTGGTTATCTCCTTAGCATAGTGGGGTAGGCCTTTGTGGTTCTACACGGACGGGTGGTAGTGATACTTTACCATTTGAGATTCGATGTCCTGGTGTCAGTGCTTGATGGTGATTCTGCAGATGGATTCCTTATGATATTTCATTGATGCTTCTTTCTTATCTTCATATTTGTAATCTTGTATTAGTGTATCGCATGTGATACCTAATTTGGACATTGTATTATCATAGTTAGATTTATTATTACATACCCTGCGACATGTGCAGTGGATGTCAGTTTATTAGTTATCATGGATGTCCATGAGGATTGTATTCATTGTTATATCACGTAATTGTAATTTATAAGTTATGGAATCTTTTGTTGATGTTAGTTCTACTTGTGTTTTGTTCTTAAGTAATTCTACGTCATGGAACCCTTGAGTCTTGTAATTTGTGATGAATGTTGTATCAATGTGAGTAAATGGTAATTGCTTCGGCACTGCTATTTAACTTGTTTGTAAACTTTAAAAAATAAATTGTTCATCGAATTTAGTAGCATGTTTATGTTAACTTCTCTTGGGTTCCCTGGCGGGGCATTACACATTCCCTATTCTCTTTCCACAATTTCTAAATCCTGTTTGCTGATCTTCTGTGTTTAGCACTGTTATGAAAGAATTTAGTATTTTTATCACCCTCTGCTAACCATGTATCTCTTGATCTATGTTTCCAAAAAATCTCTTCTTTTGCTAATATTTCTTCATGTTTTAGCCTTAAGTGCTTTTCTTTTTCATATAATGACTGATTCATTCCTCTCAATATTACTTCCTCATTTAACTTTCCTAACCTACTCTCTATTGCTAGCTTTTCCTCAAAAATGTTTCCAAATTGAGTCTGATTCCAATTAAGTAAATTTATTTTGATTAATTTAAGTTTAAACATCACAATGAATGTTTTGGACCCCTCAAAACAAGCTTCAGTCCACCATTTTTCTATATATCTCAGACAATCTTCTTCTAAAAGCCAAATTTTTTTGAATTTGAAAGGGTTTTTTAGGGATAGATGCTTCTATTAATGCCAGTTCTACTAGGAAATGGTCTGATCCTGAGAAAGGAAGTATCTTTGCTTTCATATCAAAAACAAGGTTGGCAAAATCTCCTTTAAAGAAGAACCTATTCAATTTTTCTCTAATCATACAAGTATCAGTTCTTCTATTGGACCAAGTATAATCATTGTTCCCTGTTCTAACTTCCATAGCTTCCAGATTATCAATCCATTGATTGAATTCTCTCATAGTTTGAGATGTGCTCCTAGATCCCCCTATCTTATCTTCTATATTGAGGATAGCATTGAAGTCTCCTCCCATAATAATTATTTCATTTGTATAGGATAAAGTGAAATTGCTGACTTCTTGCCATAACTCTCTTTTTTTGTGAAGAAATTTGGGGCCATATATGTTGACTAATATGAAATTCAGTTTACTTCTTAAACTTCTAACCCTCCCACTAATCCAGTTTGTTCTCATTTCTAGTGGTGAAAAACTACAATTACAAGGATTCCAAATTATGCTAATTCCTCCAAATGCCCCTATCGAGGGGGATCCACAAACTTCCCAACTACTGATTTTTCTATTTAATAGAGTATAGCCATCCTCATCTAATTTTGTTTCCTGTAACATAACTATTTCTTACTCAAAAAGAGAAAGATGCATTTTGATCAGGCATTTTTTGTTAGGGGCATTAAGGCCCCTAACATTCCATGTAATGATTTTCATAGCTGATTAGGAAGGCTCTTCTCCTTCCCTACATCAAGAATTTTAGTTATTCTAGTTTGTCCTAAAGCATGACCTACCTTTTCTCTTAGTTCCTTGATAGATTTCCTTCCTTTGGATTTGGGAACGAAAGAACAGTCTGGGAGACTCTTCCTAGAACTCACAATTTTAAGTCTAAGGGAATCATTTGAATTAGGCACATCAGACCTCAATAGCGATATATTTCCCTCTACTTCTTCTTTCTCTAAAGCTTCCAGAATCTTGGGAAGAATATCCTGGTTTGATTCCTCCTCTACAAAAACTTCCTCCTGATTGGGATTTAGCCCCAGAAAATCCATAATATCTTCTACTGTTTCCCTATCTATTGGTGCTAGAAGGTTTTCCATATCCCTCTTAACCTGATCCTCATTTTCTCCTCTTTCCAAAATTGAGATATTGGATTGTTCTAAATGCTTTGATGTACTATCTTCTTCCTTCGAATACCCTGATCTTTCCTCCAATAAAACTAAATTTTCATAAAAATCTACCTTCTCCAAAGCCCCTTCTTCTATGTTATTCAATTCCTGATCTACTACTATTCTCATCACCTCCGCCTGTTCTTTTACTTACAAAAGAGACTTTTAATATTCTTCTATACTGATATCTTTCGTGATTGGGTCTTCCAAACTATCCATCAAGTATTCAATCAGTTTGATTATTTCCTTTGATCGGGAAGGGACTACATCCAATGATGATTGCAACTCCTTTGGAAGCTCTGGAGAAGCTACATGGTTGGTTCTAATATTCTCAATATCTGTAATTCTTATTGCCTCCGCCCTTTCTAAGTCTTCTATGGGGGATTTTACAGGAAAATTAATTGAAAAACCACCACCTACCTCATTAAGCTGGATAATAATATCATTAGAAGGATCTAACTTAGGTTGGGTCAAAATTTTGTATCCTGGAACTTGTTTGAAATCTTTTACTAGATTTGTCAAAATAGTTGGGTTTAAACTAAATTGCTTAGAACCACTCTTAATTATAATAGCCCGGGTAATGTCTTTATCGAGATGTCCATATCCACTATGATAATTTCTTTCGATTGAAGAAATTTGGTTACTATTGATCTAACAAAGGAACCTAAAGTGTTACCAATTTTCCTTAGAATAATTTTATTAGTACATTCCAAAGGCATATTAGTTAGCTTTATAGCTCTGGATACTATGATTCCCTCTAAATTATTTGGGTTAAAGGACATACACCAATCTAACATTGTGAAATCGAAACCTAACAGATTAGGGCATCTTTTTTCCAGAAATCTTTCCTTCATTTCTATATTATAATAATATACAAACAAAAGCTCATCTGTGAGCAGAGAAATACTTACCTAATTTTGGAGGCGCTTCTTGAGCCAGTCTGCAATTTTGCTTGATGGTAAGCCGTAGTCGTTCCATCTCATAAATAAGCCCTTGAGTTGCATTAATTCCTGGGTGCATTCTATGACACCATCATCTACCTCGATCAAAAGGGGTGAAGGAGATTTCAAACTACGGTAGGGAGGAGAGTAGGGGATGAATTTAGAAGATCGATCATTTTGATGGTGAAGCATCTAGGTTGATTTATCATCATCCTTTTATGTGATGGTGTATATTTTCCTCTTGGAGACTGTACCGAGTTCGAATTTAGTAATACCCTAGCACTAGGAGCATCATTAATCATAGTATTAACAACATTCCTTCGTCGGTGGGTGGGGGAATAAGTACTTGATTTGTGATGGAGCTCCACATCCTTAAGCGAGTCAAATTTATTTGCCAAAGATAATGGTTTAGGTGCAGGGATGAGAGGGATAGATGGTATCTTCTTACGGTTTCTACGATTTATGACCTTTTTCCAATCAAAATCCTCTGCCAGTGCTACATTAGATCTACGCTCTGACCTAGGGCATGGTTGTTCTCCATGCATTCCTCCTCTACTCTTTGTAGACCAAGTATCATCGCGACAGAATGCCAGAAAAAACCTAGAATGAGGAGTCCTTTGTGTCTTGACAGTTAGCTTCTAGTTGATGCTATCTAAACTTGGCTTTGGATGGGGAAAGGAAAAACTTGCCAGATATGCATATCTGGTTTTAGAGAACCGAGCGATTTGTTGATCCAGAGAGTCAACACTGTAGATTTTGCGATGATTGAGAAATTGCAGAGCCATTTTTTTTCGGCTTTAGCTTTATGGACTTATAAAGTTAGTATTTCTTTAGTTTGAACTTCTTCATATTTAAATGGTTATTAAATTTATAACTAATTATAAATTAAATTTATTACAATAAAGACAAAAATATTATTTATGTTATAAATATACATATAAATATAAATTATCTATTATATAAATATTAGAAATAACTCAAACAATTTTTTATATTATCTATTATAGTTTTTACCACCATAATCTTCATATACATATAAATTATATTAATGTAGTAATTAATATAAATTTAATTTATAATTATTCATATTATTAACATTAATACATTATCTTTATTTAAAATATTATGTTATAGGAAATTGAATATTATTTATATCGACATAATATTTTATATTTTATATCAATTTTTATATTTCAATTGATTGCAATAGTTTTGTAAGGTGTAAGGTTTCATTTTTATTATTGTAAATAGTTCTTAATTCGATTAATAAAATGATGGTTTAATTTATTTTAGTAGAATATTTGATATGGTAAATGTTTTAAAATATAAAATAATTTAAATATATTTATTTGAAAGATATTAAGAGATATTTTTAGTCTTTAATAATTTAGATATATATGTTAAGAATGCAAATGAAAAAGACAAATAAGAAACAGATGATGTGTATGGAAGAGATATATATTTACATTAGTAATATGCTATATATTTGTAGTTGATTTTTAAATAATAATTAAAAATTTATTGTAATAAATTTAATTTATAATTATTTATCTTATTAAAATTAATAAATGTAATTTATAATTATTCATTTAATTAAAATTACTACTCAAATTACTTGCACACCAAAATACAATTACTAATTTATTTATCTAATTAAAATTACTACCCATTAATTCTACGTATTACACACCGAAGTATAATTACTAATTTATATATATTTTAATTTAATCTTGTGTTGTCCCACATCTTCTCTCTCATAATTATATGTCACTCTCAAATTCAGACATACTTCCCTATTTAGTTTCTTCTCCTCCCACATTTTTCCTCACCCTCTCTCCATCTCTGTAGTGTTTTCCCCTAATCATAATCTCTTCTGCCCACTCATTACTCTCTTGCAATGGGTAATGGTTGCTGCTCTGCGTTTTTTTCTTCAGAAAACGAGATTGCAATTGATTTGCAGCTTCTTCAAGAAATGGAGCAAGATGTCCCTCATCTGGATGAGATAATCTCCATCATTGACGAACGTCTTCAAGCCATCGCTGCTACAAATGCCATGGTAAGAAACCCTTGTGTCTCTGCACCGTTAGATTTTTTATCGGTCATAAATTCAAATGGGACAAAAATATACACTTCCAGAGAATTTTTGCAGGCCCGACAGAATACGTCTACACAGCAAGTTGGTATAAGCTCCTCTAAGTTTGGTTCTTGCGTTAACTTTGGCAAGGATTTAGTGATGAACATGTCGAAGCGTGCAGAGAGAAATAGTTGCATGGTATTCAACTTCATTTTTGTTTGTTTCAAATATTGTGCCCTAAAACTTTACACAAAGGATTGGTTCTTGATTTGGGTGATGAATATTCTTTCCTTCTCAAATAGGTGTGCTTCAAGTCTGCTTATAATCGTGAAACACGGAATGTGGTCATTGAAGTTTTAAAAGGCGCTTCCCAGATTCAGTTGTTGGCGGCAGGGGTATGCGTGGTAGGATATTTGCTAGATCAAATTGAACAAGTTTCCAAGAATAGGGACCAATGTGTCCAGCTGTTGAGATGGTTATGTGCTCTCGCAAGGCACATGAAACAACCATATGACCGTGTCCCTGTTGAAATAGAGAGTCTTGATGAAGCAGTTAACTTCATTTTTGACGGATGTGTTCTGTGTCTCAGACAAATGGAATCTCCTGGGCTGTGCAGGTAAGTCCTTATGAATTTTTCACATTGTGAAGAGTAAGCAGAAGAGGGCATTTCTAGAAAGAAGGGTTTTTTCACTTTTCCTTTTCATGAGTGTATAGGATTTTTCAAGCTTGGGCGGATGCTGGGGATCTGCAAACGCTTGAGTCGCAGATCCGATATACGTATGCAGATCTCACCCTTAGGGCTGTCATTGGTGCTTTGGACAACATTCCTCGATTTCTTCCTCCAATCCAGGGACACGGTCCTCAACCAGGTACTCTTTCGGATTGACTTGAAATCGCATGTCCGTTTATAAAAATCTCTGTGGGTTTTAATACAAAGTTAAATTTATTTATTTATTCAGTAATCTATACTTTTATAGGGGAGGAAAATATTTTAATACTGTTTGAGACAATTATTTTAGTAAACCTATACAGCATTAGGGTTTATAAATGGCCATTTGAGTTCTTATCTGATTGATTGTAGTGTTATATTTGAAGTTGAACCATGCCATGGGTGTTTTTCTTGGTTGCAATTTTCAGTTGGGAGAGAAGTCGCAAAAGATATATTAATTAAGCTTCTGAAAGTGGATCCAACTGATGGTTCAAAGAGGGCTGTTGTAATTTACGGGTTTGGAGGAATTGGCAAAACAACTCTGGCGTCTGCAGTCTTCAGGACTCTCAACCTTCAGGCCTACAAATCTTGCAGACTCGATATGGATGCGAACTGTTCCAGCAACGATATCAAGCAGCTTCAGCAGCAGATGTTGAGACAGTTGTTTGGCCAGGGGAATGTTGTGTTGGACAGTTGTCAGCAAGGTTGGGATCAACTAACAGAGGCTTTTAGGGAAGAAGATGGTCGCATATTCCTGTTTATTGACAATGCCCTCGCAGCAGAGAACCTCCAAAAGCTTTTGCCAGCTGATTTGTCCTGCCTCCCCAGTGGGATCAGGATTCTCGTCACCACCAGAAAGCTTGACGAGACTGTCATGCTTTCACGAGCAGATTTTGAACGCATTTCTTATGAGGTAGACGTGCTTTCCTTTTCAGACTCGAAAAAACTTTTCTGTGAAAAAGCTCTTGGCAGTGCCAACGCATCACTTCCCCCAGGCATAGACAGCATAGATATGGAGGATATTGTGAATGTGTGTGGTGGAATTCCTTTACTTGTAGAATTAGTTGGAGGCTATTTTAAAAAGTATCTGCCAAGGGTATCAGAAATTAAGTCTCTCAAGGACTTCCTCAAGGAATCTGTGCTAGCTGGTGGACAAATTGAACGTGTGGTGGATGAAGCCTATAAAAGTTTGGATGAGTTTTCTAAGGAGGCCTTTTTAGATCTTGTTTGCTTTTTTGATAAAAATTTGATAAGAGAAGTCAGTGCGGTCATTGGAAAGGTCCAACTTGAAGTGCTTCTCGATGCGGCACTTGTAAAACTCTCTTTTGATGACGATAATGAAAAAGTATTTTCCATTCTGTGGGATGCTGAAGAGGTAATGCCACAGGATCTTCTGCAGAGCAAGTCAGTGAAAGTGCATGATGTAATAAAGGCAAGAGGAAGATGGTTGTCCCAACAAAAAGAAGATAGAATATTGGAGGTGGAATCTTTGAAGGATGCTCTACAGGATAGACAGGTATATCTGGTGTAAGACTTTTTACTCCATTAATTAGTTTGCCAGCGGACGTTTAATTTTTGTTCATACTCTTGTAAAATAGAATTTATTAGGTTTAAGAATCAATTCAAACATTTAATATGGAAATGCTGTAACAGAAATTACAGAAAATAAAGGGGATTAAAATTTCAGATGCCAAAGATAATGATGAATTCAAAATTGAAGCAGAAGGCCTAGACATTATGCATAATTCTTTGAGAGTTTTGGAACTCCCAGAATCCATCAAAGTGAATGGAATACGCAAGCGCAGCTTTGAAAGTCTAAAGTTTTTAAGTGTTGACGGAAATCTGCCTATGCATCTCAAGCAACTCAAACGACTGGCTGTTTTAGACGGGCCACACGGAGCAGATTGTGAGAACGTCGATGAGGCAAGTGTTCTCTCTTTCTAAAAAGTTTAACATCTCTGAGCTTTAGAATGTTCATTTTACTAATTAGCTTATTTGTTTCCTTTGTCTTTCATATGGAAAATGATGTGCAGCTGCCAGCATCTTTACAAATATTGTCTTTGAAAAATTCTGCAAACCTTCCCAATTTGCTCCAAAGATTTGACAACCTATCCTCTCTACAATACTTAATCTTAGCAGGCTGTGATGCACTCGTGAAAGTTCCAACAAGCTTTGGCCTACTGAAGTCTCTAGTTTGGTTGGACCTAAGTGGATGTAGCAATCTCACTACACCTCCAGAAAACATTGAGAACCTATCTTCTTTGCAAATCTTGAAATTATCGGCTTGCACTAAATTGGTTAGTCTTCCACCCACCTTCGGAAAACTCAAATCTTTACAATCTTTACAAATAGACAAATGCAGTGAGCTGACCTTTTTGCCAGACAACTTGGGCTATCTATCCACATTGCTATTATTATCCTTAGTAAAATGTGACAAACTGGTTAAATTACCTAAAAGCTTTGGTTCTCTATCTGCTTTGAAGTTCTTGGATTTGAGAGACTGTTCCAGCTTAGAGCGCCTTCCAGAGTCATTTGGCCAGCTCAAGTCATTGAAAATTCTCCGCATTAATGGTTGCCATAATTTAAAGACACTTAATAGTGGATTCACATCCTTAACTTTACTTATAGTACTGGATGCATCATTTTGCAAATCATTGAACGAAGAGGCAGTGGACTTTTTAGTTGAGATAAAGAGCTTACTGTTCTTAAATATAGATGAATCACCGTCACTGATTCAGCGGTGGGAGCAAATCGGACACCATTACCCTTTGATTGCGGAGGGCACTAGGGTGAGTATTAACAAGAAGATATGATGTGGTAATGGAATTTATTTCCCTTGTCTAGTGAGACTTAATTGTTTAAACATTTAGCTAGAAATAATATCAGATTTTCACAATCTATTTATAACTATATGTGCGTTTCTGGATTCAATTGTGTGTGTTTTTTAGCATCAACGTTTCAGTTCATACTCCGTAATCCATCTTCATTTTTACTATTCTTGCACTCTCTCTTCCTGATGATAGATCATGGAGTGTGATCTGAAACGTTGATGCTAAAAAAACACACAATCGAATCCAGAAACGCACATGTATTTAGCTAGAAAGTCATTTTTTAAAGTTATAATTGTTATTCTAACCTTTTGGCACTGATCTTTCAGAATGATGGGTTCCTGAACACTGTTGAGCACACACTATTTCATGGTGGAAGCAGATTTGTGGGCATGAAGGGTGATGGTGGACAATTTGTAGACTGGTCTTGGTCTTCTTTTGCAGGGGAAGAAGAAGAACAAGTGGAAGTGAATGTGTTGTTGACAATGTGCGATCTATCTTTAGATTGCAATAAGAGTGCTTTACAAATAGTGAAGGAGGAAATGAAAAAGAGGATGAAGGAAAGTTGTAATGGTAACCGAAAATTCCAGATTGTGTATGCAGAGGCAGGAGATTTAGTGGAGAAGAGTGAAGAGCATATAATCAGCCAAACTCTCACAAAGCTTTTACCCAGCTGCACTTGCGTTTGCATTCCCATGGACACTAGAACAAGACAATTATTTACATTTGCTCTCTATAGACTACTCCAACCTGAATCGAGGTATGCAATTCAGTCTTTAAACACGTGTATTTTTAGATTTGAAGTTGGAATGCAGGGAGACAGAAAATGGGCAGAGTTTCAAAATGAATGTTTTCCAGTTGAGTACAAAGAGACACTAATATATCAGGGCGGTGGGTTCAGCAGACTCTTCTCCACTCTAGATTTCATGTATTCTGAACTGATCATGTGGTGATTAATTCTTCCATAGATGAGAAGCACTATGATTTGTTCTTATTATAGTTTAGGGAAGGTTGAGGGTCAGACTTAAAAGAGCACAAATTAAGCTCTGACTTGGTCAAAAGCTTTTTTGCTTTCTGATATGTCATCCACAACCATGTCAAACTCTTCTTCAATTTTTGACACTCCCCCGGACCTACAGTCCCCACTTTTATTTACCTGAGTGTACATGGATAAGAAATAGTGTTCAAAGTACATGGATAAGAAATAGTGTTCAAAAATAAAAAGTAGAAATTGAGAGAGTTATATATATATATATATATGTTGGGGGTACAATTTTATTTGAATAAATTGTATAATAGTATTTTTAAATTTATATTTATTTAAAATTATCAAATTATGATTGTCAGATCTATTAGATTTCCACAATCCACATTAATGTTTGTATTAGTTTCTGATTTGATTGTGTAGAATTTTTTCCATAAACAATCGAATCCAGAAACCGATACAAACAAAAATTATGATGAATCAAAGTTTTCTTATCAAATTATGAATTTACTATATAATATTTTTATTTTAAATCTGAATATTAAATAAATGTAGAAAATTTAAATTGTTATATGTTATTTTTAACAAGTGTCACGTAGTGCCTTTAGTTTTATAATTAATTTTAATTTATATGTAAAGTGATTTTTTAATTATAGATAATATACAATTATTATAATTTATTTTTATAATTATAATTGTAATAATAATTTTTTAAAAAGTTTTGTGAAGATGTTAATCACATCCTCCTCAACTGCCCATATGCCCAAAACTGCTGGAATTGGCTTCATCAATGTTTAGGCTGGAACTCTGCTCTCCACGTTGATATAGTAAGTAACCTTAAAGCATGGCCATCACTTTATAAAGATAATTTATATAAGGATATATGGACCATCTCCACGGCAATAGTTGCTTGGGAATTATGGAAAGAAAGAAATAGGAGGATTTTCACAGGTCAAAAATTACCATGGAGTTCAATCACAAATAAAATAGAAGCATCAATAGTAGAAAATATCAATAGTAATCTTAGAAACAAGCTAAGCTATGAAGAGGCATTCAAGAATTGGGATAACAAAATCAGAGCAAAATGGCCAAAATTAGATATTCCTCCCCTATATGGCAAAGGGGGACCCAAAGTGAAGGTTGACCGAGTTTCTTGCAAATGGATCCCTTCGAAAGAGGGATGGTATAAATTTAACTTTGACGGAGCTTCTAGAGGTAACCCCGGGGTAGCAGGTATTGGGGGGATTATTCGCAATTGGAAGTTAGAAGCCATCGCTAAGTTCTCTAGTCCCATAAATCCTTCCACGAATAACATGGCGGAATGCGTAGCGGCCTTAGAAGGTTTAAAATTGTGTAGGAGGATCAACTTATCCAAAGCAGTTATTGAAGGAGATTCGCAAATTATCATCAATGCCATTCGAAACAAGAAAACTCCCAATTGTTCCCTTAACTCGAAAATAGAAGAGATTAACCAAGTTATTGAGGGGATCCCGAAGTATGAAATAAGACACACATATAGAGAGGGTAATACAGAGGCAAATAAGCTAGCCAATCTAGGAGCCAACGGAGTTACAATTATGGATCGGTATATCTAATAATCTACATAGGCTTATATTCTAACAAACTTTTTTGGTTTTAACACAGATGCAGTAACATTCCAATTAATATGAATTTCTACTAAACAATAGGTTTGTAGTAGTTATAGGGGGATTAGTACAAATTATAGGAGGTCATTTAGCCCAAAGACATTAAATTTGGCTATAGGTAGATACTAGTATTAGCGGCCTTGCTTGAAGAGCCTCAAGCAACTAAAAATTATTACCTGTAAAACTCAGCTAAGATAGGAGGATAGGGATGGGCCGAGGTATTAGAGTAAGGGATGTAGGTACCTACAAACTTGGTTTATATTCTGTACATAGTATGCCTTTTTATTCAGAGGTGTGCATCAGGTATTGAGTGTTTGCAGAGCCTTTTTTACAGGTAGCATAATAAATAGCAGAGCACTTGCAAATATAATCATAATTAAATGCACTCAGTTTTCCTGTTCCATGGTGAAAAACTACCAGCAAGGCATAAATTTGGATCATCATCTCTTATACTCGTGAGCTCATCATGAACTGGCAAGGAATCAAAAATTAATCCTTTTTCTCCTTGTTATCATTTCAACTAGTGATTACTTATTGAATAATAGCCGAAGCTAGAAGCTTAGTGCATTACTTGTATGTTTGCTTGGGGAAGTTATCATTATCATCATTAGCGGGATTCTGCCAATGATAATAATGATAGATAAGCATGTATGTCTGTAAGCATAATATCAAAGTTTGAGACTCTCCATGTAGGAGATGTTTTATGTTACAGTGCGATATAAGAAGATATAGCTTCATGATGTATAGCAGATGCTCCTATACCTTCGTACGGTCATTGATTAGAGATCATTTCATTAAGACTCACTAATAGGCAATTTCCAACCGGATAAATAGCGTCTAGGCAAGAAGATATTGCTTCAAGAGTAAGTTTTGGATTCATAAATACTGATGACAGTTCACGGGTGAAAACACCATCAAGTTATTCAGGGAATGCGAAATGTTAGCTTGTAGCCTCTAGGCTCCAGGTAACAAAGGAAAAGGGTATTATGCAAAGAGAAATACCACCTCACTTATTTGAGTGAAGTCCGGAAGGATCTCGAACAAGGGAAGGAGTCTTCTGGAAAAGTCCAGAATAACCGAACAACGACTGTTTATAAAAAGTTTTATTGTTTATAGTTTCATAGAGGAAACATGGACACTAGACTCAGCACCTACTACATTAAGAGTGATCGAGCAATGGCTTTCAGAGGTTGCATTTATCCAGAAAGGTGGAATCAAATGCTGAATCCTATGCCGGATTCCACCAGAAGGGCGGTGGAAAAGTCCATTGGAGATCAATTCTTCAACAATCTTTATTCCTATAGAACAAATGGAGAAGTGATAAGGCAATTCATTGCCTTGTCCGTCTTTGCTGGCAAAAGCAAAGAAGATATTATTAAGGTGGCTAAAGAAGTTTTCACTAAGGAGCACTTAGAAGGGCTGGAAAAGATGGTTTACTGTGTAGACCATAGCCTTACAATACCCTACTCGGAAGTCACGAAAAATAGGCCGTACTGCATTTGAAAAAGTCAATGGTTGCATGATCGCATGAGCCCGAAAGGCTTCATGCGATCATGCGACAAGCCTTTGAGATCTCACCTTGCTGCCACATAGACACCCGGGCCCGCTAGAACCTTCGCCACCTCAGTCCAAATGGATACATCACCGTCCACGAACCCACCGCCGGAGTCAAAGTCCCTGCTGACAGCTAGAGGCTTGTCGCATGGTCGCATGCGCTTAGGAAGCTGCATGAGATCATGCAACAAGCATGAAACCGCACCACAGAAACTGTTGTGAACTGTCTTAATTGTGACCGCTGACGGTTTGTCGCATGGTCGTATGGGCTCGGAAGAGCCCATGTGATCATGCGACCAACCGTAAGATGTTAACCATTGACCGCTGACAACTTGTTGTTTGCTTGACTGCTGACTGGCCCCGCGGTGACGTTAGAAACTGGGACCCACCTGGTCGCGATAGCGCGCTTAAGAAATATGCCACCTCACTCAAAAAATGTGGACCCACTAAGATTCTAATCCGACCGTTGTTGCATGATCTCATGGGCTCGAAAGATTCCATGAGATTATGCGACAGCCATCGGATCTCCACTGCACTTGCACGACTATGAGGAACTGGGACCTGCCTGGTCGGAGTTGCGCACTTGAAGGTCGAAAACACAGAGGGTTTACAAACTGGAGGTCGAAAACACAGAGAATTTTTGGACCGAAAGTCAAAAACATCCCGAGCCTTCAGAGAGAAGGTCGAAAACACACTGGGTTTTCGAGCCAAAAGGCAGAAAACATAGAGGGTTTTGACACTTGAGCATTTCTTGGAACAAACAGGATGCGGCCAAAAAGGGAATGATAGGAAATTTTGGGCAACAGTACTTTCACAATCGCTAAGGAGCACTTAGAAGGGCTGGAAAAGATGGTTTACTATGTAGACCATAACCTTACAATACCCTACTCGGAAGTCACGAAAAACAGGCCGTACTGCATTTGAAAAAGCCAACGGTTGCATGATCGCATGAGCCCGAAAGGCTTCATGCGATCATACGACAAGCCTTTGAGATCTCACCCTACTGCCACATAGACACCCGGGGCCTGCTAGAACCTTCGCCACCTCAGTCCAAATGGATACATCACCGTCCACGAACCCACTGCCGGAGTCAAAGTCCTTGCTGACCACTAAAGGCTTGTCGCATGGTCGCATGCGCTTAGGAAGCCACATGCGATCATGCGACAAGCATGAAACCGCACCACAGAAACCGTTGTGAACTGCCTTAATTGTGACCGCTGACGGTTTGTCGCATGGTCGCATGGGCTCGGAAGAGCTCATGCAATCATGCGCCCAATCGTAAGATGTTAACCACTGACTGCTAGCGGCTTGTTGTTTGCTTGACTGCTGACTGGCCCCGCGGTGACGTTAGAAACTGGGACCCACCTGGTCGCGATAGCGTGCTTAGGAAATATGCCACCTCACTCAAAAAATGCGGACCCACTGAGATTCTAATCCGACCGTTGTCGCATGATCTCATGGGCTCGAAAGATTCCATGAGATTATGCGACAGCCGTCGGATCTCCACTACACTTGCACGGCTATGAGGAACTGGGACCCGCCTGGTCGGAGTTGCGCACTTGAAGGTCGAAAACACAGAGGGTTTACAAACTGGAGGTCGAAAACACAGAGAATTTTTGGACCGAAAGTCAAAAACATCCTGAGCCTTTAGAGAGAAGGTCAAAAACACATTGGGTTTTCGGGCCAAAAGGCAGAAAACACAGAGGGTTTTGACACTTGAGCATTTCTTGGAACAGACAGGATGCGGCCAAAAAGGGAATGATAAGGAAATTTTGGGCAACAGTACTTTCAAACAGCAGATTAAAGGGCGTCTCCATAATACATGGTTGACATTATTATACACTCTTAGAGCAAATACTTGGAAATGATAATCATGATCGGATTCCCTTTGACATGAAGGTATTCATAGCTAATTTGTTATCATTATATGGACTAAGTCATGTTAATTATGTCACTGTCAGGAGTTAATAAAATCCCTGAGGCGATGCCCCTTGGAAGGGGGTCAATGGATACTTTTATTGTTTTGCTACACAGCTAGACATGGGTAAGAGTATATGAATATATGTATAGGTATATACATATATTCATATTCTTCTTAACAAACCTTGCTAAGTGCTATATTAATGATGTCCTCAGACAGGATAATGGTATGTACATACACTTATATATATATGTATATATAAACGTATGTATATACCATCTTATCTTACTTTAAGCTAGCAAGGTCTTCTAAGCATTGTTTTTACTCAGGGAAGCATTTCGTGTTGCAGAAAATGAGGCACAGTTAGTAAAATTGCATGCATTTGAAAATACAGTACGGAACCTAGTCACAATTGGTATTCCTATATTAAGTTAAAGGATCCTAAAGTCAGAGTGTATATATATATATATATATATATATATATATATATATATATACACACACACTAGTAATAGTATATATAGATATATATACTGATGCCTAAAGCTAAGATATAACGATTTGCAAGATCAGAATTAGGAAGTCTTCAATCTTGTTACCTTTTATAGTTTAATATATATAAATATAGATACGTTGATAACAATATATCTATATTTATATACATTTGATCACCTCCAGAAAACAATCTAAAAGAGGAAATAATTCAGCTAGGAAATTTAAAATTAAGTTGAAACATTCAACACAAGATACATGTATGATAAGAACTGGGGATGTATTGAGCAACAAATAAAGTTATTACTTGCTTTAATGGGCAACTTGCAATTGAATCATTGCCTTAATTGAGAATGTAGTATCAAGAGACAGGGACATATGTTTTTATGGTATATATATATATATATATATATATATATATATATATATATATATATATTTGTATATATATATTTATATATAAATTCTAGCTTCTTCCTATGAGTATTTCAAAATGGCTTATATATAATAACTAACAGGGCTTCAGAGTATGTTTGGTTTAAGGTACTGGACGTTCTTCTCTTTCCTGTTACTTTTATATATAAGAGTCATAAATATAGGTATACTGATGACAGTATACATATATTAATATATAGAGCTTTGCAAATATATATTTATATATTGGATAAGCCTTGGAAGATCTCACAGATCTGGTGAGGGTATGAACACATGGTTATATATATATAATCTACATATATATATAACCATATGTTCAAACTAATTATTTTTTGCCTTACAATTTGAGGAGATTGGAAATCATTGCAATTTTTTCTGAATGATGTAAATATTAGAGGCCCATAATGAAACTCTGCTATTATCTTCTTTTCGATAGTTAGCCAGGTATGACTTGAAATTAGTCAGAGCACTAGTATAGTACTGAGGAGTATATTTAGTTCTGTTGTAAATATGCCTAAAATGTTAAAACTCTCGTGGCAGGAATTGTTAATCTTTAGCGGTAAGGATTTTTAATCACAAGAGTATTTGTTTCTAGTATTATATTGTCAATAATAAAAGTGTTTAACTACAGGCTTCATAGTCAATATCAAATATTCTTAGATAGGTTATGTAGCCGAGATGTAGAATTTTTATCTTGATGCAGGTTAACCTTGGTTTTGGAGGAATTTTATCTTGTTTTTTTCAGGAAGGACTATCTTTCGGATGTTCAACACATATACTTGACATAGTAGGAGGATCAGAAACTCTGCTTCAATTGTACAAATGATGTAATCCTTGTCTAATCGCCATTCTATGTATAATTCATGATTTAAAAAAAAACAATCTAGAGTTTTTTCGGGACGTGGGTATGCCTACGTAAAATATGTACAAATCTCGATAGGTATCGAGCCGTGGGTATGCCTACGGAAAATTTGTATTTTAACAAATCTCGACAATTGTCGAGTTGTGGGTATGCCCATGTAAATTTTTGTATAAGGTTAGGACCTATGGTCCCGAGCAAGGCTGGAGTTTTTCTCAGCCCTGCTCTTTTCTACGAGCGCCTGCAGTGAGCGGGGTCACATTGTAATATAACTATTTATATTAATAAAAAATGTCTAGGGCTTCAGCCTTTTACCGATCAAAACAAATATTTAAAAAAAAAAAAAGGGTTTTGTAAGCAATTATAAAATATAAACTATAATTATTTTGAATTGTAAATTAGTTTTATTTATAATTAATTTTAATGTTAATTATGTAGGTTTTTTAATTAGGAGATATTTTTCACAAGTACACAATTGAAATGATAATAGTAATTTTATTATATTATTATATTAAATCTAAATTTATAAAATATATGTTAAAAATGACAAAAATAGCTAATATCATCTTATTTGATATAATGTGACACAAATTAGACATTAACTTTTTCTTTAAAAAAATTGTAAAAAAATGAAGAAAATCAATTAAAATTCAAAAAACTTTTAAACATTCAATAGTTAAATAACAATAATAAACCACATTCTATTTATATGAAATAATTATGAAATTTTTGTTTCACCCTATTGTGGCTCTAAAAGTACTAATAAAATTGATATGTTTTACAGTCCCATAATTTCGTGTATAAGACCAAACTAATTTAATCAATCAAATGATAGAAAAATGATTTTTACAAATTATAAAGTTAAAAATATTGCTTGTAGACATTAGAAAACATAAATTTATAACAAAATATAAAATACAAAAACTTATAATTGGTGTAAAGTGTTTTATTTAATCACTAATAATAAATTATAGTATGTTAGTATGTTTTTTTTCTTAATTTTTAGGTAGGTTAATTAATTTTAAAATTATAATATGTTAATTTAAATTTAAATTTTTTAGTTTAATTTTAATTTTAATCTTAATAATAATTCTAATACTAGCTTAAGACTAATGTATCTAATTTTTTTAGTTATGTTAAAATTTAATACTTCAAATAACAAGAAGCGCAATGGCTTTGCATTTTCGCAATTTGAGATCTTTCTTCAGTGTTGACTCTCTGGATAGACAATTCATTTTTTTTTTCGAAAACCAAATATGCAATCAAGGCGAGGTGTCTGGATCCTCCTCCATTGCATGGTGTAAACAATTTCATCTGTAATTTATCACCTAGGGCACAAGGGCACCTCATTTTAGGGATCTCTTGACTTACTGCTCCGATGATACTCGGGCTGTTGCGAGTAAAGGTGGAATGCATGGGGAACAAGCGTGCCCGAGGGAAGAGTGTAAATCAAACAATACTCTGGTGAAGGACTCTGGCTGGAATGAGGTTAGATCTTGCAAAAACCGTAAGAAATCTCCCTCTTCCCTCATTTATGCTCCCGAGCCATTATCTTTAAGAAACAATTTTGATTTGCTTAGTGATTTGAAGCCCCATAACAACCCTAGTTTCTATTCCCCTCCACATCAGCGAGGGTATGTGACTGATAATATGTAGAACATAGCCCCTAGTAAAAGGATTCCTTTGAATCTAAAACTGAATCAGTCCCCTTTCGAAAAATATACTCCTCTGCATAAAAGGATCTCTAAAAAACCCCAAGCCCATTCTCATATTGAGCAATCCCTTAAAGCTATCCCTTATTCTCCTCCCCATTGTAGAAGGAAATTGCTTGTACCATTGTGATAGAGATGGACGATGGGGTCATTGAATGCACTTAGGAATTAATGCAGCTCAAAGGCATATTTCTTAGATGGAATGGTTATGGTATGTTTTCAGTTAGAATAGCAAATTGGCTCAAGAAGCCTCTCCGGAATCGAGTATCTCTCTGCTAACAGATGAATTTATGTTTGTATATAGTTATGATATTGAAACGAAAGAAATTTTTTTAGATAACAGATGCCCTAAGGTGCGGGGCTATGATTTTACAGTGCTTGATTGGAGCCCATCCTTTAACCCTAATATGCTAAAAGGTTTCTTAGTATCTAGAGCAATAAAGTTAATCAATATGCCTCTGGAATGTACTAACAAAATTATTCTCAGAAATATTGGTAATAGTTTAGGAAACTTTGTAAGATTGGTAGTTACCGAATTTCCCCAATTGGAAGAGATTATCATAGTGGATATGGATATATAGATATTAAGGCGCTACCCCCTATAATAATAAAAAGTGGTTCCGAATAGTTCAACATAAACCCTATTATTATGACATAAATGGGTAAAGATTTCAAGAAGGCTCATGATGTCGAAATTTTGCCCCTCCCTCAGCGAGATCCATCCAACAATGTTATTATCAACTTAAATGAAGTTGGTGGTGGTTTTTCGGTCAAGTTTCCAACAAAATCACCCAATGAGAAGCAAGGAAGGTAGGAATCCATAGATAAGTTAGAAGTCAATAATATAAATACCTTTCCCTTATCATCTCCTAAGCGTCTTAGGACTGCAGTTTCCCCTGTGGAAGTTTCCCCCTCCTGCTCTAAGGATACTATTAAGGAAGATAGAGCTCTGCGAGACATTCCTACGGTGAATGATATTAGTGTAGAAGAATATAATGAATCTCTACTTCAAGTAATAGAACAAGCAGAGGTTATGAGGTTAGTAGTAGAACAAGAATTGAGTAACATAGACGAATGTGTTGTGGAGAAGGGAGATTTCTATGATAACTTAGCCTCTTTAGAGAACAGATCAAGGAATCAATTCAGAAGAGAAAATGGAGCAAGAAAGATTATCTAGATATCAAGATCAATTGGCGAAGTCAGTCTCAAAGGATGGCATTTCAGAAGCCTTGGTTTTGAAGGAGAAAGTCACCCTTCCCGACCCTGATGACAAGGATTCGATAGAAGACATTTTAGATTTTCTAGGTTTGAATCCCAATTTGGTGGATGTTTCAGTGGCTAAGGAGGAGTTGGACCAGGATATTCTTCCTAGAATTTTGGTTGCGCTAGAGCATGAAGATAAGGTAGAGAACAATGAATCTTCGAAATTGGAAGAGCCTTATTCAGATTTATCCCTAGGACTAAAATTGGTGAATTTTAGTAAGAATGTTCCGGATTGTGCCTATGTTCCCAAATCTAGAGGTAGGAAATCTCTTAAAGAGCTAAGAGCAAGAGTAGGCCAAGCCTTAGGGCAAACAAAAATAACAGAACTTCTTGATGCAGGGAAGGGGAAGATCCTTCCCAATCAGCTATGAAAATCATTTCTTGGAATATTAGGGGCTTTAATGCCCCTAACAAAAAGTGCCTAATTAAAAGACACTTATCACTATTTGAGTCAGAGATAGTAATGATCCAGGAAACTAAATTAGACGAGGATGATTATAGGTTATTGAATAAGAAAATAGGTTGTTGGGAAGTCTATGGCTCCCCCTCAATAGGGGCTTCTAGAGGAATTAGCATAATGTGGAATCCTTGGAAATACAATTATTCCCCTCTTGAATCTAGATCGAACTGGATGAGTGCGAGGGTTAGAAGTATAAGAAGTAATTTGAATTTTATTCTAATTAATATTTATGGGACTAAATTTTTGCATGAGAAAAGAGAGTTATGGCAAGAAGTTAGCAATTTTGCTTCTTCCTATCCTAATGAAATAGTAGTTATGGGAGGAGACTTTAATGTTATCCTTAATTTAGAAGACAAGATAGGTGGATCAAGATGCTTTTCTCAATCAATGAAGGGATTCAATCAATGGATCAATAATCTAGAAGCTATGGAAGTGAGATAAGGAAATAATGATTTTACTTAGTCAAATAGAAGAATTGACACTTGTATGATTAGAGAGAAATTTGATAGATTCTTTTGTATAGGTGATATATCTAAGCTGGATTTTGACTTAAAGGAGAAGACTCTTCCCTTTTTGGGTTCAGATCATTTCCTAGTAGAGCTATCATTTCTTGAGGCAACTAGCCCCAAAAAGAACCTTTTCAAATTTGAGAAGATGTGGCTTTTAGATGAAAATTGTTTGGAGAATATAAAAAAATGGTGGAAGGAAGCCAACTTTGAGGGATCTAAAACCTTTATCGTGGTGTCCAAACTTAGATTAATTAAAAGAAACTTACTTAATTGGAATCAGACCAATTTTGGGAATATTTTCAAAGATAAGCTAGATTTAGAAAATAAATTAGAAAGTCTTAACGAGGAAGTTATATTGAGAGGTATGAATCAGTCACAATATGAGGAAGAAAAGTTTTTAAGGCAAAAATATGAAGAATACCTTGCAAAAGAGGAAATCTTCTGGAAACAACGCTCCAGAGGAACTTGGTTGGCAGAAGGTGATAAAAGTACTAAATTCTTTCATAACAGTGCGAAACAAAGAAGGTCAACAAATAGAATTTGGAGATTAAGAAAAGAAAATAATGAATGGATAGATGACCTAGTTCAAATTGGCTTAGAAGCATCGAACTATTTTGAGAAAATTCTTAACAATAATGATGGTTCTAACTTGATGGATCAGAAGGAGATCCTAGGCTTTGTCCCTAAAATTATAACATAAAACCAGAATAAAATTCTTAATACTAAATTCACAATGGAAGAAATAGAAGCCACCCCGAAAGACCTTCATACAGACAAATCCCCGAGTCCTGATGGTTTCCCTACATTGTTTTATCAAAAGTGTTGGTCATTTATAGGAAAGGAAATTGTAGGGGCATTAGAAGGTATGAGGAATTCTAAAAAATTATTAAAGGAAATTAATAATACATTTCTTGCCTTAATCCCTAAGAAACTAGATGCTGAAAGTTTGGATGACTTTAGACCAATAGCCCTTTGTAATACCCTTTATAAACTTCTAACCAAAACAATTTCTAATAGGTTAAAGGCGTTCCTTCCCTCTATTATCTCAGAGGAACAAATAGGTTTTGTCCTTGGTAGATCAATTTTAGGAGTAATTATAGCTCAGGAGGCTATTCACTTAGTTCAAATGAACAAATCCCCAAGTATGTTTGTAAACTTGATATTCAGAAAGCACATGACAAAGCTGATTGGAGTTTTTTATGTAAATGTTTAGAAGCATTTAGATTTTCAAAAAGGTGGATCAATCTAATCTTTGACTGTATTTTGGGTCCCTATATGTCAATTATAGTGAATGGCTCTCCTGTAGGCTTCTTTGAAATCTCTCAAGGAATAAGACAAGGAGACCCTTTGTCTCCCTTTTTGTTTATTATCCTGGCTGAAGCTTTAGGGAGATCTATCTACAAAGCTAAGGAAGATAACATAATAAAAGGTATTAAGATTACTTCAGATTTAGAGGCCAACACACATCAAGAATTTGAAGATGATACCTTCCTTTTAGGGAAAGCTACTAGAGAGGAAGCATTCACCTTTAAGAAAATCTTAAACCTGTATACAGATGCTTCTAGCCAAAGGATTAATGAGAACAAATCCAACATTTTCTTCTTAAACACTAATGTTGAGGTAGAGGAGGAAATTTGTGAGATTCCGCACTTTAATAAAGGCTCTTTCCCTTGCAAATATCTAGGTTTCTTTTTGGATAAAGGGATAAAATCAACTAATTTATGGGAGGATGTATGCAATAAACTGGACAAAAAGACAGAATCTTGGAAATGGAAATGGCTCTCCAATGCCGAAAGGGCATTAATAATAAGATCAGTTTTGTCAGCTATTCCTAGATATCAAAAGACGTGTTTTAAACTCCTGGAAGGGGTCAAAGATAAGATAGTGAGAAAAATGAGATCCTTTTTTTGGCAAGGGTTTGGGGAAAAGTCTAGAATGGCCTTAATTTCTTGGGAGAACATTTGTAGGAGGCAGGAAGATGGTGGTATAAACATTAAGAATATATCCTTTCAGAACAAAGCCCTAGGTGCTAAACTAGGATGGAAGATGATCAAAGAACCAGATTCTAAATGGGTAAGGATCCTTAGATTTAAATATCTTGATGGTAATGATAACCTAAGTGTTTGTAGATCTCAATATTTGTCCAAGGGTTCCAGAATTTGGAATCTTATTGCGGAGTGTAGGGATATTATAGTGAAAGGCTTATTATGGGATGTTAAAAATGGAGGTAAATTTCTTTTTCGGGATGACTCTTGGGGAGGATATCCATCTTTACGATCAGTTTTGGAAGATGACAGATCAATAGATGCAACAATTTCATTAATGGGAAATTATTTAAGTGATTATATTGAGCCTTTAGAAGAGGAGAGTTCTTTAGGCTGGAAATGGAAATCTCTTGATCACCTCAATCTTCCAAGTAGTTTTTTAGACCTTCTCGGTGAAACCCTCAGATGTAGAAAGATAGTTCCTAGAGCAGGTGAAGACTCTATTATCTAGGAAAGAGCTAAAAATGGGCTTTATAGTGTTAAAGAAGGCTATGACTTTCTCCTTAGGAGTTCTTCTAAGAAATCTGACCTCCCGTTAGACCTTTGTTGGAATAAAGATTGTTTACCTAAAGCTGGGATGTTCACATGGGATGCATTACAAAAAAGGATTCTTACAACAGGATGGTTTACCAAAATAGGCTTTAATGGTCTATCCAGGTGTGTTCTATGTGAGAAGGATTCTGAAGATATGGATCACCTACTGATAGGTTGTGAGTTTTCCAATAGATGTTGGAACTGGTTAATCTCAAAACTAGACTGGAGAACTGTGCTTCCAAAGGATATAATTGGTTTATTTAAGAGTTGGCCAAGGAAGGCCAATAAGGACCTTTTCGGTAAAATTTGGAAAATATCTCTTCTATGCTTATTTGGGAAATATGGAAGGAAAGGAACATGAGGCTATTTAGAAATACTAGGTTAAGTATGGATCAATTTCTATCGAAAGTGGAAGCTTGCATTGTGGAGGTAGTTAATAGTAGAAATTTGCTAGGTAAGAAAGACATATCCTTTTTAATTAGTGATAGTTACTTGAGGAAAAATTGGTTTGGGTTGAAGATTCCATCCTTCATAGGAAGTAGTGGGAAGGAGACTAAACTGAAAAGGGCTAACTATATATGGAAGCTGCCTGTTGAAGGCTGGTTCAAACTCAATTTTGATGGGGCTTCGAAAGGCAATCCAGGGGAAGCAGGTGCTGGATGCTGTATCCATGACTGGAAATGTAGTAAGATTGTTAGTAAATCCATATATCTAGGCCATGAAACAAACAATTTAGCAGAACTTAGGGCTTTATTCTAAGGGTTAAATCTTTGCAAGAGGCTTAATTTGGACCATATGTAAATTGAAGGGGACTCCTCCTTAGTTATCAATGCAGTTAGAAAAGGAACAACTCCAAATTTGCATCTGAATGGTACAATTGAGAAAATAAAGGAAACCTTATTAACCATCCCAAACTTCATCCTGAATCACATCTATAGAGAACGGAATAAGGTAGCTGACCTATTAGCTAATAAGGGTGCAGAAGGTGTTAACATCGAACAAATTAATATGAATTAGAAAGGGATTACTTTGGCTTATTTCTTGTCTAGAGTCATTCAATCAATAAATTTAGATAGTTAGGGTAAGTGGTTAAGTTGTAGTAGACTTTACTTAAACCCCTCTATAGAAGCAGAGAAATTAGACTTATTATGCTATTAGGTTGTTTTTAGGTTTATTAGGATTTAGTTGGCCCTTAGTTGTTTACGGTGTAGCTAATTTTAGGAATGAATCTTTTAATTCACCTGGGACAAAGGTAGGTTATCTAATAAAGTTAGTAGTTAAGTTAGTTCATCATTATTTTTATTAGGAAGTGTTGATCAATAATTATGTTATAACTAGCAAGATTCATCATAATCCAACAATTATCTTAAAATCAGTGGGATTCCCAAAAAATCCTTAAAGGCCCCCCACTCTCGGTGATTAGTAATATATTTTTTATTACATGAATGATGACTTCGAGGCCCTCTTCTCTTTCTAAGAGCTTAGAAAATCTCTATTTTGATTTTATCTAGTAAAGACTCTAGCAAGTACCTTTAGGTGTCAAGTGATCCACATCCCTCAAGTAAAAGAGTGATGGTGAGATGATGGCAATTTAAGAAGGATAGGCTTTGCATGGGATCATGCTCCATCAATATTTATGAGTGATTAAGCGAGTAAAGAAGATTTAATAGCATTGAAGATTGGAACATAAGGTTAACTTGTAAAATTTTCTAACAGAGCGAAGAATGGAATCCAAAATTGTAACTTTCCACCTGAAAGAGAATAGGCAAATGGCATTCAGGGGCCAAATCAAATCGGAAAGATGGAATGGTATCCTCAAACCTCTCTCAGACTCTATTCGTAGGGCCCTAAAAATAGGATTAGGGGAAGACAATTTCAATAATGAGTTCATTGTTCGCGTCAATGACCATATAGTGGGGTTGTTTATAGCTTTGGCAACATTCAATGGAGTGGAAAAGGAAAAGATTTTAGTGGCTGCCAAGGAAATTTTTAAGGAAGATTTCTTGGCTAGCTTGGAAAATGCGGTATATGGCATAGACAAGAACCTTACTATACCTTATCTAGAAATCTATATGAAAACGACATTGGTGGATTTACCTTCCATCCAAAACTTTCAATGATTTCCAATGTTTTTTAAGGACAAGGGAAAATTTAACAAGAGCTGGCCTGTGATGAGGTAGAACTTGGACTTCCTATTTAATACAATGCTTAAGGAATAGGGTGAACTTGAAGGCGTGTTGAATTATTGGTGAGCTGAGGGTTTTGACATCCCAGATGAATTTGATGAAGAAGACATTAATAATGTTAGGATAGTGGCGCCCTCAATTAGGAAAAGTGCGAGGATCAACCCAGCGGATGCAAGCGAAGAGGAAATTGTCTTCCTACGGAAGAATGGAGAAACATGGAGTTGTAGCGTGATAATCAGAGATTAAATGCTAGTATTGGAACATAGTAAGAAGGAATAGGGCAACAGGAAAAATTTAAATAGTCTTTTTTGATATCTAAATAGATATGATAGCACATCGCTTTTGTCTATGTAAAGTCGAGAAACTCAGATACTGGATTTATATACTTATTAGCAAAAATGATAAATATTTCATAAAATGGATGGAAAGTGTTTTTAGTTTTGTTAAATGGTTTTTATAAGGTTTGTACTATTAATATTTATAGAGTAGATATTTACTAAATAGTCCAGTTATCATATATGTTTAATTCGAATCTGTTAAATTTCCTCGTAGCTCTATTTACTCTCGATCCTTTTATAGGAATTTTCCGACTGCTCCCATTTTAGGTTTTCCTCAACCTAGGTTTATTTACTCAATTACGATAATCTCAGTCCTTCTAGGTCCTCAAGGGAGAGTTATATGATAAGTTACCCTCATTTTATCTAGCCCTTTTTAGCCTATAGCGGTTATTTCAGTTGAAATAGGATCTTTTCTCCTCTCTCAGCCCTTTCTTTTAGGTTCCTCTAGATTCCTTTGTTAGTTTTCTCTTGATCCCCATGTTCAGGATATGCCTTTACTATTAAAGATTGTAAGGACCTTCAACATGACGATTGTTGGTTCTATAAGCGGACTCCTGGAGGTTTTATTGGTTACAGGTTTTTGGAGTCTTGTAATAGGATTAGAGTGAATCATTCCATATATAATATTTAGTTTTATATATGTTTTGAGGTATGGGTCAGGAAGGATAGTTTATTGTCCCTTAATTATCATATATTAATTGCATTTTTTAGGTAGAAACCCTTAATTAAGAATATTCAGTAATTCTCTGTAGAATATGTAGCGTATAGTTTTTAAATTATTTCTTGTTCTTCATAACCAATTCCCCAATAGAATTGTAAGAACATGATTAGTCCAAGCCTCTCAACCGTCTCATTATTCACACTAGTAGAAGATGGAAGAGAAAACGTTGCTTCCCTTTGGATTTATATATACACTCTAAATTGTAACAAATTAACATCACCTCAGCTCATAAATGAAACATCATTAGCATGGCTACCCCAATCAAACTAATATGCAAAAGAAGCCAAATTGCTTTCTTTGGTGAGGTATCTATCAAGCACCTCAAAACAATTATGTTGGAAAATCATCCTCTCATCCTTAGAGTCATCTTTCAGATCTTAGGGTTAGAATTTTTAACAAATAACGATAGGTATAGAGTTTAGACTGATATTACATCAATGTTTGTAGCTATTGTCTTATATTGGCGAACCGAGAAACATGACACTAGGAGGCTATGCTTCAGAATTTTCAAGCAAAGATTTCTAGGAAACCTCAACAAGGTCCTTCAAAACATAAAAGAGGACTTAACCATCTCAAGACCTTGATTCTATGATATACCTTCTATCAAGGGGAGACATGTTCCAACCATTCCTATTTTGGTATTTGAGGATCTCAATACAATCAATGAAAGAGAGCCCATTTTTAAATGGAACATTGAATTTTGATTGATATATATGCATATTAAGAAAGCATCAATGGAAAGATGGTTCTATGACTATTGGCACAATGATGAGGTGGGAGATACAGATATGGATGGTTTCTCCAAATCAGAGTCAGAAAATCTGGTTGAAATTTGGCTAGAAGGAGGCCATAGAGAGAAGAAGAAACCAAGAATCTATGATTCAGAAGATTCTAGATCCAAAACTAGGAATTAAATTAGAAGTATAGATCTTTAGATTCCTGGTCTTGATTAATTTTGTTAAGAATCTTTAGCACTCTCCCGTACTCTATTTTGAAAGATAATTTCTTATCTCTTATTTATCTATAAGATGTTAATTCAATAATTCTGTTATATTCAGACCAGATTAAAGTTTCCAAACATTCAGGTTCACATATATCTTCTTGATAAGTATTTGCTGTATCATTTCAATCTATTTTGGGTAAATGATATATATATATAGATATATATTCATATATAGATAGATATATCATTTATTAAAGGAATCTCTATTCAATGTCCTTAGCATCAACAATAGTATATCATTTGGTCATTAGTGAAGAATTTTGCTTTATTTAATGATGGTTACAAACAGGTAAGGTACATGACATTTCATAATTCAATTTGAGTAAGTTATGGTTTAAGACATTTCTTGCTTATCTTGCAAATACTCATATAGATGTAAATAGATCCTTGTTTAATGTTCCTTTTCATAATCTTATCTTTATCCCTTCAACAATATAGAATGATTTAGGGTAAAATTCGATGTTTATTTAATCTTTCATGTAGTAAGTGAAAATATCTATCTTCTTTTTCTTCCAAGATTTATCATAATTTAAACATAAGAATTTAGTATCAATAAGTTTATTTCATATAGCTAGACTTCTTGGCTCGAGGCAGTAAAAATGTCTTAAGGCTTTATTGTTTTTTGTAATATTCTCTGACACAAAGTAAGGAAGTATCTACTATTTGAGAACTGATATAGCTCTTCAATATGTTTATGGTATTAATTAGTATCTCTCTCCTCTACCTCAGTATAAGGATATCTCTGACAAGTATAGACAAGTGGCAATAAAGTTCTCTTAAGGTTATTCCTTCAGAGAAAGTAAAAAAGGAATAATCTATTTTTAGGTCTTGGCCTGTAGATTAAAGTAAGCCCTCCGATTATGCATAAGGATCGGATATACTTCAATTGCTGCTTAAAATTTGTGGAAGTGTTATCCCCAACCTTCTTGGCCCAGCCAGAGAGTATGTTGGCATAATAACTATCTGAATTTTGCTCCTTTATGTGGCATATCCCTTTTAACCACTTTCTTCAGATATCCTCAGTTTCATTTATGTTAAATCAGTTGGCTTCAAATCTTCCTAGAGGTGCCAGTTAAGTTGGTATTTTATGATTATGTATTCTTGTTTATGGTTCTCTTATCTTGAAGTCAACACAAAAACTATTTCTGTGTTGACTTTAAGGGAGGAATCTATAATGGTGCTTGATTTCCTTTGACTTCCTATAGAGTAGTGTGGAGTGAAGCCTCTCTCCTTCCTTTATTTTTCCTTTTTTGGTGTTTTTCTTTGTGGTTTGTAGTTTTAGGCTTTTTCTTCTATCAGGTTTATCTTTTTATGGCTTGATTTTATTTCTTTATATGCTTATATATATATATATATATATATATATATATATATATATATATATATATATATATATATATATATATATATATATATATATATATATATATATATATATATATATATATGTTTAGTTATATTTATTCTTTTTGTGTTGTATCCTTATATATATTTTCATTCTGTTATATATCTAGTTATTCAGATTCTTATGGGCTCTCTATGAGGCATTTATCAGCCGAATCCTTTCATTTTAGTTTCTATCGTAGATATTATCATGATTATCAAATATTTAGAGGAGCCATAGTAACTATTTCGACCCTCGTTAGTCTCTCATGGTTTTAATTCATGGCTGCCTTCAATTTTAATATATGATACTTATTATATCATACCGATTTTAATGAAGTACAATATCTTCTCTGTATGTTTGGCTTCATTACCTACTTCTTGTCCTCTAACTTCTAATCTGTATCTATCCTAATTCCAAATTTTCCTGGATTAGCCTTTTATTTTACTTGATATAAATATCAGTATTTTAGATACATTCTCTTAGCTTAGAATGCTTTCGATTAACACTAAGGATAATTTATATCAGGATCTATTTTCATTATCTTTTATCTCTTCTACTTTGATTATGGTATGTATGGATAACCTAAAAGATAATTGTTGTAAGGCAAGGTAAGCAATATATTTTTGCAGGTTGAAGTAAATAGAGAAGGCAATTTCCCATTCTGAGCCATACTTGGAAAGGGTAACAATTAAAATTCTTTCTTTACTATTAGAAAATTTGTATTAGTGATTAAGTCATAGATTGAAGTCTTGGACACACTAACGAGGATCTTAGCCAGAATTTGAGTTGTCACAGGTAAAGCAAGGACAAAGGTCATGAAAAGGAAAACCTCTCTCACATTTGGCTAGAAAGTTAGTATATTAGTAATTCTGGTCAGGTCTTCAAATGTAAAGACAATTGGGGGATAAGAGAGGCTACCAGGAAGGATAGAATTGTGTATTCCAAAATAGACTCCCCATCCATGACCATTGCAAAATAACAATATAATGTGACTCACTTCACTCAAGGTCTAGAAGGAACAAACTTCTCGAATTTGTGTTTTACTTATTTCAAATTTGTAAAAGGAGGGAATGCCCTCCAAAAATCATGTATCAGAATCTGAACTAAGGTCCCAGGCAAGGCTGGAGGTTTTCTCAGCCCCACTCTTTCCTACCAGCGTCTACACTGAGCGGGATTTTTGTAACACTTCTTTATAAATTAATAAAATGCTTGGCTTTGACCTTTTACTGATAAAGAAAATTTAATACTTCAAAATATTTATAACAATTTTCAATTATAATATTTATTAGTTATATGTTATCAATATTTAAATTTAATTTACAAACATATTTATATCATAAATATTTTTTAATTTTATTTTATAATATAACATACTAAGTTTGATTTTTTAAGGATTTATTACTTATATTTTATATAAAAAAAATTGCTGAATACATATTTGTTCATATTTTTTCTTTTTCTTCTAAATTTGTATAATTTAATCTTAGATTTAATTGTTTTCAAACATCACATACTTAATCTAATCTAGTTTTATGACATGGGTTTTAATCTCTACAGATTGGACCTTTGAAACATAGCATTGAATGCTAGATGAGAATTATTTCTATTAATTTTTGTCTTAATAGAAATAGTTAAAATTATTGCTCAATTTTTTTGAGGAAGAATATGAATTAGTTTTTTGGACTATTTTGAGCCTTGACACTAAATTAGGTTAAATAGATTGCATTATTTTATATACAATAAGCCTAATTTTAGTAAATAAACGTGTTAATTTATTTAAATGAGGGTAAACTTTCTCTTTAGGATATTTTTAGTAAATAGGGTTTTATTCCTAGGATAGTTTCTTTACATGACACTAAATTTACTTTTTGTGATTTTTTTAAGTAACTAAGATTTATCTTTACATATTACAATTTCAAATACAATATGTGTCATGCCACATATCTTTTGGTTTAGAGATAACTATGACTTGGATGCACTTTTATTATTTTTTAATGTTCATATTTTTCATTGGAGTTTGGACATCCATTCTTTACTCTCTTTAATGCATATGTATCATTTGTCATGATTGTGTTTAATTTTTAGATCATTATCATGTAATTCTCAATGAATATTTCCTTTAGGTGAGGTACCCAACATTAGTGTACTAGACTAACATTCATGTGCTCTTATATATGTTCCATCTTGTTAGCTTCTGGTGACTAATTAGGAAAGTACTGTACACTTTTCCTCCTGCCCTCGTCAGGGTTTTTTTTGGCTTTTTTTGGGCTGACATGATTGTAACTCATTCTAACCCTAAAGCGGAAAAATATTGTATAATATGGCTTAGGGTTAGGGATTTCATTATGTATGATTTTAGTACTTGCGGCGAAATTGAGCTGTAAGGGATTACAGATTGTAATCATTGGATAATAAAATATTGGACTCGCTATTGGTGGACGTAGCCCAGGGATTGGGTGAACCACGTTAAATCTTTGTGTCTTGTGTTCTCTTCTGTGTGGTTTATTATTTTCTGATATTGGTTATATTTGCATGTAATTGTTATTTCTGTCTTGTTAATCCTAACAAGTGGTATCAAAGCGAGTTTGTTTTCAGTTATCCTCTACAGGAAGATCTCACGGTTTAGTGGGAGTCTCACAGTTGAGTGGGAGCAATGGAAGATGAGGGTAGGATGAAGGTTGACAAGTTTAATGGGCAACACTTTCAGTTATGGAAAATGCAAATGGAGGACTATCTCTATCAGAAGGATCTATGGCGGCCGTTGGAAGGAAAAACCAACAAATCGGCAAGCATTTCATATGAAGACTGGACAATTCTTGATAGAAAGGCTCTTGGTACTATTCGATTATGCCTAGCACAATCAGTGGCATTCAATATTACACAAAAAATGACGACTGAAGATTTGATGAAAAACTTAGTGAAGTTGTATGAAAAGCCCTCTGCTTCAAATAAGGTATTTCTCATGAAGCGTTTGTTTAATATGAAAATGGTGGAAGGTGGGTCAGTTGCTGATCATTTAAATGAGTTTAATACTGTTACTAGTCAATTAACTTCTGTCAATGTTATTTCTGATGAAGAAGTCAAGACTCTCTTGATTTTGTGTTCTTTGCCTGAAAGCTAGAATGGCTTGGTAATGGCTGTTAGTAACTCTATTTCTGGTTTTAATACCCTAAAATATGATGATGTTATTGGTGTTATTTTGAGTGAAAAAATTCATAGGAAAAGCTCAGGTGGATCCACATTAGGTAGTGTCTTATGCACAAAGCAGAGGTAGAACCAATGAGAGAGGAAACAACTCTAGAAATCATAGGAAATCAAGAGGAAAATTAAAGGGAAAGAGGTCCCCGAATCCAAAGGGCCAAATGATTGCTAGTACTATGGAAAACCAGGTCATAAGAAGAAAGATTACTTGTCTCGAAAGAATAAAGGAGACAAACAAGAAGGTAACAAGGAGGTAAATGTGGTAAGTAATAAATCTGAAGAGGATGCTTTGATTCTTTCTTTAGAAAGTATTAATGATTCATGGGTTTTAGATTCTGGGGCTTCATTTCATGCTACACCCCATAGAGGTTACTTTCTCGATTATGTCCAAGGCGATTTTGCGCTAGTTTATTTGAGAGATAATGAACCCTCTTAGATAGTTGGAAAGGGAAAAATTAAGATTAAGTTGCAGAATGAGAATCATTGGCTACTACAAGAGGTAAGACATGTTCCATGGCTGAGTAGGAATTTAATCTCAGCAGGGCAATTGGGTGATGAGGGTTGCACAGTTACTTTTAATGATAAAAAATGGAAGGTTTCAAAAGGTTCTGTAGTAGTAGCAAAAGGTGTGAAAGTAGGCACCTTATATCTTTGTACAGGTCATACTATTCCTTGTACTTTAATTTTTTCAGAAGATAATGAATGTTCAGGAATAGTGGCTGTAGTTGAGCAAGAAGAACATCAAACCGTTGTTGTAGATTTTGACACATCACTGTGTCACAATAGACTCGGGCACATGAGTGAAAAATGTATGAAATTAATTCATTCAAAGAAAGTTTTACCTAGTCTGAAATGTGTCAATATGGATTTGTGTGAAAGTTGTGTGTATGGAAAACAAAACAGAGTTAGTTTTGTAAAGAGTGGGAAGGAAAATAAAAATGAGAAATTAGAGCTTGTGCATATAGATGTATGGGGACCAGCTCATGTATCTTCCCTTGGTAGCTCTCTATATTATGTTACATTTATAGATGATGCAACAAGAAAAGTATGGATTTATTTCTTTAGACAGAAATCTGATGTATTTCAAACTTTTAAGAAATGAAAATGCTTGGTTGAGAATGAGACTGGTAAAAGGTTAAAATGTCTTAGATCTGATAATGGTGGTGAGTATTGCAGCACATAATTTGAAGAATATTGTTCTTCTAATGGTATTCGTAGGAAGAAAACTATACCAAGGACTCCACAAGAAAATGGAGTGGCTGAATGCATGAACAAGACAATAATGGAGTGTGCAAGGAGTATGAGGTTGCATGCTAGGCTACCCAAAAACATGTGGGTAGAGGCTATGAATAATGTCATTTATTTAATCAATAGAGGCCCCTCTACTCCTTTGGACTGTGGTATTCCAAAAGAAGCATGGAGTGGTAAGAAGGTGAGTTATTCTTTTCTCAAAACCTTCGGTTGTGAAGCTTTTGCACATATAGATTTTGAAAATAGAACCAAGCTGGAAGCTAAGTCAAAGAAATATGTATTTTTTGGATATGGCATTGATGAATTTGGTTATAGGCTTTGGGATTTTGAAAATCATAAAATTGTAAGAAGCAGGGATGTCATATTCAATGAGAATGTGTTGTACAAAGATTTGTTGCAGCAGCATGAGAAGAAATAAAATGATTATGTAGTACTGGATGATACTCGTAAAGATGATGTTTTAGTAGTTCCTTATGCTCTGCAACAACAAAAAAAACAAATACCACACACCCCAGTGAATGTTAGACGGTCAACAAGGCTAAGTAGACCTCCAGAAAGATTTTCTCCATCTTTGTATTCTATTTTGTTAACAGATGCTGGTGAACCTGAATGTTATAATGAAGCTGTGCAAGTGGATACAAAGATTCAGTGGGAGTCTGCAATGATAGAGGAAATGGACTCCTTGCTGAAAAATCACACTTGCAATTTATGCAAGTTACCTGCAGGTAAAAGGGCTTTACAGAATAAATGGGTTTACAGGATAAAAGAAGAGGATGGAGGTAAGAAAAGATTTAAAGCCAGGTTAGTTGTAAAAGGATTTGCACAGAAAAAGGGTATTGATTTTGATGAGATATTTTCTCCCGTTGTTAAAATGACTTTTATCCGTACTATTTTAAGTATTGTGGCTACTAAAGATTTGCATTTAGAGCAGCTTGATGTTAAAATTTTTTTTTTTCATGGTGATTTGGATGAAGAAATATATATGGTACAACCACAAGGATTTGAGGTCAAGGGTAAGGAGAATTCGGTGTGCAGACTGCAGAAGAGTTTATATGGCTTGAAGCAAGCACCTCGGTAATGGTATATTAAATTTGACACTTTTATATGAATGAGCATGGATATAGTCGGTGTCATTTTGACCACTGTGTTTATTTTAAGAGGTTGGATGATGACAACTACATTATTTTATGTTTATATGTTGATGATATGCTTGTAGCTGGGTCTAACATGGCTCACATTAAGGGGTTGAAACAACAGTTAGCACATTCTTTTGCTATGAAGGATTTGGGGGTAGCAAAACAAATCCTTTTTATGAAAATTTGTAGAAATAGGAAAAATAGGAAGTTGACTTTATCTCAGGTTGATTATATTGAGAAGGTGTTGCAACATTTCTCTATGGAGAATGCCAAAGCTGTTAGCACACCTTTGCCTGGTCATTTGAAATTGACTAAGGAGATGTGTCCTAAGACATCAAAAGAGGAGGCTAAAATGTCTAAGGTACCTTATGCTTCAGTTGTAGGGAGTTTAATGTATGCTATGGTATGTACTAGGCTAGATATTGCACATGCAATGAGAGTCGTTAGCCGATATATGAGTCACCCTGGTATTGAGCATTGGAATGTAGTCAAATGGATTCTCAAATATTTGAGAGGTACATCTAGTAAGTGTTTACACTTTGGGGGATCTACTACTACTGTACAAGGCTATGTTGACTTAGATTTGGTAGGAGATATAGATAGCAGGTGAAGTACTATAGGCTATGTATTTACTATTGGTGGGACAATAGTGAGTTGAATTTCTCAACTACAAAAGGTGGTTGCTTTATCCACTACAGAGGCAGAGTATGTTGCTGCTACATAGGCAGCCAAGGAGATGATATGACTTCAATTCTTCATGGAAGAATTGGGACATCCACAAATAGATAATTTTTTTCATACAGATAGCCAAAGTGCCATTCATCTTGTGAAGAATTCTTCTTTGCACTCAAAGATAAAACACATACAGTTGCGATACCATTTCATTCAGTCAGTTTTGGATGATGAGAAGTTAAAGCTGGAAAAGATACATACAGATGATAATCCAGCATATATGTTTACAAAGGTAGTAACAAGGGAGAAGTTGAACTCATGTTCAGCTTCAGTTGGTCTTATAGACTGAACAAAATAAATGAATAGCTAAGTCCAATGTGGTTTGATCTAGTGGGAGCCTCATATGGTAGCAGTTTTGCTACAAGATCAGTCTCCAAGTGGGAGGTTTTTTAGTGTGGATACTGATCAGTCCCCAAGTGGGAGATTGTTAGCTTGTGGTGACTGATCAGGAAAGTATTGTACACTTTTCCTCCTGCCCTCATTGGGGTTTGGGGGCACAGCCCCTGGAGGTGAATTTTTTTGAGGCTGACATATTTTTGGCTATTTTTGGGCCGACATGATTGTAACTCATTCTAACCCTAAAGCGAAAAAATATTGTATAATATGGTTTAGGGCTAGGGATTTCATTATGTATGATTTTAGTACTTGCGATAGAATTGAGCTATAAGGGATTACAGATTGTAATCAGGTTGTAATCACTGGATAATAAAATATTGGACTCACTGTTGGTGGATGTAGCCCAGAGATTGGGTGAACCACTTTAAATCTTTATGTCTTGTGTTCTCTTCTGTGTGGTTTATTGTTTTCTGATATTGGTTATATTTGCATGTAATTGTTATTTCTATCTTGTTAATCCTAACACATCCAATACTACCATCTTTTTTTTGTTGTGTCTTTCTATTTTATGAATGAGAATGCATTTTGTATAATTGTGTTATTTTATTATGTATGTAATTTCCCTTCATGGAATTATCTCATAGCTATAAGATTATACCTTTGTTTTGACTAGTGATAGTAATTCTCACATACACTTTGATGTTTTAACTTTAGATGAAATTCTTTATCTCATGGTGTTGAGGTCATGTGTCTCTTCTCCTACACATCATGATAGCCATAATTCCATACTTTTATATTCATCTACATTGTAAAATACATTTAATGAGAATCCAGTAATTGATCTTTAAGGAATTTTGTTATATATAAATAGAATATTATTTCTACCCCTCATGATTTTCATTGTCTTATATCTTTTTATTTTCTTCTATTTTATCTCTATTGCTACATATTTATTTCAAGATCCCAGTTTTGGACTTGTTGATTTGGGAACACCTATCAATAATTTGACCATGTTATTGATCTATGGTTAATGATGTCTCTAGTCCTAACACTACTGATGTATCTACATGATTATTCATGTTTATTCTTATCATGCAATTGATGACTCATACATATTCTTGATCCATATATTGATGTCGATGATGTTTTAATATGCAATGATAATAAAGAAACTCATATCTTTATCTCATGTTATATGTTATTTTACACTTTCTATTATAATGCTTTAGCTTTAATTTCTAACTATACATTGAAATGGTTTCTAGTTCATTGAATATAATTTTGCTCCAGCTAATGATGATCTTGACTCCTTGATGCAAGGGAGGATGAGGAGAGGGGCCAAAGGCACACCCTATTATCTCTATTTGAGCTTTAAGGATTGTCATTAGTATCAAAGGTGATAAGACGGTTACCTATGCTATCTATTCAGTAAAAAAAAGTACTACATGCTATACATGCTAGTCGGTTAACTACATAAGCCTTCAAATTGAGTTATCTCAAGGCAGTACCAAGAAAAAAAGATAAAAAGTTCTAACCGAGCACCAGAGCAGTTTTATCGAGCATCAGTGTACACCGATACCGAGCGTCAGTAAACACCAAGCAAAATGGACACCGAGCACCAGTGTAACTACCAAATAGTATTGATAGTGTTCACCGAGCAATCCAAGAAATGACATAGTAATCATTTTTGGCACATTTATTTATGCAGACGGTTACAACAGAATCATAAAATGTTTTACCAAGATCGAGGATCATTTATTATGGATGTAATCATTAATTGTGATGATGATCTCTATGTAATTGCTAGATCTAGGTTATTTTTGTACACCACAGATATTAGGGTTTTTCCTAAGATATTGTAACCTAATTTTGTTAAGTGGCAATAACAGTATGCTATATATTTGTATTTCATGTCATTTTGACATAAGCTTGACAAGGATAATATGTTTGGTATGAACAAGCGAAGGAGATCTTGAAGCAAGAAGCCAACTTCAAGACATCAATAATCAGATAGAGAAGAGCATAATACAAAGACATTCAGATTAAACAGAATCAGACAAGGCTACCGAGTAGTTCAGAGTTAAGACTTTCATATATCAAGGTAATATTTAATTAGTATTTCATAGATCTATTTCAGATAAGGTTAAGTTGTCATTTGTAGATACATCCTGTTATTCTCTAATCATTGTAATAGAGTTAGCAAAAATCTCTTAACAGATTAGACCTAACAGTCTTTATTGAAAATCTCTTAACCGAGTACACACTCAAGTAGTGTTGTTAAAATCCTATAACTAGGTAGATCTAACTGATCTAATTGTTACTCCTAACAGGGTAAGATCACCAGAAGTGATCACAACTTGTAGCCTTAACCAAAAAACTTTATTATCTGCAGCAGTGAAGATTTGTCGGTGTCATCCCCACCACAGTTTTTACCTTCTAACAAGGGTTTCTGCGTTACCAAAATACTTGTGTTATGTGATTGATTTATTGTTGATTTCATGTAATTTATATTTACAAGTTAATTGAATGAATGATGCATACAATGGATTTTTTTAATGGATGAGTTTACTACTGTTTGCTGATTGAGTTTTTGGAGTTAAAATATTTGTGGGCACTGATTCACCCCTACCCTCTCAATACCCTATCTCTCTATTCCAACAATTGGTATCAGAGCTCAGATCTCTTATTGGAGGGTTTAACCACTAAAGAGTAAAGATCAAACCGTGGAGAGATATAAGTTGGATAAGACAATAGAGAATCAAAAGATTCAAATGAAAATGTTCATTGAGCAATACAAACATGCCAAGGATGAATTAAAAAGTTACTAGTTCAGAGAAAGAACTTGGCTATTTTGGAAAATGAGACTAGTTACCATGAAGAAGAGATTGATGACTTATTTGATAATATTGGATCTAGTTCTAGGAGTATTTATGATGCTTCTAAAAGTGCAATCTCTAATTTTTCTGAAAAGAATCTTCACTTGACTGAACAAGTGAAATCCTTGCAGATCAGTCAAGAATCACAGATGGTGAGAATGATTGATGTAATGAATAATGCTAGACAAGTTGAGAAGGAAAGGAATTTAGCTATTGAAGATAGAAGATATATGACTGAACAACTTCAAGCAAAAGAAACTAAGATATAAAGACTTACCAAGAACCATTTTGAAATATCCAATCAGATGATGATTGTAAACTAGGAGATCAACCGAGTAAATGACGAGTTGTCAAGAAAATGTGAAGACATTGGAGTACTTAGGGAAGAGAATGAGAAACTGAGAAATGAAGTAAAGATACAACTACAACACAATGAAATGATGAAAATAGCTAAAGACAATTCTAAGAAGATTGATGATTTTCTGATTAATCAAAGAAGGTTTGGAAGCAAAGATGGATTAGGCTACACCGGGGAAGGAGAATCATCCAAGCAAGCTGAATAGGTGAATAAAAATCAAAATAAAAAACCTAAGATGCTATCTTCTATCACTGTGGAAAACCAGGACATACTTCAAATATTTGCAGGAGTAAAGCACAAGGTAAACCTAAAGTCACTCCTAAGTTTAATGGTTACTATTATTATTGTGGTAAATTTGGACATCAAGCTTATGAGTGTAGAGAAAAATTGAATAAGACTTCTAACAATCCTACCATGGAGAAACTATGTTATACTTGCAACAAACATGGACACACTTCATAAGAGTCTAAGGCTAAGATGAAGCAAGTCTGGACACCAAAATAAAAGATCAAACCTTATCAACCGAAGAGACAAGGTAATGCCTACACTTGGGATTACAACACATCTGTTAACGACACAGTATACAAAATGTATGGACATATTGCAGAAAATTGTAAGAGGAAGAGATGGCCTAGAAATTCACAAAGCTAGACAAGAACTGGTATGGCATGCTTACACTGTCATAAAGTCAGTCACCTAAGCAAGGATTGTAGAGATCAAGCACCAAAAGGACATATATTTGAGAGTGGAAACACTATTGCAGATATCATGAGGATTAGAAACACTATGTGGAGAAAGGCATCAAATGAAGATGGTGAGTCAAGCAATGCGGTCAGTGGAACTTCATTCATTGGATTGGGTGACATCGGTACCTCCATCTAAGGTGAAATAGGTATGTATGGAACTGATATTCCAAATTGATCCTATCTTACAAATAGTTCCTTATATTTGATGGACACATACCAAATTTGCATGAATTAAGATGCATTATGGTTTATAAATTTTGAGCTAACAAAGTCATACGGTTGGTATAAGCAACACCGAGTAGAGATTTACTCGTTGGTGACTATTATGAAAGGTTAACCGAGTATCAGTATCAACCGAGTGGAAAATTCTATGTTAAATGAGCTGTTGATGTTTTGTGGTAATCATCGAGTTGACGGATGTCACTGAGCTGGGAAGTAGGTCAAGCATTACTGACAAGTATTTTGAGTGGGAATTTGTAAAAGTCTATAAATATATGGAAGAGTTAGTTCATTCTTCACAAAGTGATTTTGAAGAGCGATAATATTCATAGAGAGAATTTGAGCTGAGAATTTTCAAAAGCATTCAAGTCAGTTTTAGATCAAACTGAGCACGTTCTTCATCTATTCTGAGTAAGTACAACTTCTACCAAGCACATTCAATGTATTTGCCGAAACCCTAAATTGATTATAATAATAGCAACCCAGGAAACTAAATCCAAGATTATAGAAGAGGAAGTGAACCTTATTGTTTCAGCTAACTATGACGAACCCAAGTAAAAACTTCATCCGAAAGTTGTGTCTAAAATTGATTCAGCGGGAGCTTTCTCAAGCATCCCACCTAGGGTTTTTTTAGTCGAGGATGTCAGATCTTACATGCATTACAAAATAGGTGAAATTAGAGACTTCGAGACTATTGTAGCTTATCAGAAACTTTGTGGTGCAGATGGAAAACTAAAACCAGAATTCAAATAGGTCGAGAAGATTGGTCTTACATATGCCCTAAATTTCCAGAAAAGCTTTAAAACTGAATGGATTAGGGTTATACTTAGTCGGTATCATGATGGAATATTTTGGTTGGATGAACCGGTCAAAATAACAAATAAAATAATTCATGGGGTTATCAGATACCCAACAACTGACAAGGCCAAGGCTTTTCACAGTTCTTCAAGGGTCGAAATTGAAAAGAATACCAATGTAGCATGGGATGGCCGAGCATTGAAAATTGCTACAATTGTGGATCCAGAGGTTAAGTTTTCAGCACATGTAATCGGTTACAAGATCTATTAGTCGAGTAGAATGAACAGTGTTCCATGTGGAGCTGTGGACATAGCATATAAAATGGTAAAGAAGAGTTTCCAGTTGGACCTTGATGAGCTTCTTCTGAGGCAGATTGAAGAAAATATGAAGACTATCTAGTCGGCAAAGTCAAATACTTGTAAGTTCAGATCACTTCTAGTGTGCTTAATTTTCTATATAAAATGATTTTTCCCTTCTGTCGATAATGTAAATTGGTCTACCGACAAACCAATTATAGTGAAAATTTATGATATGATTAGTGACTTGGGAAATAATCTAAACAAAGTTGTAGATGATTATTTTGAAAAATTTAAGATAAGGATGAATTCTCAGAGCATAATTCCTAAATTAGTTGAGGAATATGAGATGGATATTTGTTTTCTTGTGGACACTGATCACACACTAATAAAGACTGTGGAGCCTAGGATTAAATGGTTAGCCCCCATGGGTTATGAAATGGATATTGATTTTTCTTCAAAATCAATCAAGGCTCTTCTGGCTACACTAAAAGAAAAAAATGCAGAGGTTTGGAACATTTGAGGAGGCCAAGACAAGAATAAAAATAGGCCTGGTTATCGGTAAGATAACTAAGAAGTCAAGAAAAATGATGAAAACATTAGTTGAAAAGTTTGGAGATGATTCTAGATCATCTGACAATTCACCGGTTGAAGTTGCAACCGAAGGTCAATTAATGTTAACTGATAAACCCCATGACAGTGAAGAAACTAAATCTGATAAAGGAATAAAATTTATACCAGTTTCCCCTTCATCAATGATGCAGACCAAAGGATGGTGGATCTAATTAAGGACAATCCAAACCTTGCAGCTTCAGAATTACACAGTAGAAATACACAACATAGGATGTTTCAAAGTAATTTTCATTAACATGCCCGACTGTAAGGCCTTCCATGTTAGGGCCAATTGTAAACAATAGTAATTCTACAAGATCCACACAGATCCAATACAATCTTAGCTAGTTCAGCTTTGAAGACAATCAGAAGCTGATGGAAACCCTAAGACAGATCTAAACTTGAGCTTGCAAGCCTCCAAGCAATCTCTTGGTTCCCAAGTGTGCAAACCACTAGCTCTGCAAATACCAACTATCAAATAACAATCTGATTTGCAAGATCATGCAAATTTTTTTCCACAACTTCACCAACTTCAACTTTCCAGCACCTCTAAACTGGTAATCTAGATTTGCCAAGTCTCTAAACATCTACCTAAACACCCCTTAAATACTAGTCATCAGCCACAAGTCGGCTGGATGAAACCCTTAACTCCTCCTAACAAATATTAAATGCCATACAAGTCAGCTTACAAATTGTATTAAAAACATTTAATTCAGCATGTTGGCCTGTAACAACAACTACCAACAATAAATGCACCAATTCGGCCCAAAAAATCACACAGAACTCTAGTCGGTAAGCCAGAACTACCGAGAAATAGTGAAATAATCAAGCACGTGAAGCATCGCTAAGCACTAGTGTCGACCGAGCACCATAGACATGATCGAGTAACACTTTCACCAAGCACTAGAGACTACCAAGTTCCTTCAGTGACTGAGCTTCCTTCAATGACCGAGACCATTAGTCAAGACTGCAACCGAGGACAAAGATTGCCCTTGCATCACCCCAGAATGCCCCTACATTAGACACCCCAGGTTCCAAAAGATGTTCATATGTGAGAAGAACATCTTCCAGGGTTCAGCACATAAACCCTGAACTGGTTCTTCACATACAAGTCTTCCATCTTCTCTGCTTGCATATTCTTCCACATCAGCTTCCTTTGTCTCTTCAAGTCTTTTCTTGACAACATACAGGTCAGTTCTCCAAACTAATCATTCATTTACTCTGGGATCACCAACTCAACTCGGGAACTAATACTCAGGCTTCTCCTACCAAGAATTGTATCCATCAAAGGCATTAGGGAAAACTTCCTATCATCCTTCTCAACAGTAAACACATTCTTCACATAGTCATAAATAGCTCTGCAATCATATTGCCAAGGTCTACTGAGAAATATATCACAACTATTCATCTTCACAATGTCAGATAACACAAGATCCTTATACTGGCCAATATGAACATCAACGAAGCATTGTTCTCTAACTTCCAGAGCATGATCATCTTGCAACCAACCAATTCTATAAGGATGTGGATGTGTCATTCTATTCAAACTAAGTTTCCTAACCATGTCCTCAGCAACAAGGTTATCAGTACTACCACTGTCAACAATTACATCACAAATTTTATCATCAGACTTGCATCAGGTCCTAAACAAGTCACTCCTCTGAAAAGGTTCCTCCTTTGTACTGAGCAATGTTCGCCGAAGCAGCAAGTTCTCTGACTCAGGTTCATTTTGAATGTTCTCACTTACCACAGTAGTTCATCGGTCACCAAGCTTCTTCTGTGTACACTCAAAATAACAATGTCCTTCCTCTCCATAGTTATAAAAAGTACCCTTAAAGATAACTCTACCCGTCTTCTTCTTTGGTTCCACAGGTTTCTATTCATCTTCTGCATCAGTTAGTTTATCCTTCACTGAGTTATCAATTTTCTCCTTCCCTCGAGAGTTACTAGGTTGTTTCCTCTTCAACTTATCTTCTACCTTTAGAGCATACTGATAAGCATCTTCAACATGATCAATCTTCAGCATACCAAGCTCATCTTGAATATTGAATCTCAGACCATTCACATACCGAGCTAGCTTTTCCTTACCAAGTTCTCCATGTCCAGACAAAATAGTAAGCTTGTAGAACTCTTCGGTATAATCTTCAACAGACAAATCCTTCTGCTTCAGATTTTGCAATTTCTTAAACAAGTCAAGCTCATAGTCAACTAGTATGAACTTAGATTTCAATTTTGTCACCATCAACCTCCACCGATTCATCTTCATTTCACCTTCATCTTCTCTATCTCTTTGTAGTTCTTTCCACCAAAGAGCAGCATGTCCTTTCAACTTAGTCTGTGCCAATCTCACTCGAAGAGGATCTTCAATTTCTTCCAGCTCAAAGAAATCTTCAAGTTCTCCAATCCAATCAATCAAGTTCTCGGGTTTCAAGGTACCAGAGAAAGTAGAAACTTCCATTTGGTAACTATTACTAAACTGAGCTCTAGATCTATGCAACCGAGCAGTTCTATCTTCACCAGATCTGTCCCTCTGGTCATCGCCACTAGATCTAGTAGGTTCAAAGTCTTCAACAACTTCTATTAGAATAACAGAGAGGGGGGGTGAATCAGTTATCCACTGTTCCAAATATAAAATGTATATTAAAAAAACAATTTAAACAAATTTCTGTAGCTCGGTAACATATAATAGTAAATTGTCTGTGCTTTTACTGATTACCAGTAAATAACATAAAGTAACTACCAATCAAATCTAATATGCAACATGTAAAGTATGATATCCAAGAATCATCACAATCAACACATAACACAAGAGATTTAACGTGGAAACCCTGTAAAGGGAAAAACCACCTGGGACCGACAACCCAAAAATTGTTCACTCTTCTGAAGTGAGGTCGGTGAAGACCCAACCTTGTTAAAGGTTACAAAACACACTGTAAGGTGTGACCTTGTTAGAGGATTTAACACTAACCATTATCATCCAACCAGCATTCACTATGGGGTTGATAGGATAACAAATGTGCATTCTATGAATGACATTACAAGACTTTCAAGTCTACTCGGTTAAGAGATTTATCTAATTAAAATGGTTAAACTATAACAACAGCTGATCTAACAACAATACAACTTGATTTGCAGATGTACAAATCTATATTATGCTCATTCAAATCTCTGATCAATATATCAATTCCGTTTCAACATAATTCAGTAACTTACTGTCTCTCGGTTATAGCTTTTTGATGCTTGGTAATCTCTGTAGTTCGGTTCTCCTTAACCAATTTGATCAGGCATGCATGAAGCTTGTTCACATGATATCTTTACAGTATTCTTTCCTCTAGCATAAGTTTCATAATGAAACCCTAGTCTCTTAAATAGACAAGTAAACCATTTTCTTTTCATCCATTAGATTTTGCCACTTAATCTCCTTCGTTGGTTTTGCCACTTAAACCTTCCTCGGCTGATGTGTTAGTAACATGTTTCAAATCTGTCCTTTAGATCTTCCTTGAATTTTGCTAGCCGTTGATCTCATAACAAACTTTAACTTTCACCTCGTGATCATACACTTTACAGCTCATCAACTTCTGTCAGCTAAACAAATCATTTAGTTATTTTGTTCATTCTCAGTTAACAAAGAAATGCGTCAGTGAACACAAGCTTAGTTTATATTGTGCTTGGTATACACTACACTGCTCGATGTATACTGCAATGCTTCATTAACCGATGACACTGCTTTGTAACATTTTTCTCCCAACTTCATAAAAGATTAATGTAACATAATCAAGTCAACAATATGAAGTCATAGACTCATCAATAAGTTACCAAGAGTAATCGTTATCCTCATCTATCATAACCATCTTCCTCAATGTAGATATCTTAGTTCTTCATCTTTCTCTTCTCTTCTATAGGTGTGTTAGATGTTTGCAACTCCATGATAAGTACTGTCAAAACTAGTTGAAATCAATGACAACATAAAACTAATTCAATTATCTTACATAACAATTCTATGCTCAGTGAACTCTAATCACTTGAAGTTCTTCAATCAGGTTCTCAATCAATTGTAGTTCATCAATCTCTCCCTTTGACATTGATGGCAACACAAGAAATATGAAGTATACCATGTTGGATTGTCATTGATGTCAAACCTTAATTGGTAAGACTATTGCTACTTAGGAAAGTACTATATCTATTTGAGTGTTGCTAAGGGGCTAAGCAAGGTTGGTAACAATAGCACCTAGGGAAAGATTGAGTTATCTTGATACTACAAAGTGTACTTGACTATGTTGCACTATGATGAGATAATGTATTGTTTATCTTAATAAGACTAAAGACTAAACTGGTTGGCTTAACTAAGCAAAGAATGGAAAAATCATGTTTAAGCCGAGTGATGTTAGTGTTAACCGAGTTAGTACATGCCGAGAAAAATTATAGTGTCGACAAAGCATTAGTAAATTGCCGAGGAAGACAGTGCAAGCTGAGGAAATAGTTTTAGTATTGACCAAGCATTCTACATGAAGACCGAGTGAACAATCACAGTATTGACCGAGCATCAACAATTTTATATTTGAAGAGAATTTAATTTTGGAGCCGACATTGATGAATTTTTGGATTATGTAAAATGTGTTGACTTTATTAATTGATTGTTTGGAAGCATTAAATGCATTGTAAAATGTTTTATTGTAAATCTCTAAGAGATTTGAGATGATTTTAGAAAAGGAGATGAAGAACATAAAGCAGTTAGATTCAATGAATCTGACCTAACCCTAAGATCTACGATTGAGATTGAGAGGCAAAAGATGAGTTAACCTAATTGAGGAAAATATAAGGAAACCTGAGCATTGTGATATGTATGCACATGGTGAACAGAGAATGCTGGAAGAGAAAAGTTTTATTGACTGAATAAGCAAAAAAAGCTAAAGGAGAATGGTGGTGATTGCTTGAAGAAAAGTTCTGAGTAGATCAGAGATGGAAATGACAGTTTCAAAGTCAGTAAACCAACATTAGTGTACGAAATCGGATCTGATATTTGCAAAGTGAGTTGTATATTTTTCAGATAATACTGCTACTACTTTCTAACCATTGTAATAGTCAAAATCCTTTTAACAGAGGTTGACCTAACAGTCATATGTTAAATCCTTTGAACAAGGTTGCATTCTAATGGAGTGTATGTAAGTCCTATGACTAGGCTCACTTTTAACAGGGTGATTGAAATCCTTTAACTGGGTCACATTTGACAGTGTGTATTGTAACCTTTGACAAGGTTGGATTTTTACCGTGCTCACTTCAGAAGAGTGAAAATAATAGTAGCATGTTACAAAGTGGTTTTTGCCAAATTGGGTTTCCACTATAAATCCTGGTGTTTATACTTGTGTGAATGTTTAGATCTGAACATTACTATATTTTGCAAGTTAAGTTAAAGTTGGGTAGTGGACTGCATTGTTAGATGTTTCTATTATTGAATCAGTGATGACTAAGTTTGTTTTGGTATTGGATCTGATTTAAGGATAAGTTTTTGAAATTGTTTTATACATCAGGACTTGAGAACAACTGATTCACCCCCCCTCTCTATTGTTCTAAATCATATTAACATACCATACACATACCAAACATGTATTCTACAACTCTGTAAACAAATGCTATAGCTCGGTAAGCTCTCTCTTAGCTTAATATGTTTAATCACTACGTTATATAACAACATTGCAATGTGAAGACTATCTTATGCAGATATGATCTTTAGCAGCTCTCAGGTTCCTTCTGTTTATTTCTCCCTATATCTTTTCAAATTGTCTCTCCCTTAGATAGATGTTCTAGTATTCTCCTTGGTTATCATATTGTTTATCTCTCCCTTTGACAACAATGCCAAAGAAATAAACAAACCATATAGCTCTGTAGTAGCCATGTAACTCTCTATTGTCCAGTGCATTGACTGTATCTCTGTATACTGTTATGCAAATATGTTCCAGTTCTTCACAACTTTCACAACTTTAGACAGAAATCCAAGTGTGAACTATGCTGCATCAAAATGAATGATCTTATGATAAGATTAGGTTGATGCAACCTCCAGAACACATTAGTGACCGGTAAATAGGGAACAAACCCCAAGTCTAGTCCTCAAGTATTCAAATGTATCTTTCAATAGAGACTTTGTAAATATATCTGCAAGTTGCTATTTAGATGTAACAAATTCAAGCTTCACTTGCTTCTTCTGCACTTGTTCTCTTAAGTAGTGATACTTGATAGATATGTGCTTTGTTTTAGAGTGCATCACTAGATTCTTTGAAATATTTATAGCACTAGTGTTATCACAGTATATAATCACCAACTCAGTGATTATCTCATTCATTCCTTCTAACACTTGCTTGATATATGCAATATTTGAACAGTTTGTAGCAGCAGCAACATACTTTGCTTTGGCTATAGACTGGGAAATACAAGACTATTTCTTACTTGTTCAGGTAACAAGTCTTTCACCGAAGAAAAATGCTCCTAAAGTTGTGCTTTTTCTATCATCCACATTTCCAGCCCAATCAGCGTCGGTGTATACTTTAAGTTCAAACTTGCCTTCCTTAGGATACCATAATCCATAATCCTCTATTTTCTTCAAGTATCTTAAGATTCTCTTTGTAGCAATCATGTGTGACTCCCTAAGATTTGCAAAAAATCTTGTAACAATTCCCACAACATGTGCTATATTTGGTCTACTATGCACTACATACATTAACTTACCAATCATTGATTAGTACAGTGTCTGGTTCACCTCTGTAGTTTCATCCTCTTTAGTCAATTTGCAGGTTGTGACCATTGGTGTTCCAACTGGTTTAGCATCTTCCATGTCAAATGTTTTTAGTATTTTCTTTATATACTTAGATTGTGTGATGAATATCCCATCACTCTGCTAACTCACTTGCAGTCCTAGAAAGAACTTAATCTCTCCAAACATAGACATTTTGAAATTTTTTCTCATCTCATTAGCAAAGGATTTACATATGTGATCTTGACATCTAATGATAATATCATCCAAAAATATCTCAACAATTAGAATAGTATCATCAGTATCTCTTTTCATATACAAATTGTTGTTCTCACTAGTTCCAACAAATCCAATACTTAACAAATAAGTATGCATCCTTTCATACTAGGCTCTCGATGCTTGCTTCAAACCATACAAAGCTTTATGTAATCTACATACCATGTATTTCTTGTTTGGATCAATGAACCCTTCTGGTTGTTCTATGTAGACTTCTTCTTCAAGTATCCCATTCAGAAATGCAGACTTAATGTCCATTTGATAAACTTTGAATTTCTTATGTGCTGCATAAGCCAATAAAATTATAACTCCTAGTCTAGCAATAGGTGCAAAGGTCTCACCATAGTCAATTCCTTCATCCTGTGCATACCCCTTGCAAACTAGTCTGGCCTTATTCCTTGTAAGCTCTCCATTTTCATTTAGCTTGTTTATGAAGATCCACTTAGTACTGATAATATTCTTATCCTTAGGTCTAGGTACTAAGGTCCATGTCTTTTTTCTCTCTATCTATTCAATCTCTTCATTCATTGCATTAATCCATTCTTCATTATCCAATGCAACTTTAACATTTTTCGGTTCATATTCACAAACTAAGAATGTACCTTTTCTTGACTTAATTCTCGTTTGTATGCCAGCTTGCTTGTCACCAATAATTTGATTCTTAGGATGGTGTCTTCTGACAAATCTTGCCAGTATCCGATCTCTTCTTTCTTGTTCATCCTGTTTAGGTTCATTTGCCTACTCCGTAGGTCCTTCCTGCTTGTTGGTTTCTCTTTCCTGTTCCTCGGTGTTATTTTCCTGCTGACCGGTTGTCACTATCTGCGGCTTTGGTAGATACTCTAGATGCTTAATGTATGTGAATCTATCGTAGTCTTCCGGTTCCTTTGTGCTTTCTTCTGCATTCTTATCATCAAACTCATCAACCCTGACATTAGCACTTTCTATCATTTTATTTGTAACTTTATTTAGACACTTATATGCTTTGATTTTAGTGGAATATCCAAGAAATATCCCTTCATCACCTTTTGAGTCAAACTTTCCATTTCTTTCATCTTTTAGAATAAAGCATTTACTTCCAAAAATTATGAAATAACTTACAGTGGGTTTGTGTCCAAACCATAACTAGGGTGTTTTGTTAGTGTCCTTCAACTGTACTCGGTTCAAAACATAAACAGCTGTGTTAACTGCCTCTCTCCAGTATGTCTGTGCAACATTTTTCTCTACCATCAGTGTTCTTGCACAGTCAACTATTGACCTATTCCTCCTTTCAACAATGCCATTCTGCTGAGGTGTTCTTGGTGTAGAGACCTATCTTTTAATACCATGCTCATTACAAAAGTTATTAAATTCATCAGAAATAAATTCACCACCTCAATCAGATCTTAAGCATTTCAATTCTTTACCAGTCTCTTTCTCTACTTTTGCTTTATACCACTTGAACATCTTAAATGCCTTTGATTTTTCTTTTAAGAACATGACAGTCATCAATCTAGTATAGTCATCAACAAAAAGAATGAAATAACTATCACCATAATAACTCTGAGTTCTCATAGGACCACATAGGTCAGTGTGAACTAACTCAAGTATTTTCTTTGTTGAATAATCTTTACTTTTGAAACTAGATTTTGTCATTTTACCTTTCTGACACTCATGACACATAACATGATCAAGCTTAGATAAGTTAGGTAGATCTCTAACCTTTTTCCTTTTACTGATTTTAATCATGTTATCAAAGTTCACATGACATAACCTTTTATGCCATAACCAAGCATCTTCATTTTTCATCATTAAGCAAGAAGACTCATCATTGTTTAGATAAAAAAAGTTACCTTTTGTTTGTGCTCATGTTCCAACAAGGCTTCCTCCATCATCAAATATTTTTACTTTCTTGCTCTCAAAAGCAACTCGGTGACCTAAATTATTCAGCTGTGCCACACTTGGAAAATTATAGTTTAGTCCTACCAATAAGCATTATCACATTGGATTCTATCATTTATCAGCAAGGATCCCTTTCCTCTAACCATGCAAGGTGTATCATTACCCATTTTTATAGATCCTCCATTATATTGCTCAAGATGATTAAATTTTTCTTCATCACCAGTCATGTGATGTGTATAGCCACTATCTATGATCCATGTATCATTTTTATTAACCTTAAAAATTAGTGTTATTTCTACATACCTTTCTTCTTCCTCAGAATCATCCTTCATAGCAAAAAATTCTACCTCTACATCATCATCTCAATCAGAATCAGATTCATTTTCTTCTACTATATAACATACCTTTTTGCCTTTGTCATTATTGTCTCGGTTGTCTCTGTTGTAGCATCGGTAACTTCTATTGTCTCTTCTCCCATAACTTCCTTCACCAAATTGGTCCTTGTTTCTATCATCTTCCTTCTTGTTTGGACATCTAGCAGCAATATGACCAACCTCTTTGCAGTTAAAACATGCTAAAAGTAATTTGCTTCTATATCTACCTTTTCCTTTAGGTGATCTCCTGGCCATAAGAGCTTCAAGGTCATCAAGTTCATCATCAATATTGCTATCACTATCATCCTTATTTCTACTACTAGACTTACCAATCTTCAGAGAAGTCATAAAAGTAGATTCAACAGTCGGTACAACACTATTATCATAGTTGTTCAATTCAAATGTTGTTAGCTTTCCAATCATATTATCAAGAGTGAGAGTACTATTAGGTGTTGACCTATTTTCATGAATTGCATATATTCTAGTGGCATAAATAGGCAATAAGGTCCTTCAAATTTTGCTTACCACAATGTCTTCATCAATAACTCCATCAGATGCTCTAATAGCATGAACTACCTCCTTTATTCTATTTGTGTACTGCACAATGTTTTCTCCTTCTTTCATCTTCATATCATCGAATCTTCCTCTTAAAATTTCAGCTCTAACTCTCTTGACATTTGTATCACCACTATAAAATTGAGTAAGTTTATCCCACATATCTTTAGCAGTAGTGCAATCTTTAATATCTTCAAACTCGATATTTGTCAGAGCAACAAAAATCTCCATCATAGTAATGTTATGCTCATGTCTATCTCTTAGTTGATCTAGAGTCAAAGGTCCAGTGGGCGGTGCAATGTAGCCATTCTCTAATAGTGTGAGGGTAGTGTTGCTCAAAAATTCTCTATCATTCATTTTTGGCCATGGTCCTATTTTCCAAGGAAATGCTCAAGTGTCAAAAGTCTAGTGTGTTTCAACCTTCTCTCTGAAGGCTCAAGATGTTTCTACCTTTTGGTCCAAAAATTCTCTGTGTTTTTGACTTGCGCTCGAAAACCCTCTGTATTTTTGACCCTTTCTGTATTTCAGACTTCTTCTCTGGCGTCATCATTTCCCTAAGTGCACAACTCCGACCTGGTAGGGCCCGATGGCTGGCTTTCCTCATAATCTTATGGTTGTCACATGTTCACAAGGAATATTTCTTTCGCTTGCGATCATGCAACAAGATGACACCTATCGGTGGGCCCATTCTCCGTCTATAAAAGTTAACGCTCGGCAAGATCTTGTGGTTGTCACTACACCGCTAAAGAAAGTTGATGCCTTTTTAAGCTGGCGGTATAGAGACAACTGTCTAATGCTCTTTTTTGCAGATGGGCCAATGTGTTAGTGGGGTCCTAGTTGAAAGGAGATCTGAGGTTGGCATAAAAGTGTAAGGTATATTCTTCGGTCATGTGATCTTACGCTCACCGTTAGATGGGAATCTGGAAGTTGCAGTGGGTCCATTATCAAAGGGTTGCCAAGGTGTTGATGACCGAGTGACTGGGACAAATAACAGAATGCCAAGTGGTGTCGGTGGGCCCAATTGATGGTTTTCAAAGAACTGCTAGCGGTCTGTCACATGATCGCATAGCCCTTTTTTAGGCTATGCGAACATGTGACAAACCGTTAGCTGTGCTGATAGAACTTGCAGTTTGGTGGTGGTGGAAAGAGATCTACGGTGGTCGCAAGATCTCATGGGATCTTCCAACCCCATGAGATCTTGCACCTGCCGTCTGATTGGAATCTCAGTTTGCACATGCGTGGTCGCTGGATGTGGCTGGGGTTAAAGAAAAAGGTTAAGTGACTTGGCGACTAAGAGGGAAAATGAACCTAGGGTTAACTTAATGTTAAGTTTGCAGTAAGGCTCGAGATGGTTCCATGGATGCTGACATGTCGGTATGATCACTTCCAATTGGCTCTTGATTGGCGATGTGGACTTTGAACTTTCATAGGGGCTTGCAACTATTTTGGGGATGATCTAGATTGTCCGATTTGCCGAAAAAAATGTGATCAACAACCGAGTTTTAAATGAAGAATTGGTAACCGTTGGGGCCCAAATTTGAAGTCTTCTGCAGGGGTTTTCACCAGTGTTGGATCCGGTTGATGTGTGTGAAGTAGAGATAGGTTCTAAGAGGCTTGTCGTATGATCACATGAGGCTTTTTGAGTTCATGCGATCATGCGACCAGTACTTTTTCAAGGCAGTGTGACTATTTTTTGCGGGCTTTCTTCTGGTGAAATGTTACAGGTGTGGGTAGCTCAAGAAATTGATATCACCAGGATGGTTGCAGGTTGCGGAGTTGATGAAGAAGATCCAAGTAGCTGTCAGGGGTCGATTCTTGTCCCGACAGGGTACCAATCAGTGCATTCATGGTGAGCCTTTGATGCAGGAAGGTTGTTGAATCCAAGTGGTTGTGTCTGCAGGTTGATTTCAGTACAGGAATGGGCATGCAAGCACATATCTGATCGGTTGAGATATTTTCATGAACATTTATGATCAGAAGTGACTAGTTTAGGGTTGGATGATTTTATGTAGATTTATGTAACCCTGGTTAATTTTGACTCCTACCTGCATGCAGTCAGTGATGTATATAATGTTTTTTTGGAGCTTGTAGAGCTTAGAATTCACATTTTGTAAAAGAGAAAGACTTTTCTTGGAAAACTATCTGTAGCATTTCTTCCTACTCTCTGGTTTTCCACATTTTGTAAATTTCTATTGATAATACAAGTATTGCAGAGGTAGTTTGTGACAATTCTTCATGTCCTTGTGTTTCCCTATTTGCATTATCTCTTATTAGATTGAGGTTTATGAATGCTGTTAATGGAAATCGGGGTTCCTAGTCCCTCTCACTTTCTATGATTTTGTGTGTTACTATGTCTGATCTGATTTAGATGTTTTGTGGGTATACTACAGCCCCTAGCAGTCTTGTCTCATTCCTACACCTAGTTGCAGAGGAGGATATTTGTTTATAGGTCATAGGTTGAGTCTTCTGTTCAGGCCTTCCTATGAAATACTTATGCAAGCCTATCTAGTGAGTTGTGACCTATTAGACCTGATTCCTCCATTGATCTCATCCCTCTATACTAAGATCCAAACCCTAGTTTTGGTGCATCACCTAGTAGGTAGATTTACTTTCAGTCATTTTCTTTCATGCACTCCTAACACTTTCCCCTCAAAAGTTTACTTTCCTGTCTGAGAGAAAATCAGGGTGATTATCCAAGAGGAACCAGCCTAGAATCTGGAGGTCTCATCTTGGTTAGCAAAAGGTCCCACAACCTTGAGATGATTCCCATGTTATAATGGATTATTAAGACCAAGAGAGCTTGAGATCAGAGGCACAAATTCAGTGTATAACAGGTAGAATTCCCAATTCCATATATATGTAGTTTCATCTGGCTTTGCCATATTGTAAAGTTATCCTTGTTCAACTTTGGCACATCCCTCTTATACATTTTGTGATCTTTATGCTGAAGTCCTTAAAACTTTGTTCCAAGCAACCAATGCACTCTGATACCAATTTTTAGAATAATTGAGAGGGGGGTGAATCAGTTATCCACTATCCCAAATACAAAATGTATATCCAAAAATAATTTAAACAAATTTATGCAGCTTGGTAACATATAATAGTAAACTGTTTGTGCTTTTACCGATTACCAGTCAATAACATAAAGTAACTATCGATCAATTTTAATATGCAACATGTAAAGTATGATATCCAACAATCATAACAATCAACACATAACACAAGAGATTTAACATGGAAACCCTATAAAGGGAAAAACCACCTGGGACTAGCAACCCAAAAATTGTTCACTCTTCTGAAGTGAGGTTGGTGAAGACCCAACCCTATTAAAGGTTACAAAACACACTGTAAGGTGTGACCTTGTTAGAGGATTTAACACTAATCATTATCATCCAACCAACATTCACTATAGGGTTGACAAGATAACAAATGTGCATTGTATGAATGATATTACAAGACTTTCAAGTCTACTCGGTTAAGAGATTTATCTCATTACAATGGTTAAACTGTAACATCAGTTGATCTGACTATAATATAACTTGATTTGTAGATGTATAGATCTATATTATGCTCATTCAAATCTTTGATCAATATATCAATTCTATTTCAACAATATTCAATAACTTACTATCTCTTGGTTATAGCTTTATGACGCTTGGTAATCTCTGCAATTTGGTTCTCCTTAACTAGTTTGATCAGGCATGCATGAAGCTTGTTCATATGATATCTCTACAGTATTCTTTCCTCTGGCATAAGTTTCATAATGAAATCCTAGTCTCTTAAATAGACAAGTAAACCATTTTCTTTTCATCCATCAGATTTTGCCGCTTAATCTCCTTCGTTGGTTTTTCCGCTTAAACCTTCCTCGGCTGATGTGTCAGTAACACATTTCAAATGTTTCCTTTAGATCTTCCTTGAATTTTTCTAGCCGTTGATCTCGTAACAAACTTTATCTTTCACCTCGTGATCATACACTTTACAACTCATGAACTTCATAAAAGATTAATGTAACATAATCAAGTCAACCTTCATAAAAGATTAATGTAACATAATCAAGTCAACCTTCATAAAAGATTAATGTAACATAATCAAGTCAACAATATGAAGTCATAGACTCATCAATAAGTTACCAAGAGTAATCTTTATCCTCATCTATCATAACCATCTTCCTCAATGTAGATATATCGGTTCTTCATTTTTCTCTTCTCTTCTACAGATGTGTTAGATGTTTGCAACTCCATGATAAGTACTGTCAAAACTAGTTGACATCAATGAAAACATAAAACTGATTCAATTATCTTACATAACAATTCTATGCTCGGTGAACTCTAATCATTTGAAGTTCTTCGATCAGGTTCTCAATCAGTTGTAGTTCATCAACTTCTTCATAACCATCCTTAGTACCAACATTCTGATGTATACCAGTAAAAACTCTCATGATCTCGGTGACCATGTCATTCTTTATTAATTCCATCTCAGATCTGAAATCTGATTTCACCTTCTCCGTGATCGGGGATACCATAGTATCAAAAAGATCAAAAATAACTTTAGGGTCTAATCTTCTCGGAGGCATCCTTAAAGATATGAAAAAACCTCTGCAACAAACCCTCACCGAACACCTTGTGACAATCTCCAAGTTGTATACAAGTCATATCACAATCTACAATCTTGCACAAACAACTAGGGCACAATTTCACAAGTTTAGTGCCACGGATCTGCAACCAAGATCATATGATCTCTTCACCAACAAGATCAACTTTGTAAGATTAGCCTTGCTAGGTCAACCTTCACTCCAACAGGATCAACTCAGCTCCCACAAGATCATCTCTGATGAACTATAATTGATTTAGAACCTGATTGAAGAATTTGTGATTAGAGATCACTGAGTTGTTGATTAGATATGTAATATGATTAAATCAGTAATATGTTGTCATTGATGTCAACTAGTTTGACAGTACTTATTTTGTAGGTTACTATAACTAAACATCTATAGAAAATGAGTAAAAGAGATGAAGAACAAGAATATCTACATGAGGAAGATGTATATGACAGATGAGGATAAAAAATACATTGAGTAACTTGCTGATGAGTCTATGAACTTATGTTATTGACTTGATTATGTTTCATTCATCTATGATGAGAAAAAAAGCTGAAAGACACAAACCAGTGTGGTCAGTTGATGAAGCATTACAATATACACCGAGCAACGTAGTGTATACCGAGCACAGTATAAATCAAGCTTGTGTTCACCGACGCATTTCTTTGTTAACCGAGTAGGAGAAAAGAATTAAATGATTAGTTTAGCCATTAAGGATTGATGAACTATAAAGTACATCATAATCAGTAATGGAGATAATGTTTTTTATGAAGATCAAAGACTAGCATAATTCAAGGAAGATCTAAAGGATGAAATCAAAATGTTTTACTAGCACAATTGCCGAGGAAGGTTTAAGCAGAAAAATGGACAAAGGAGAATAAGCAAAAAAATCTTATGGAGGAAAAGAAAATGGTTTAGTTGTCTATTTAAGAGATCAGAGTTTCATTATGAAACTTATGCCGAAAGAAGAAGGATTGCAAAATTATCACATGAACAAGCTTCATGTATTCCTGATCAAACTGGTTAAGGAGAACCGAACTGCAAAGCATACTGAGCGTCAGAAAAGATATTATTGAGCGACAGCAAGTCATTGATTATTGTCATACAAAATTGAAATACTGATCAAAGGATTTGTATGGGCTAAACATAGATATGATAATCTACAATTGAAGTAGTATTGTAATCAGATAAAACTACTGTTACATTTTAACCATTGTAAACAAAGAAATCTCTTAACAAAGTGGACTTGAAAGTCTTATATGTGTCATTCATAGAATGAGCATTGTTATCCTGTCAACCCCATAGTGAATACTGGTTGGACGATAATGGTTGGTCTAAAATCTTCTAACAAGGTCACACCTAACAGTGTGTTTGTAACCTTTAATAGGGTTGGGTCTTCATCGAACTCACTTCAGAAGAGTGAACATTTGTTGGGTTGCCGGTCCCAGGTGCGTTTGCCCTTCATAGGGTTTCCACGTTAAATCTTTTGTGTTATGTATTCATTGTGGTGATTGTTTGTTATCATAATTTACATATTACATGTTAAATTTGGTCGGTAATCATTAGTTTCTACTGATTGGTAATCGGTAAAAGCACATACAATATAGTATTTTATGTTACAGAGTTGCATAAGTTTAAGTAAATTGTTTTGGATTATACATTTTGATTTGGGACTGTGGATAACTGATTCACTCCCCTCTCAATTAATCTAACAATTGGTATCATAGCATTGGTTGCTTGGAACAAAGTTTTAAGGACTTCAGTACAAAGGTCTCAAAATGTTTAAGAGGGAAGTGCCAAAGCTAAACAAGGATAACTTCACAATATGGAAAAGTTGAATGAAGCTGCATATATCTGAGATTGGGAATTCTTCCCTAGATTTGATGACAAATGGATACCTTGCACCACCCAATAGTCCCTTGACCCTTGATCAACTAAGGGGCATGCATGAACATAATGTTACTATGATGGAGATTGTTGCTGCCTGTTCAGATGCCGAATTTGAAGACATCAAGGATTGTACTACTGCTAAGCAGATGTGGGATAAATTAGCTCAAGTCTATAGTGGTGATACGAATGTCAAGAGAGAAGGAGCCAAAAGATTAAAAGGGAGATTCGATGACATGAAGATGAAAGAAGGTGAAAACATTGTGCAGTACACAAACAAAATAAAAGAGGTAGTTCACGCTATTAGAGCATCAGATGGAGTTATTGATGAAGACACTGTGGTAAGCAAAATTTTGAGAACCCTATTGCCTATCTATGTAATCAGAATATCTGCAATTCATGAAAATAGGTCAGTACCTAACATCACACTCACTCTTGATAATCTAATTGGAAAGCTTACAACATTTAAACTGAATAATTATGATAATAGTGTTGCACCCAATGTTGAATCCACTTTTATGACTTCTCTGAAGATTGCTAAGTCTAGTAGTAGAAATAATAAGGATGATAGTGATAGAAATACTGATGATGAGCTTGATGAACTTGAAGCTCTTATGGTTAGAAGGTTACCTAAAGGTAAAGGAAGGTATAGAGGCAAGTTACCTTTAGCATGCTTTAATTGTAAAGAAGTTGGTCACATTGCTGCTAGATGTCCACACAAGAAAGATGATGATAGAACCAAAGACCAATCTGAAGGAAGCTATGGGAGAAGATACAACAGAGGCTACTGACACTACAACATAGATAACTGAGATAATAATGACAAAGGCAAGAAGGTTTGCTACATTGTCAAGGAAGAAGATATCACCGATACTAACATTGATGATGATGTGGAGGTAGTATTTGTGGCAATGAAGGATGATTCTGAAGAAGATGAAAGGTATGTAGAAACATCACTTATCTCTAAGGTTAATAAGAATGATACATGGATTATAGATAGTGGTTGTACCCATCACATGACTGGTGATGAAGAAAAATTTGATTATCTTGAAGAATACAATGGAGGATCTATAAGAATGGGAAATGATGCACCCTATATGGTAAGAGGTAAAGGATCCCTGATGATAAATGATAGATTAAAATGTGAAAATGCTTATTGGGTAAGAGGATTGAACTATAATTTGATAAGTGTGGCACAACTGAACAATTTAGGCCACTGAGTTGCTTTTGAGAGCAAAAAGGTGAAAATATTTGATGATGGAGGAAGACTTGTTGGAACTGGTACACAATCTAGAGGTAATCTATTTTATCTTGATAATGATCAGTCTTCTTGTTTATTGATGAAAGATGAAGATGTATGGTTGTGGCATAAAAGGTTATGTCATGTGAATTTTGATAACATGATTAAGATCAGTTAAAAGAAAAGAGTTAGAGGTTTTCCTAACTTATCTAAGCCAGATCATGTTATGTATCATGAATGTCAGAAAGGTAAGATGACTAAGTCTAGTTTCAAAAGAAAAGACTATTCAACAAAGAAGATACTTGAGTTGGTTCATATCGACCTATGTGGTCCTATGAGAATTCAGAGTTATTATGGAGACATATATTTTATTCTTTTTGTTGATGATTATGCTAGGTTAATGACTATCATGTTCTTAAAAAAAAAATTCGAGGCATTCAAGATGTTCAAGTGGTATAAAGAAAAAGTAGAAAAAGAGACTGGTAAAGATTTGAAATGCTTAAGATCTGATAGAGGAGATGAATTTATCTCTAATGAATTTACTAATTTTTGTAATGAGCATGGTATTAAAAGACGAGTCTCTGCACTGAGGACACCCCAGCAAAATGGCATTGTTGAAAGAAGGAATAGGTCAATTGTTGACTATGCAAGGACATTAATGATAGAAAATAATGTTTCTCAAACATAATGGAGAGAAGCCGTTAGCACTATTGTCTATATGCTAAATTGAGTACAGCTGAAGAAGGACACTAATAAGACACCCTATGAATTATGGTTTGGACACAAACCCTCTGTAAGTTATTTCAAAATTTTTTGAAGCAAATGTTTTATTCTGAAAGATGAAAGAAATGGAAAGTTTGACTCAAAAGGTGATGAGAGGATATTTCTAGGATATTCTAGTAAAAGTAAAGCATACAAGTGTCTAAACAAAGTAACTAATAAAATGATTGAAAGTACTAATGTTTGAGTTGATGAGTTTGATGATAAGAATGCAAAGGAAAGTAGAAAGGAGCCTGAGGACTACAGTAGATTCACTTACATTGAACAACCTGATTATCTACCAATGCAACAGATAGTGACAACCGGTCAGTAGAAAAATAATACTGAGGAATAGGAAAAAGAAACCAATGAGCAGGAATCACCCATCGAGCAAGCAAATGAACCTGCACAAGATGAACAAGAAAGAAGAAATCAGATACTGGCAAGTTTTGTCAGAAGACACCATCCCAAGACACAAATCATTGGAGACAGACAAGCTGGCATGCAAACAAGGAGTAAAGCAAGACAAGGTACATATCTAGTTTGTGATTATGAACCAAAGAATGTAAAATTTGCATTAGAAAATGATGAATGGGTCAATACAATGAAAGAGGAAATAGAACAGATAGATAAGAACAAAACTTGGACCTTAGTACCCCAACCTAAAGATAAGATTGTTATCAGTACTAAGTGGATATTAAAAAACAAGCAGAATGAGAATGGAGAAGTAACAAGAAATAAAGCTAGATTGGTATGCAAAGGATATGCACAGGAGGAAGGAATTGATTATGGTGAAACATTTGCACCTGTTGCTAGATTAGGAGTCATAATGTTACTGTTGCCCAAAATTTCCCTCTCATTCATTTTCGGCCACAGCCTTGTTTTCCAAGTGAAATGCTCAAGTGTCAAAACTCTCTGTGTTTTCTGCCTTTTAATGTCGAGAGTCTAGTGTATTTTCTGCTCAAGTGTCAAAAACCCAGTGTGTTTTCAACCTCCTCTCTATAGGCTCAAGATGTTTCTGCCTTTTGGTCTGAAAGTTTGATGTGTTTTCGACCTCTCCGCTCTAAAAATTTAGTGTGTTTTTGACCTTCGCTTGACAACCCTTTGTGTTTTTGACACCCTTCTATATTTTCGGCCCTAAGTGCGCAACTCTGATCAGGCGGGTCCCGGTACCTAAGGCCGTGCCAGTCTCGGTACCTAAGGCCGTGCCAGTGCGGAAGATTCGATGGCTGTCACATGATCACATGGGATCTTTTGATCCCATGAGATCATGCGACAATCATTGATGTGGTATCGGCGATCGCCGGTCAGGATTCAGTGGCCAACTCCAAGCGGTAACGGTCATCAGTTGGCATCACGCAGTCGGTCACATGATTGCATGGGCCTTCCTGGCCGCATGTGATCATGCGATAAATGGTAAGAAAAGGATCGAAGGCTAATTCCAAGTGGTAAGCGGTTATCGGGTGGCATCATGCGGTTGGTTGCATGATCGCATGCAGCCCCTTAATCGCATGTGACCATGTGACAGATGGTCAGCGGGTCTTTGACTTCGGTGGGTGGCTGGCGGTTGGCAAAGGTAATGTGGGCCCGTGTATATGCAAGATCTACAGTGGTTGCATGTTCATGTGGGATCTTTTGGTCCCATGTGATCATACGACCACCATTAGATCCTCCCAATGCTTTCGGTTGGTATGGTCGTGGGTCCAGCCATGTGTTCAGTTTCGGTTGGGCCACGTGGTAAGGGTTTGGCAGGTGGCTTTTTTTTTTGTGGGCCTGAGGTGTTATTGGTGGCGAGAGCCATGTTTTCTCAAAGTTGTCACATGATTGCATGAAGGCCTTTCAGCTCATGCAATCATGTGACTGATGTCTTTTTTTTTAACGGTGCAACGGTCTGTGGGCCCGGGGTTGGTAAAGAAGGAGCGCGGTTGCGCGGTTAGCAGGTTTTCGCGTAGTCACTGAATAGACCCAAGGTTAAGAAAAGATGATGCGACTTGGAGACTGAAGGAGAAATGAACCTAAGGTAGACCAGGGTTAAATCCTGCAGTGTGGTTTTTGTGGGCCCAAGGCATCTTGTGTGGCAGTCTCAAAAAAGCTTGTCGCATGATCATGTGAAGCCTTTCGGCCTCATGCGATCATGCGACCATTGCTTTGTCAAGCGGTGGAATTTTTTAAAGGGTAGTCACATGATCGCATGTGCCTTCCTAGCCTCATGCAATCATCGACTAGGTTCATTTCAAGGGCGGTGTGATTATTTTGGCGGGCTTTCTTTTGCAGAGATGTTTGCAAAGCGCAGGTAGCTGAGAATTGATGTTTCCAAAGGCAATTATAGTTGGGAAAGTTTGCAGGGATTTTTAGGCCACCATTTTGAGTCCTTTCCAATATGGGATCAAATTTTGCACAGTCATGACAGAGTCCAGCTTGCAGAGAGGTAGATAGATGAGGTTTTTTGTCGGCAGACATGATCAATTCAGGGATGGACACGCAAAGAGGAAAATATCTGATCGGCCATGATATTCACAGAACACATTTATGATCAGAAGTGACCTATTTTAGGGTTGATTATTATATTGTAAAATCTATGTAACCCTAAGGAGATATTTTTGATTCCTGCCTACGTGCAGAGCGGTATATATTCTTTTTTGGAGCCTGTAGTGCTCAGAATGGACATTTTGTAAAAAAGAGAAGCTCTTTTCTTGGAAAACCATCTGTAGCATTTCTTCCTGCTCTCTGGTTTTCCCACATCTTGTAAGTTCTCAGTGATAATACAAATATTGAAAAGCATTCTGTGACATTTTTGTTGTCCCCATGCCTTCATGTCTAGATTATCTCTTATTGAATCAAAGTTTATGAATGCTTTCAGTGATATCTTAGGTTCCTTGATTCCTCTTACTTTCTGTAGCTGTGTGTGTTATTGTGTTTGATCTGATTTAGATGTTTTGTGGGTATATTTCAGTCCCTAACAATCTTGTCTCAATCCTGCATCGAGCTATAGGAGTGAATGTCTATTTGCAGGTCATGGATTGATGTCTAATCTCGAGAGCCTTGTTGTGAAAGAATCTTTTTCTTTCCCTGAACAACCTCTTTTGTTTGCAGACCCTTCCATGAAACACTTATGCAATCCTATTCAGTAAGTTGTAATCTCCTAGACCTATTTCTATCACTGGTTTCATCTCTCTATACTGAGATCCAAACCCTAGTTTCAGTGCATCACCTGGTAGGATAGATTTGCTTTCTGTTATTTCCCTTTCCATGCACTCCTTCTATCCCTTTCCCCTCAAAGTTTATTTTCTTGTTAAGAGAAAATCTAGGTGACTATCCAAGAGGAACCGACCTAGAATTTGGAGGTCTCATCTTGGTTAGCAAAAGGTCCCACAACCTTGAGATGATTCCCATGTTATATTGAATTATCAAGACTATGAGAGCTTGAGATTAGAGGTGCAAAATTTAGTGTATAATAGTTACTTTCATATGCTGCACACAAAAAGTTCAAAGTTTATCAAATGGATGTCAAGTTAGCATTTCTGAATGGAATACTTGAAGAAGAAGTCTACATAGAACAACTTGAAGGGTTCGTTGATCCAGAAAAGAAAGACATGGTATGTAGATTACATAAATCTTTATATGGTTTGAAGCAAGCATCGAGATCCTGGTATGAGAGGTTGCATACTTATTTGTTAAGTATTGGATTTGTTAGAACAAGTGAGAACAACAATTTATATATGAAAGGAGATACTGATGATACTATTCTTATTGCTAAAATATTTGTGGATGACATTATATTTGGAGGACAAGATTAAATCTGTAAGTCATTTGCTGATGAAATGTCTATGTTTGGAGAGATTAAGTTCTTTCTAGGACTACAAGTGATTTAATAGAATGATAGTATATTCATCACACAATATAAATATATCAAGGAAGTACTGAAGACATTTGGCATGGAAGATGCTAAACCTATGGGAACACCGATGGCTATTGGATGTAAACTGACTAAGGAAGATGAAACTACAGAAGTGAACTAGACACTGTACTGATCTATGATTGGTAATTAATGTATGTAGTGCATAGTAGACTAGACATAGCACATGCTATAGGAATTGTTGCAAGATTTTATACAAACCCTAGAGAGTCACACATGATTGCTACAAAGAGAATCTTAAGATACCTAAAAAAAATAAAAGATTATGGATTATGGTATCCTAAGGAAGGAAATTTTGAACTCAGAGTCTATACCGACACTGATTGGGATGGAAATGTGGATGACAAAAAAAGTACCACCGGAGGAGCATTTTTATTTGGTGAAAGACTTGTTACATGGACAAGTAAGAAGCAAGCTTGCATTTCTCAATCTACAGCCAAAGAAGAGTATGTTGCTGCTGCTACAAACTGTTCAAATATTGCATATATTAAAGAAGTTCTAGAAGGTATGAATAAGATAATCACTGAGCTAGTGATTATATACTGTGATAACACCAGTGCAATAAACATTTCAAAGAATCTAGTGATGCACTCTAAAATAAATCATATATCTATTAAGTATCACTACTTAAGAGAACAAGTACAGGAGAAGCAAGTTAAGCTAGAGTTTGTTACATCAAAAGAACAACTTGTAGACATATTTACAAAGCCTCTACCGAAGGATACATTTGAATTGATGCAGCATAGTTTACACTTTGGATCATATCTAAGGTTGTGAATAGTTTGGAGAACTAGAACAAATTGGCATATCAGTATACATAGATACAGAGTATGCACTAGACAACAGAGAGTTACATGGCTTTATTTGTTTCTTTGGCATTGTTGTCAAAGGGAGAGATAAACCATATGAAACAATATGAACTGATGAGAACACTGAAACATCTATCTAAGGGAGAGACAAACTAAAAGAAAGGGAGAGCACTGAAGATCAGTTACTGAGAACAGAAGAAGGAATTTGAGAGTTGAAAAGATCATATCTGCAGAATGTCAAAGCTGCATTGTTAATGCTGTTGAGTAATATAGTGATTAAACATATTAAGCTAGGGAGAGCTTGTACATCATTTGTTCACAGAGTTGTAAAATACATGTTTGGTATGTGTATGGTATATTTCATATTACTTGAGTTTCCATCAATGCTAAAGGGAGAGATTGATGAACTAAAACTGATTTAGAACCTAATTGAAGAATTTGTGATTAGAGATCACCGAGTTGCTGATTAGATATGTAATATGATTAAATCAATAATATGTTTTCATTGATGTCAACTAGTTTGACAGTACTTATTTTGTAAGTTACTAGAACTAAACATCTGTAGAAAAGGAGTAAAAGAGATGAAGAATAGGAATATCTACATGAGGAAGATGTATATGATGGATGAGGATAAGAAATACATTGAGTAACTTGCTGATGAGTCTATGACCTTATGTTATTGATTTGATTATGTTTCATTCATCTATAATGAGGAAAAGAGCTGAAAGACACAAGGTTGTGTGGTCGATTGATGAAGCATTACAGTATACACTAAGCAACGTAGTGTATACCAAGCACAATATAAATTGAGCTTGTGTTCATCGACACATTTCTTTGTTAACTGAGAAGGATAAAATAATTAAATGATTAGTTTAGCCGTTAAGGATTGATGAGCTATAAAGTACATCATAATCAATGATGGAGATAATGTTTGTTATGAAGATCAACAACTAGCATAATTCAAGGAAGATCTAAAGGATGAAATCAAAATGTTTTATTGGCACAACTGTTGAGGAAGGTTTAAGCAGAAAAATGGATGAAGGAGAATAAGCAAAAAAATCTTATCGAGGAAAAGAAAATGGTTTACTTGTCTATTTAAGAGATCAGAGTTTCATTATGAAACTTATGTCGGAAGAAGAAGGACTGCAGAATTAGCACATGAACAAGCTTCATGTATTTCTAATCAAACTGGTTAAGGAGAACTGAACTGCAGAGTGTACCAAGTGTCATAAAAGCTATTACCGAGTGATAGTAAGTCATTGATTATTGTGATATAGAATTGAATTATTGATCAGAGGATTTTTATGGGCTAAACATAGATCTGATAATCTACAATTGAAGTTGTATTGTAATCAGATCAAACTACTGTTACATTTTAACCATTATAAATAGAGAAATCTCTTAACAGAGTGGACTTAAAAGTCTTATATGTGTCATTCATAGAATGAGCATTGTTATCCTGTCAACCCCATAGTGAATGCTAGTTGGATGATAATGGTTGGTATAAAATCCTCTAACAAGGTCACACCTAACAGTATGTTTGTAACCTTGAACAGGGTTGGGTCTTCACCGACCTCACTTTAGAAGAGTGAACATTTTTGGGTTGCCGGTCCCAAGTGGTTTTTCCCTTCACAGAGTTTCCATGTTAAATTTTTTGTATTATGTGTTCATTGTGGTGATTTTTTATTATCACACTTTACATATTACATGTTAGATTTGGTCGGTAATCATTAGTTGCTATTGATTGGTAATTGATAAAAGCACATATAGTATAGTATTTTATGTTACCGAGCTACAGAAGTTTAAGTAAATTGTTTTGGATTATACATTTTGATTTGGGACTATGGATAACTAATTCACCCCCCTCTCAATTATTCTAACAAACTCTACTCTGATACCACCTAACATAGACCAAAGGATGGTGGATCCAATTAAGGACAATCCAAACCTTGCAACTTCAGAATTACATAGCGGAAATACACAACACTGGATGTTTCAAAGTAATTTTCATTAACATGCCTGACTGTAAGGCCTTCCGGGTTAGGGCCAATTACAAACAATAGTAATTCTACAAGATCCACACAAAGATCTAATACAATCTCAGCTAGTTCAGCTCTGAAGACAATCAGAAGATGATGGAAACCCTAAGGCAGATCTAAACTTGAGCTCATAATTTGCCAAGAAATCTCTTGGTTCCCAAGTGTGCAAACCACTAGCTTTGAAAATACCAACTTTCCCTGAGTTCTAGAGACTATTGAGTTCCTTGAGTGACCGAGCTTCCTTCAATGACCGAGACCTTCTGTCAAGGCTGCAACTGAGTAACACTGACCAAAATAACAAGAACCCATGCAGTTTCACCAAAGACAAAGATTTCCCCTGCATCACCCTAGAATGCCCCTGCATCAATCAACTCCAAAGAAGGGGCAGTTAGAAGTGCAATCAAGGGCATGATCAAGGTCAAAAACTATAGCTTCACCACCATTGAAAAAGGGAGTTGTGAATTTTACAAAGCCTAAGGAAGAAACACCTACAAAAACATACACAAAGAGAGGAACAAAAGCTACTATAGAGGCAACAAGGAAAAGTAGAAAACTGATAAGAGGTAAGGAAGACCTAGAAGATGAGGAAAATGATAAAAATCAATTCAAAGTAGTTAGCAATAAAAATAGAACAATTGATGAAGTTGCCAAGGATATCATTGAGCATGGTGAACTCATTGATCCTAAAATCAGTCGGTTTGAGAACATGTCAACTAAGGATCAAAACACAATAGAAGAGGCAATCATCTAGATGATGATTTGATTTAAAAGAGTTCCACATGAATTTTCCAAGCAATTACCTAAGGCATTAGAGAAAAGGTTAAATCAGAAATGGTCCTATGCCTTAGACACTAAAAAGAAAATGAGGGAACAATCCCTAGTTTTGGCAATTCCTAATTTGTCTATTGATGAGATTGAGGAATACATGACAACCTAGTCTAGGAGATTCAGAGTAAAAATCTAGGCATTACAAATACTAGATGAGAATCTAGCAGACATAGATGAGTCTAGTCAACTCATCTGGACCTCAATAGTTGCAGCCCTAGAGCAAGCTGAAAAGATGACATTTATTAACTTGTCTAAGAAGAGATAGAAATCAAAAGGTAAAGGCATTCACATTGAAGATGTAGACTTGGAAGTGAACAAAGAAAAAGTTGATATATCAGATATCGAGGTACCTGATACCACAGATGCCACCGGAGACTTAAATATTTCATAGGATGCATTAGATCAGGTTGAGATCCAAATTATAGATAACAATGCACTAGATGTACTCATTGAGGACATCACAAATGGTGATCTTGATGACCAAGATGATGATGAGGATGTGAACGTTGCTGGAGGCACAACACAAGCATAAGGTAACTATACTGAGCCTGCTATCACATCATTACTAGGTGAACTTCCTATCTTGATGGAAGTAGTTGATATTCTAACCAAGGAACAACCCGAAGGCTCACACCCCGAGTAGCTGATGGATACATCAGGGGAACAAGGAGCTAGAACATAGGTAGAAACAAACAAGCCTGAAGAAAAAGAGGCAACAAAGATAGAAACAAAGGGCCAATATGACCCCAAAGCAACCGAGGCTACCCCACCTAACACAACATCAGAGGCTCCATCTTAGACAATTGACACACAGGTTACCAAGGAGAAAAAAAAGGAAGAAAATGTGTCAACTGGGAAAGACACACAAAATGTCGAAGAAAAGGCTATTATATCACTAGAGAAGTGCTCACCTCAAGAGCTGGAGAAGAAGAAGAAGAAGAAACAAGGAAAAGGGCCGGTCACCCTAGATGAAATCATAGTTATACTTGATTGTGATTCGAGGACCCTAAGCCCTAAAGAACTCAAAAAATATGGGGAGTTTAGTACAAGGAAAGCAACATAAGAAAAGCTGAGAATGGAATGCAAGAGCAAGGAGATATTGGAAAATGTAAGAGACATCTTGCAATAGGTCATACCAGAGGTACAGATTAATGAGGACACACCACTAATAGACCAACTTTCTACCCTTGTAGAAGAAATCAATGCCCCAGATACTGAAGTAGAGAAAATAATAGAAGAGAGGGTAGAGTCAGAGATTCATAATAAACTTGCAAAGAAAATCAGCCAGGAAGTGGCAATAAACAAGGTGAAATTATCTGAGGTAATAACTGATATTCAATCTATTACTTAGTTAATATATCAAATTTTGATTAAGTTATGCACTGTGGATAATTTAACTGCTGAGATCAGTGAAAATATTAGAAAAATGGATACTAAAATCCAATCTAGTGCACAAGAAGCCTTAACCGAGCCAAATGATTTTGCTAAGCATATACTAAAGGTTCAAGAACTTAGCCAGTTAAGAGAAAATCTTAGGAAGCAGGAAGAAAGGATAAGTGACAAGGTCACCGAGCTACAAACCGAGTTGCTTCCATACTTGAAATTTTTTGAGAAACACATTGTCAAAGCGCAAACACTTGTTGAAACACCAGAAATTTCTGTGTTGAAGAACATCTTTGACATGCATGCACAAGTCAGTCTTGAGCACATTTCTCTAACTAACTTGAAAGAGGAATGAGGGAACCTCTTGGATTCTTTGAAGAAAACCCATCAGCACATTTTTGATAAATTATAAGTATACACTTTTGTATTTGGCATTAATATCAAAAAGGGGGGAACTATAATGTATATGCCAAATTCAGTAAATAAATGATAAGTATACTACATACTACCAGGAGCATGCACCAAGGGGGAGAAATTTTGAAATTTTGTTAAGTTATGGTATCTATGTATATGGCAGAAGATTAGAACAATTTTGAGACATCAGGTCTATATACATTCAAGGTTTTGATACTAATGCCAAAGGGTGAGATTGTTATCTCTATTTGAGCATTAAGGATTTTCATTAGTATCAAAGATGATAAGTTAGTTACCTATGCTATCTAGTCAGTAAAAGAAAGTACTACATGCTATACATGCTAGTCGGTTAACTACATAAGCCTTCAAACCGAGTTATCTCAAGGCAGTACCGAGAACAAAAGATAAATAGTTCTAACTGAGAACTAGAGAAGTTTTAATGAGCATCAGTGTACATTGATATCGAGCGTCAGTAAACACCAAGCAGACTGGACATCGAGCACCAGTGTAACTACCAAATAGTATTGATAGTGTTCACTGAGCAATCCAGGAAATGACATAGTAATCAGATTTGGCACATTTATCTATGTAGATGGTTACAATAGAGTCATAAAACATTTTACCAAGATCAAGGATCATTTATTATGGATGTAATCATTAATTGTGATGATCTCTATGTAATTTCTAGATCTAGGTTATTTTTGTACACCGTAGATCTTAGGATTTTTCCTAAGATATTGTAACCTAATTTTTTAAAGCGGTAATAACAGTATGCTATATATTTGTATTTCATGTCATTTTGACATAAGCTTGACAAGGATAATATGTTTGGTATAAACAAGTGAAGAATATCTTGAGGAAAGAAGTGAACTTCAAGACATTAGTAATCAGACAGAGAAGAGCATAATACAAAGACATTTAGATTAAGCAGAATCAGACAAGGCTATGGAGCAGTTCAGAGTTAAGACTTTCACATATCAAGGTGATATTTAATTAGAATTTCATAGATCCATTTTAGACAAGGTTAAGTTGTCATTTGTAGATACATACTGTTATTCTCTAATCATTGTAACAGAGTTAGCAAAAATCTCTTAACAGAGTAGACCTAACAGTCTTTATTAAAAATATCTTAACTGAGTACACACTCAAGTAGTGCTGTTAAAATCCTATAACTAGGTAGATCTAGCTGATCTAATTGTTACTCCTAATAGGGTAAGATCACCAGAAGTGATCACAACTTGTAGCCTTAACCGATAAACTTTATTATCTGTAGTAGTGAAGATTTGTGGGTGTCATCCCCACCGCATTTTTAACCTTATAACAAGGGTTTCTGCATTACCAAAATACTTGTGTTATGTGATTGATTTATTGTTGATTTCATGCAATTTACATTTACAAGTTAATTGAATGAATGATGCATACAATGGATTCAGTTAATGGATGAGTTTACTACTATTTGCTAATTGAGTTTTTGGAGTTAAAATATTTGTGGGCACTAATTCACCCCTACCCTCTCAGTACCCTATCTCTCCATTCCAACACACCCTAACCAGATCTACCTTGCAAAGATCACACACAAAAGAAAATAACACATAAGTGAGAGAGAGAAAGGAGACCAACTTCTTATATTTCTTCAAATTGATTCATACATGCCGGGTTGTAAGGCCTTCCCAGTTAGGGCTAGATATTACATTTCAAGTACAGAAGTCCTCCAACATGCAAGGATTTGAAACTATCTTCAATCTTCTAACTTCTATCTTCTATCTAAAATTGACTGCCTAAACTACAACTAAAGATTATAATATATACAAGAGGCTACCGAACAAGTCGGCCTTTCGATCCACCATCAACGAAAGGAATGACTAGATTTAGGTCCACACGCTTCCTAATGATAGATACTAGCATTAAATCTATGACCATAATTAATTGCACAAGTCAGCCTCAACAAGAAACTAAAACACACAATTCAGTAAGCAAGGATAATCGAGCACCAGGGAATTAACTGACCAATCTCGGTTAACAAAGGAAATCAAGCAACTACCAAGCCAACTCGGTCAAAGAAGGAACTGAGAAACACAAGAAAACACAAACTTATTTTTGGTGACATAGGATTGCCAAGGACCCGAGATGCTCCTACATCAGACACTTGGGGTTATTTAAAATGATTCTCTAAATCATGAAGTAGGTACAACCTAAGCTAAATCCAACTCAGATTGTGAAATCCATGAACTATCTTCAATCGGTTTGTTCTTCCACTTTACCAGATATTCCATATACTATTTTTCTCTTTTACTTCTGCCAACTCTTTGTTCCAAAATCTATTCAACTTCTTCAAATCATTTCTTAGGATAATCATTCGGTACTATCATTTATTCATCCAATTCATGGTACTCATACAAATCAACAATGTTGAATATAGGTGATATATCCATGTCATTAGGTAACTGTTATCACTAGGGATTGCACCCGTGATGGATAAGTATGAAACCTAGCAATCCCGTGAAACATGGGAATACTCTCAGGATGTGGGACTGCTTCACTGAGAATAAACCTCCAGATTAAGGGCCGGCTTCCCCGTTTGTATCACCTAAACTGAACTGAACTTGAAGGGAAAGGGAGAGAGATTGCATAAAATTGAAATAACCGAGATTTAAATTAGGTGATTAACCAAACTAGATAGATCCACAAACTGAAAATAGACTCACAATGTAATCCACCATATAACCTGAACATCACAACTCTTCCCAAATCTGATTCTTCCCTTAGAAAATAATCAGGTGCTGGTTGTAAATGAGAAGGGAAAATAGATTCTAGAACTCAAACACATATAAATGCACACAGATTGAAAACTTTAAGAAAAATCAGTGCTTGTAAACATCAAAATGAACTAAATATCAAGAAAAGGATCAAATTTCAATCACAATACATGACATCAAATCCATCAAATCAACTCACAAAGCTGTAGAAAAAGAAGGACAATTGCTATTAACTGGAATAAAAGGAGTCAAAACATCAATTTGCTTCTCCTGGAGCTACAACATTCACCTCCTGAAAATGAGGGAAGGAAGAACTAGCCTTCAATCACCAAAGGTGAGAGGCATATATAGAAAATTTGTAGAATCAACATTGAAGTCCACTGCTTCACCAAGAATAGGAAAAACCTACCACTAGGACCATGATCATGCCACTCTAAAATTTAGATGCCCAATTCCTGAGAATCTAGGGGGACAGAGAAAGTGGGGTCTCTAAAAATAGGTAGTCAAAAGGGAGACCATCCCACCACTAAGTCATGCATCATAAAGAAAACTGACAATGGCTTATAAAATGCCACTTGTCAATATTTACAACAAGGTTTTGCAATGACTTTTACAATTAAAATATTCCCCTTTACTAAACCAAATGAAGTGGATCCTAAATATATTTTGAGATAATCTCAACTCAAAAAATGAGGAGAATATCCAAAATATTTACATTTTGACCAAATCCACATTATTTAAAGGACACCTAGTATGTAAAATAAAGCTATAAAAGCCTCAACCCAATATGAAAAAGGGAGGAACACATTAATAGCCTATTCAAAAATTAAAACTAAGTCCCCTTCAAATATCCTCAACATAGTAGACCCAAGGTCATATGACACATGGCCTTAAAAAATAAAACATTTAAAAAGAGGCCAATCATATTCTCAACCCTAAAAAGAAGGGGGGAAAAGATGCATCGACAAGAAATCATTATTGCAGCATCGGCACTGGCAATGTGGAGTTGATCTTTGACAGGTGGCAAGTTTCCATTTCCATATACAAAAAGTGCACTGAACTTCAAATTTAGATGAGGAAACAACAAATTCAAACTGATAAAAAGATAGAGGTAGGCCCCTGTGATCGGTTTTATTTCATTCTGCATGCTTCGAAATCATTGTAAAAATCATGGCAATGATGAATTGGCATTGTCACATGTTGAAATTCTATATATGTTTATGCCTCTCGGCTTTGAATGTTGCATTTGTATTTTGGCATTTTGAATTCAATTCTATGCTTATGAATTTTGATGGCCCCGAGCTAGGGCATCAACTATTGTTATTTTGGATTGCCGATTAGGGCATAATTATATATCTTATTTCATTTCCTTATAGAATTGCAACATGTATATGTTTCTCTATTTTATTTCAACCTTTGCAATTCCATATTAGCATGCCTCCTCGTGAATGCATACTCAAATAAATGAGTATGCAGTCACGGCACTGAGCACGGGCAAGGGCATCATACAACTATACTTCATGCCACTGGCATCCCTTTTATTTCATTTCATGCTTGTTAAAATAATGGCAATACCTCGTGGATGCATACTAGAACAAATGAGTATGAATTCACGGTGTATGCTAACCTTGCATCTCGCAAGCTACACGGCTAGGCGCTGTGAAGATGTATTGCCGTATGCTTTCTCATTTCTTGAAGCTTGGGCTCGGGCACGACCACTGTGCCCGTATTGTAACCATGCTACTATTGGCATGATGTTTTATAGGCCACATTCACTACAACACGGGCACAGTGGTATCATGCCTGAGAGTATGTGCACTATAGCATTCAATGTGAGACTATGCTCTATTTTTTACCATCATATGTTGGAACCTGATACTATGTCTTGTTCTTCCACTTGGGTGGCATGTTGTATGTGTTTGCTGGTATCTTTGGTTCATCATTGAATCTACATGTATCTTATTATTATGAGGCTCAGCTATGCCTGTACCATGTTTACCATGAAATTAGAGCTCGAGAACCACTCTTTGCATTGTATTATTACTGTCTGTTCCCACCTTGGTGTGTGGAGATTGTAGTGTTAAAAAACACTATGGCCTAACGCTGTTCTTCAATATGTGTTAAATGTTAAAGAACCCAAGCCTATCATGTACTAATTTTTTCACCTTGTCATTTGTATACTGTGATTGCTTCATTACTGTAAATATCCCCATGTCAGTGCGCACATATTGTCCTGCATTCTACATTCTGAATTGATGCCCCTCTATATTTGTTGAAGATCAATGTTGGAACACCATGTGAACATCTATACAACAGAGCACCCTATCTTCTTCATAGATTTGTGTACTCTACCATTAGCTCTATTCAGAACCTGATGCCATATTGCCCTCTATTTATCATAGCTTGACTGATGCTGGATCATCTGAATGTTCCCTATTTGTACACACTGTGTGTGCTCTTGGCCCTCGAAGGCATAATAGATAGAGTACAATAAGATTACTCTATCATTACCCACATCAAGGACCCAAATCATTCACAAAACTCTTTATTGGATCAACTTCCCTGTATCTGCACATGAAATAAACACGTCAGTAAAAACATGGTGCCTCTTTTGGTTCTTTGGAAGATTCTCATGTACATGCCCTAAGCACAACCTTTGTTAGAGGTGCATGGCTGAGTGTATGTATGCATTTTGTGATATTGTGATACTAGCCATCACATAGATCCATTGGATCTAACCCATCTCCTTTCTTCACTTCTTGCAGGTTCTGGATCTCAGGAGCTCATTAGACTAGACCGGATCCAGACATCAACACTAGGCAATGTCTGGTACCCCCATATCAATTATTTCTTTATGTATATCTGCACTCATCCATTCAATTTTGGTAAAGGCTATGCTCACAACTTGTGCGAGCTTAGATAGATGCTTTTCTTTTTAGTTCTTTCCCTTCTGTATAGTATAAATGCCATAGATAGATGTATGTGTAGATGTAGATGCAATTCATTTCCTTTTTATCTTCATGTACTTTGCAATTAATTGAACACAAATATAAGCAAGACCACCTAATAACACAAACTAGGTTATTGTAGCTCATCTAGTAATTAGGCCTTCAAACTTAAGAATGAGCAAAAATAATGACAACAATAACTCAATCTCATAAGCATTTTCATTGTCAAATTTCCTCAAAATTTTGCAAGGATGAAACTTCTTCATTTTTAGCTTCTCATATGTTCCAATAGGAAATCAGCCTTTCTTCAAATGAACCATTAATTCATCATCGACTGCAAAAATCTTATGTCTTCTAGATCTATCAGCTTTGTCTTTGTATTTCTAATTACTTTTCTCCAACTTATGTTTCACATCTTCATGCAATGTCTTCATGAAATCAAAAATTTTTACTCCTTCAACACTTCTCTTTTCTTCATTAGCAATATCCCTCAAATCTGATATACCTCTCGGTTTTATGCCATTTACAATCTTAAAAGTTATTTTTACAGTACTCCTATTCACTAAATTATTGTATGCAAACTCTTCTTATGCCAACACAGAATCCCAATTAATCGGTGTGTCTCCTATTAAACATCTCAAAAGATTACCCAAGCTTCTATTCACAACTTCTGTTTGTCCATCAGTCTGTGGGTGAAATGTAGAACTATATTTCAACTCAGTGCCAAAATTTATCCAAAGAGTCTTCCAAAAGTATCCAACAAATTTACTATCTTGATCAGAGATGATACTCCTTAGTAATCCATGCAATCTGATAATTTCCTTAAAGAAAAGATCTACTATATGTACTGCATCTGATGTCTTTCTATAGGGTATAAAATGTGCCATTTTAGAAAATCTATCCACAACAACAAATATAGAATCATTACCTCCAACTGTCTTTGGTAAGCCAATAACAAAATCCATACTGATATCAATCCAAGGTTTCTCAGGAATAGAAATTGGTGTATATAATCCAGTATTTTGAATTACTCCTTTTGAAACTTGAAAAATTCCACAACTTTTTACAAATTTCTGAACATCCTTATACAACTCCAGCCAAAATTATTTCTCCTTAAGAAAATTCAATGTCTTGTTAACACCAAAGTGTCCAACCAAGCCACTGCTATGTTTCTCCTTTATCAAATTCATTCTCATTGATCATCTCGGTATACACAACTAAATACCTTTAAACAACATACCTCCTTGAATGAAATAGTCTTCTCATTTAGTACTCAGTTGATCTTGAATAGGTGCTATGCACTTTCTCCATGACTCAGAAAAATTAGGATCAAATTCATATGAATCTCTCATTTCATCAAAACCAAGAACTTCAATTTTCATCTCGGTCATCAAAGATCTTCTTCTACTCAATGCATCAACAACTCGGTTAGTGACTCCACTCTTATGTTTTATCACAAACGTATAACTCTACAAATATTCAACCCATTTCATATGTCTCTGATTCAACTTATTCTGACCACCCAAATACTGTAAATCTTTATGATCGGTATATAATGTAAATTCAATTGGTATCAAATAATGTCTCCATTTCTTCAGGGCTTGAACAATAGCATAGAATTCTTGATCATACATAGAATATTTCCTTTTTGAATCATTCAACTTTTCTCTAAATAAATCAATAGGTTTACCTTCTTGACTCAACACAGCTCCTATTGCACTTCCAATTGCATCACATTCTACTTGAAATACCTTATTGAAATCAGAAAATTCTAACACAGGTAATTCAACAACCTTCTACTTCAGAGTCTCAAAATTTTTATCAGCTCCATGTGTCCACTTAAATTATCTTTTATCTTCTCTCATAGTCTCAGTCATAGCATTACAAATTGAACTGAAATTCCTAATGAACTTTCAATAAAAACTTGCCAAACCATGAAATGATCTTAGCTCACTAGCATTCTCAGGTGTAGGCCAATTCAAAATAGCTTCAAACTTTTTAGGATCCATCTTCAAACCATCAGTCGAGATCACAAATACCAAATACACAATCTCCTCTTTCATGAAAGAACACTTTTTCAGATTTATCAGCAACTTTTCTTCTTTCAACCTCTGCAATACTTGTTTAACATGCAAAAAATGCTCTTCTCTAGTCTTACTAAATATTAGAGTATCATCTAGGTATACAATTAAAAATTTACCTAATAATTTCTTCAAAACTTCATTCATCAATTTCATAAAAGTACTCGGTGCGTTAGTTAAACCAAAAGGCATAACCAACCACTCATAGAAACCTTCTTTTGTCTTAAAAGTAGTCTTCCACTCATCACCTTTTCTAATTCTAATATGATGATACCCACTTTTCAAATCAATTTTGGTAAAATACTTTTCTCCAGTCAAACTATCCATTATATCATCCATTCTCGGTATAGGAAACCTATATTTCACTGTTATCTTGTTGATTTCTCTAGAAACCGTACACATTCACCATTCTCCATTCTTCTTAGGTGCCAATACAACTATTACTACTCAAGGACTCAAAATTTCTCAGATCAAACCTTTCTGCAACATTTTTTGAATATGTCAGTTCAATTCTTGATTCTCAATAGGTGTCAACCGATGTGGTGCCTTATTCAGTAAAATAGCTCCAGGGATTAGATCCATGCAATGATCAATGATTCTCTTTGGTTGCAAACCATCAAGTACATTATCAAATATGATCTCTCTATACTCGCTGAGTAACTTATCAATCTCTTCAAGTATGTTATCTTCTATTTTCTTACTCAGTTTGTTAGGAATCACAACAAAACATACATCATTCTTCTTCAAATCCTTAACAAACTTTCTTCTTTCCATCAAGGAAACTTTCACAGATGTGAAAATATTACTAAGAGGTTCTTCAATCAAAGGTAACAAGATTTTTCTTCTCCCATCAGCCCAAATAGTATATTTATGCAATCTCCCATCATATATAGCATTTCTATCATATTGCCAAGGTCTACCCAACACAATATGACAACAATCCATAGGCATGATATCACATAACACCTTATCATAGTACTTTCCAATTTTCAAATTCACATAACATTGTTCACTTAGCAAGAGTGTATGCTCATCTTTGATCCATGAAATTTGATAGGGCGTTGGGTGTTCCAATCTTTTCAATTGCAACTTTGTAACCATTTCCTTAGATGCCAAGTTCTCTGAGCTTTCACTATCAATGATTACCTTACACACTTCATTAGAAACTCTACATCTGGTCTTGAACAAACTTTTCCTTACCGAATCTTCCTTGTTACTTTCACTCCAAAGTTCTCTCCTTACCATCAAGTTCTTTTCCTTCTCAGGTGCATTCAGTGACTCTTCTTGCAACAAAGCATTTCTATTGCTACCAACCTACTTACTTGCATGTCCACATTCAAATGATTTATGTCCTTCTTCTCCACAATTGTAACAAGTTCCTCATAAACCACCTCGATAGTTATTGCCTCTTCCTCTAGATGAACTTTCACCTTTCCACTCGGTCTTGCCTTTATCTAGATTTGTCTTTTCTAGTTCAGATCTACTGTTTTCACCATAAGATCAACCTCTTCCTGTTATACACTAAATTTGCACCCTTAGTTCAAGCTCTCATAGTCTTGATAAATTAGTATAACAAGGGAATCATCTCAAGGTTGTGAGACCTTTTGCTAACCGAGATGAGACCTCCAGATTCTAGGCTGGTTCCTCTTGGATAATCACCTTGATTTGCTCTTAATAGGAAAGTAAATTTTTGAGGGAAAGGGATATAAGGAATGCATGGAAGGAAAATGATAGAAAGCAAATCTATCCTACCAGGTGATGCACCAAACTACGGTTTGGATCTCAGTATAGAGGGATGAAACTAGTGAGAGAAATAGGTCTAGGAGATTACAACTTACTGAATAGGCTTGCATAAGTGTTTCATGGAGGGGTCTACAAACAAAAGAGGTTGTTTAGGGAAAGAGAAAGATTCTTTGACAACAACAAAGCTCTCAAATTTAGACATCAATCCATGACCTGCAAATAGACATTCACTCCTATAGCTCGGTGCAGGATTGAGACAAGACTGTTAGGGGCAGAAATATACCCACAAAATATCTAAATTAGATCAAACATAATAACACACATAGCTATAGAAAGTAAGATGAATTAGGGGACCTAAGATACCACTGAAAGCATTCATAAACTCAATCCAATAAGAGATAAGCCAATAGGAAAGCATAAGGACAGGAAAAACATGTCACAGAATACTTTGCAAAATATGCATTATCAATGAGAACCTACAAAATGTGGGAAAACCAGAGAGCAGGAAGAAATGCTACAGATGCTTGTAACGCCCCGCCAGGGAACCCAAGAGAAGTTAACCTATAACTTGCTACTAAGTTTGGTGAACATTTTTTTTTTAAAGTGAACATACAAGATACATAACAGTGCGGAAGCAATTACCATTTACTCACATGAACAACATTCAACATAGATTACAAAACTTGAGGGTCCCATGACGTAGAATTACTTAAGAAAAAATAAAACAACTAAAGAAGATAACAAAAGATTCCATAACATAAATGATACAATTATAGCTTACATCAATATTACAAATCTCATGGACAACCATGATTACTAATACACTGACATCCACTGCACATGCCGCAGGGTATGTAATAATAAAACTAACATAAAAGTACAATGTCCATATTAGGTATCACATGCGATACTCTAATATAGGACTACAATAAAGAAGCTATGATAAGAAACCAACAATGAAGAACAATGAAGAACTAAGAAGGCATCCAACTACAGAGTATCCATAGCACCGGCACCAGGACGTCGAATCTCAAATGGTAAAGAGTCGCTACCACCCGACCTCGTGAACCTAAATGGTCCACTCCCACCGTGCTGAGGAGATAACCACAAACCCCAATCGGATGACCAAAACCAAACAAGGATAAAACCACTGAGCAAGGAATCCTGAAAGCTCTCTACTCAAGGTACACAATAATAAAGTGAAAGGTGATACACACTAATCCAGAGGCATAAACAAAAAACTCAGAAGATGACTTAAGCTACATGCTATGGGAGTGTCATCACATGTCTAACTACTTGAGTTACCCTGGACTGGTCACTCTGGACCCTGGACCCTCAAGCATTGAGTTATCCTAGAACTGACCACTCTGGGCCCCGGACCCTCAATACAAACCATGTGGGATTAGAATACTCTCTCTCTCTCTCAGATATGAGGAGTTCTAATCATAACCATACTCTAACTTATCTTTTTAATGAACTCCCAAAATTTTAATTACTAAGTTATCACTTAATTACATAACCTACAATAGGTTACCCAGGTACTGACCACTTCGGGTCCCAGCCCCTATTGCAAGCCACTCCCCTAAGATGCACTTAATCAATCTCCCCTAGGCTCATAATCACATAAGTACCCAACAGGTATACAACCAAGTAATCCTAGATGCAGTTTCTCACATAGAAACTCAAATGATTACACAGATACCAGAAAATAGATATTAACCAATAAGAGCCCACAAGACTGATTCATAGATGACATTCAAAATAAACACTCACATAAACATGATACTGAAAACAAGTACAATTAACAAACATTCCCAGCCTCTGTATCCCCCTAGGCTATCTATTGCCCAATATCACACAACGAACATGAAGATGAAACTTGCACTAACAGGACAACATTCATGCTATAAATAACTAATACCAATCCATAAACATTAAAGTATCATTATGAGCATAAACCACACAGAACATAGATCGCAAAATAATGATAAAAGAGCCATGACATAACCAGCATGTTAAATTCACTAATAAAATGATGTTCCAAGAATTCAATAGAAAAATTGCCCAATCTTAGTATAAACATAGACATTTAACAACTAATAGTCTATACAGCCAAAGAACGTCTCACTAATTTACTAACAAAATAAAATAATCTAGTTTAACTTTATTCTAAATATTTAAATCTTATTAATTATAATAAGATAATTACAACATAAACTAAATAACTTACAAAAAATAAATTAGCACAAAAATAAATTATATTGTCATAAAATAATTTATTATGAAATATATTAATCATTTTATAAATTAACATTAAACAAAAATAAAATTAACATAAAATAAAATTATTAAACATAAAATAATCTAATGTAATCTTAATTTAGCAAAACAAATAAAGTTTAACATAAATTAAAATATATATTAATAAATGCAGATAATTTAATAAAATTATATTAATGAATATTAATAAACAAAAATTAACATATAACAATTTTTTAAAAAGTAAATAGTAAAAGATTTACATTGGGGGGTACCCTGCGGGCCCCGCGCTCCCTTACCCTGCTGTCCGCACGCGCACGGCCCACACAGACCTGCGCATGGTACCCTTAGTGGTACCGCGATAGGCTTGTCCTGTCCTCAAGTTGGTCCTACCTAATTTAGCAAGAAGGAATTGAAGTATTTTTTTGGAAAGAGCAATTTTGTTAGGAAATTCATTAGTGGATTTGTAGAAATAGTTTTCCCATTGAATGATATGTTTAAGAAAGATGCCAAGATCTAATGGAATGCTTTTTTCAAGAAGTCCTTTGAGGAAATGAAAATGTACATCACTACCGCTCCAGTTTTAGTCTAGAATATACTTTTCCATTTAAGGTTTACTCATTTGCCTCAGAACATTCATATGCGGATATTCTTACACAAATGAAGAATGGAGAAGATGAGAGACTAATATATTTCATGAGATTCCCTCTTAAAAATGTTGAACTCAAGTATCCAAACTTTGGGTTATACTTAAGATGTTTGGACATGATAGAATCTAAGTAGGTTCTTTCTGATTTTCATGACAAATATGGCACATGCCATGGGTACACTAAGGCCACTGCACACCAAATTTTGAGATCTCGATATTACTAGTCAACTCTATTCAAGGATACAAGTGAACACGTGAGGTGTTTTCATACATACCAAACCAACACTACCTACGAAAATAATCTTGCTATGCCTTTTCAACTGGTATATGAGGTACGTCCATTTACCTAATGGGCCTTAGATTTTGTTGGAATGATTAATACCCCTTCTTTTGTAGGCCATAGGTATATTTTGACTACAAAAGACTATTGCATGCAATGGATAGAGGCTCAGGATTTAAAAAACTGCACCACTGAAGTTATAACTAGGTTCTTGGAGGAATACATCATAACACAGTTTGGCATGCCTTTCTTTCTGGTATGTGATAATGCACCTTCATTTTCCTCTACTTCACTTATGCAATGGGATTTTTAAAACCAAGTAATTGTTAAGTTTTCTTCCAATTACTATCCGCAAGGTAATGGTCTTGCAGATTCCACTAACAAAAAACTTAACAATTGTAATTAAAAATCTTTTAGATGATAATCATAGGGATTGACACACACAATCAAATGATTTCTTGTGTATAGATCAAGTCTAAATAAAAAATTCCTTGGGGACATCCCCCTACCAGTTCGTCTATGGTTTGCAACCTATTTTTCCTATGAACCTAAAAATACCAATTTAAAAATTGCTAGGTCAATACGTTGAATGTGAGGATAGGGTACATATCTGACTCATGAACATCCTTGATTTGGAAGTGAAAATAACTATGGCTCTAGAGAATGTATTGAAACATCAGGCTATTGTCAAGAATTGGTTTGATAAAAGAGCCACTCTAAAATCCTTTTGGATTTCAAACCTTGTCCTCATGTGGGATAAGGTAAGAGAAAATCCAGACCACACCAAATTCAAAAGATTGTGGACTGGCCCATACCAGATAGAAGAAATATTGGGAGAAAATACTTTTAGAATTAATATTTTATATGGAAGATGGTTCCATTTCCAATCAATGGTCAATTCCTCAAACATTATTTTGGGTCTTGAAAGAGGGGTATCCTTTTTCCCCATGTACTATAATAGTTTAGGTTTTCTTCTTTGTTTGGATTTTTTTTGCATCTTTTCATTTTGAGTCTTTGTGTTTGGGGGATCATTGTATTTTGTTAGGGCTGTTCCCAACAAGTGGTCCATCCCAATTGGTTCTTGATGAGAGGAAGATATATTTCTTAGTTAACATTTCCATAGAGATGTATCTTGCAAGAAGCTATATTCAGGTTTAAGAAATGGTGATACCTTTTTCTAGAAATCAAGGTGATGTTCAATGCTGATCATTCTAAATAATAGAATATATATAAAAATGTGACACTAAAAATATTGGTTTCTTGGGTGGTTTTTAGTTAGAGCCAACACCATCATGTTGACTTGGGTATCCACGAGTCACAAAACCCTTCTCCATCTACAACCTGACTTTAAAAAAAAAGAAAAGGAAGGAAAAAGAGGAAAAAAGGAGAAGAATGTAAAAGTAAAATGAATCATTCAAAGCAATGGTCACTATGGTGATCAAAATATTATACCCAAGTTGCATAGTCTAAGCGCTGCCTAGGTTTATCAAAATAAAATAAAATGAAGACATTCAAGAAGAAACATACTCAATGCACAAGTGGCCCAAACTGGTCACCAATCAAGAAAGAATAAATAATTCTAAAGAAAGAATCCTCCAAACAACTCATCTTCAAATATCATCAGAAGTCATAGAAGGCTGACTCTACCGACCTCTACGGGGGATATGGATGCCTAAATAGTAGTAGAGAAAGGTTAGATTGGGACTCTGGGGAAACTCTTTCAGGGCTATAGATGCCTGACTTGTAACAGATCTCTTCTCGAGAAGCCCTTGCCAACATTGTAAAGCTTAGATTTGGCTGATATTCATTTGAGCTATCTTTGTCAAGGCATTGGAGGAATGAACACACAAATATACACATTGGAAGAAACAACAAAGGTATTCAATTTTGAGAGTTGGTGAAAGAATATTTCCATGGTTGGTAGTTGTGTTTGGTTTATTGCAAGATAAGTTTCCATAAGTCATTTTTTGATTAAGAAATGCCTTGGTCATTTCCCCTTTTGGATTTCTAGGTGGTTTGGGTCTCCAGGGTCACTTGAAATGGTATTCGGTAAGTTAGATTATGGGCCCCCTATAGGGTTTCTCTCGATAATTGGATATTATCTTCAGATTGTCCTTTGAGTCTCTATCTATCTCTGGTCTCTTTAGTTTTTGGGGTTGTTGTGGGTTTGTTTGTGTTTTTTGAGATAGTCCTTAAGACAATATTTTTTAGTCCTTTTTCAGACTTTCATGGTTATGGAGGTACTCACACCTCTGAAACTATGAAAGGCTAAAAGGTCGATCTTCCAAAAAGGTTAGTATCCTTGTTTGTTAGACTTTTGCAGTCCGACAACACCAAAATTTTTGCTAACCTCAACAACTCTGAAGCCTATAAAAGGGTGTTTGCCTTCATTTTAGCATTATTCTATGATTTTTTTCTTCAAGCTCTAATATCTAAAAATAAATAGAGAATCCTTGTGCCCAGTTTGTTTTGGATTTTTGCGTGTGTTTGAGGGTTTCAACATCTAATGTTTCTTATTTAGAGCTAGTCATCACACAATTTTCTTAGTTTTTCTCACTGTCCAGGTAGGGCTTTGTTGTGTTTTTCTCATTTTTTTTAAATTTCTTAGGTTCTCATTGGGTGTTTAGTTTCTTGGTGTTTTTTAGGGTAAGGTTTTCCTTCTAGTTTTAGTGTTTTTCTTAATTTAGGGTTCTTATTAAATTTAGGGTTTTGGTTAGTTTTAGGTCTTTTACCTAAGTTTTAATAGGTAGAAACCTCAGTCTTTTTCATATTTTGAAACACCAAAAAATTTTGTGAGATCCAACATCCACTAGAAAGTTAAAGAAACTCCAAAGATTCTTCACACTTTCGTACACTGAATCAATTCTAATCTTGCGAAAGTCTCACACTTCGATTCTCCAAAAAATTCAACTTCACTTCTTTGCATATTTCTATGTTTCACACTCCAAAATTCTGTAGGTTTTCTTCTACTCCAAAACTATGATTTCCTCCATTTTAAAATTTCTTTGCATATCTCAATTTCTTCTCTTTTTCAAACTTTGACACTACACAATGCCTTGCACCCCTATAACCTCGACTTTCTAGGTCATACACAAAGCTTCACGTTTTCATCCTATCACAGTCTAATTAGTTTATCAAATTGTGAAGTTCTAAAAGTGTGAAAGGACAATGAACTTGTTTTTTGGCCATTCTAACTGGTTTTTATTACTATTTAAGGATTTTCTACAATTTTTCTTGCATAGCTAGATGGTAGTTTATTTTTGTATTCTTTTAATAAGTGGTTGCTAACAACTAATTTTGTGTGCAAAATGCTAGAAAAGATAGTAGTTCTACCATTTAAGTACCATTTCAAAGGACATCATACCCCTTCTAGGGTGGAAAACTTGCACTAAGAAGTAACAGATAGTGATATTGGGCACATGGAATGGAACTCGTTCCTAAGGCACTATAAAAATATAGTAGGGATATGATTTGACTACACTACATTGGTTTTGGTGGGGTTAGTGAATGTAGTTGTACATCCATTTTCCATTCTTTCTTTAGACTTAATTATGACCTTGGCTCATCACTATAGCTTAGATGAAAAGGTGGTAACGAACAAAGCAAGAGATATTGTATTGGACTTAAGACCAAATATCATTAAGGATGCCTTTCATTTGTAGAAGGGAATTAATCACTTCTATCCAATCACAAAGGAGAGAGGAATGTGATGGTTTGAGAATAACACTCTAGACAACTACAAAATTATCAATAAGGAATATCTCATCTAGCAACTTCGAAAGAGTAAAATGGAAAAGATTGATATGAGAAGAGGTTACTTAAAGAAAGATATGAAGGATGTAGTGATAATTTTGAGTTGGGTATATGGTCTTCCCCAAGAACATCAGTTAGAACCATGGATGATTCATATCATAGAAAAGATCAAAGGGAGAAGGGACATAATTGATTGGGGGACAATACTAAGTGAGAACTTGGACCTATAGTTGAGATAAGTAAAGAATGACCCCAAATTATTTATGACTTATATTTTTTGTATCCTCGCTACTAGAAGTAATTATCTAGGGCTCACTAAGATAGGGTCATTCAATGGTCAAAATTATTGGCCATATATTATATTCCCTTAGCTGGTAAAGAAGGAAAAGATGAAGGATGATAGTCCAGAGTATAGGATTGTGAATGACACTTTTGTCTTTGCAATTATCAGGTCCATTAAAGGGGACTATGCTAAGAGGTTTTTGGTAGAAGGTATTTCCAAGGTTTAATCCCTTGGGGGTTATTATATTTAATTTTGAACCTTTACTTATATCCAGGTTGTTGGGAGTACCATTAGTCCCAAGAAGTTTCCACGCTACCCATCTAATAAGATTGTGTTTCCAGAAATGGGCAGATAGTTAGGAGATGCCAATGAAGTAATCAAGAATAAGAAGAAGCACTGCTGAGACTTCCCTATTTCAATTGGGGCCTATACATTGCAAGATCTTAAGGTATGTGAAACAATATCCCTACAATGGGATGAGTGTCCACTATAGGAATTTCATTTGATAAGGCCTATATTTGATCCAATTGGAACCTCCAACCATATTGTTGGCATGTTTTATAGACACTTACATCATCTAGATGATCATTGGATGAACTATGTCGACAATTATGAGGCAAGAATTAGGGATCATTCCAGAATGGATTTTGGAGCTTGCACAAGAGGTAATTGAAGTTTTCATTCCTTTAAAGGTTTGGGATAAAGATATAAAATCTATCCTTGAACCTATATACAATAATGATATAAGGTGTAGACTAATGCAATTTTGAATGATGAGCTACATAGGGATGAAAATGATGATATTAAACATCAACCCAGGCATATAATTGACTTGAAAATGAGGTGGGTACATAAGACCTTCAAGCTTGACCTAGTGTTGATGAATCCGTAGCTAGACCCACCTTCTAAGGTAGAAAAAGGAAAGAGAAACAAAGTGAATATTATTACTTTCAAAGAAATAGCTCCCATAAGGCTAGAAATAGTCTATAGGTATGCAAGGCCTACCACCTATGGTCCCATGGAAAAAAGGACATAAAAAAAGAAAACAAAAGATGATAACATTCCTTCTTCTGCTGAACAAGTGACCCAACAAGAAGAGGAGCCACAAAAAATAGATGTACTATCATAAGCTCCCAAACTGTCATCTAATTATGGCCAAAAGAAGATTCCAACCGTAAGAGTTCATGGCCCTAAGGGTGGTGAAATTGAAGTTAGAGGTAAAGTATACAAAATGAAGAGATCCTCAATGTCTACCCAACTTGAGACACTTCCAAAAAACCAAGAGGATGAGGAACATGAAGAAGATGTGCCCTTGATAAGGAGAACATGATGATCTACTAATTCAAAAAGGGAGAGGGTACAAAAGAAGACTAATCCTAGGGATAAACTTGGTCCCAATGAATTTTACATCTCCAAATTTGAAATTATTCCTGGTTTCAAATATTTTACTCAAGATCAACCAACTATAGAAGAAGGTACAAGTACATATACTTACACATTTACTCCTCTAACTCAATTTAAACGGGAAGAAAGTTAAGATAAGGAAGATATTGAAGAGCCACGTATTGAAGAAAAAACTTGAATGCCATTGATTTTTCATCCATCTTTTGATGTAGAACCTGAAACAAGAAGGGATTAGAGACCAGGGAACAAGAAGATATAATAGAAGAGAAATCCACAGGGCTTGAGCAAGGAGAACTTGGCACACAAGTAACAACTTAGGAATCCAAGGGCAATGAATCAACACCAGCTACTGAAGATCCACAAATTTTAACTCGTCTAATTCCATCAGCTTCATAGGTATCGGTAGAATGAGGACCCCCAAAGAGGAAACAAAAACCAATAACTGGATTATGGAAATTTTTTTAAACTAGTTAATCTTTTGAGGTTGAGAAATAGAAAACTCTTGAGGAGATAGGTGATAAAATAGGAACACACAAATAGGTAGAACAACAACATGTTCCTTCATCATCTCCAGGAAGAGATAGGAATCCAAGCCATGAACAATATCATGATGAACGTGAAGAAGAAGAAAGAGAGGAGACTGTTAGTGCTTAAACTTGTAGATGATTTAAAAAAGGATTTAGAAACATTTGAAATCAAAACTATAGCATTCCCAACAGATGCATCTAACAAAATCCAAACACTAAGGTATTAAGGTTAAAAACCTTCTTCTCTTTGACTTTAACACTCAGGCGGGTGTACCTTTTAGAATAGCTTCTACAAAGCATTACAACAATGATCTATGAGCTTGACATATAACATACAATTCAGAAATATACAAAAAATTTAAAATGAACAGATTATTTGATTTGTTGATGGTGAACACATGCAAATCAAGCAAATACCAGTGTCATATCCTACGTCATTAGAGTCAAAATTTTACATCAATAGAAAAAATATCAAAATAAATAGCCCAAAACTCAAATAAAGTGCCTTACACTCCATTTTCCCAGTTGCTAACCCCGCTGTCAAATTCATACATGGACAATAAATTCCCAGAGACCTCCCTTAAGATTTATTCTTCCCTTGAAAGAAACTTAAGTTTAACCCCTATATCTACCTTGTAAAAAATGCATTAAAGTGCCTAAAAATTTAATAAATAAAAGAATTCAAACATCCATATGTGAAGACAATGAAATAAGCAAAGGAGTTCCAGTATATTGTATTGATGTATAAACTGTATCAGTACATTCCTGATAGAGAATTATAGGACAAAATGCTATTATCAGAACTCTCTTTACAAAGTAATATTCACCACCCTTGCAAAAGTAGAAAACATGCTATATATATCATTGGCTATCTTGGAATCCTCAAATAAAGGATGCAAAAAACTTCGGATAGCCAGGATAGTGACTTGCACTACAGATAAAAGTACAAAATGATGACAAAAAAACTAGCAAAATAGAAAGTAGTTTCCCAACAAATGGAAACTTTACAGCTGACACCTTTGTCCAAGGATATTTCAAAGCAGTTGCTTGAAGTTGTTGCACAAATGATGACTGCCAATACATGCTAACTTACATCATTCTATGTATGATAACTGCTCTCCCTATTTTTTAGGATTAGGTGCCAAATGTGGTTCACTCGTCTTCATCTTCTTCTAGCTCCTTGACAGTTGTATTCTTCTTTTGCTTTGTATTCCTATCCCATACTGCCACATCATCTTCTTAGGGCCAATTGTACCCCTACAAATCTTGTAACAACTTAATTTGCCTATCCCACCTGGAGTCAGTGATGGCTTTAATATCTGCAACAAACTTTACACAATCATTCTCAACCTTGAACATGTTATCAATTATGTTGTTGCAACCGCTCATGTCTAAAGAACCATCATTGCCAAGGAAGGCCTCCTATTTGATCATTTCCAAGCCCATTCCTGATTTCCACTCATCCACACTTAGCACACTCCCATCATCCTTGTAAATTGAGGGCAAGTATTTGCGGTAATCCTTATCAAATATGGCCAACTTAGCCTTCACCTGATTTGATTTTCCTTTGAAAAAGCTCGAGGTGGCACTGACTAATCTTATCTTCTCATAAACCTCAGTAACAACCTCAGGGAGATCTAGCCTATGGGGCTACAATGCATCAATTTTCTAAAATAATTAATTTCTTCCTAACCATACACTATAAATTGGCTCCAAAGAAGCAACTATCTCATTCAATTTTTCATTAATATTATGCAACATGTCTACTGATTGATGGACTGAGTCTATTTTGTCCTTTATTTTCTCAAACCTATGTTGCACAACATCTAACATAATCTTTAAGGATGAATCAAGCCTTACCTTTTCTAAATCCTTAGATGGCCTGTCAGAAGTTTTTTCCATTGGTTGGGAGGGGACCTCAATCTGCAAAGTAGGAGGAGGAACTTCCTTTGAAGATTTTTCAAGCTTGGCCTTTAGATCATCTAGTTCATCCTCCATCTTCTTGATCATCATCAATTTTAAATCTCTATCCTTACCCACTTTTATTGATTTTTCAAACAATTGAGCATACCTGTCTACCAACTGGGCTGTCTTATCTTCATTGAGGTGGGAAAAATGTGTCAGAGCCTTGGACACCTCAAGATCAGTGGTATTCCAGACAGTCCATATAATCTTATCTCCTTCCATTTTATCTTCAATGCTCACCAAAGAAGGCTTTTGAGTCCTAGAGGCAAGTGACCACATTGCAACAACCTGGGACTTAGGATCATAGCCACTTCCCCTTATCATGTCTCCAATGTGCACCTCATAAGATAGGCTACCCTTTAGCTGCTTTCTAATCTGATCTATGATGAAAGCTGAAGTCAGATCCCATCTAGGAGTCAAGAGCATTCCACTTGATTTCATCATTTCTCTAGCCTCATCAATAGTAATATTCTCTAGGCTAGGGTCATAAGAAGTTAGAGCCCTCATGGCCTCCACACTTGGTTCCATTCCCTCTGGCAGAGCCTTAGCAACCTCCTATGATTTCTTCCAAATGAGGTAGTTCCTAAATTCACCACTTTTAATGAACTGGTCATCACTAAGGAATTCCTCTTGATACAATTCCCTTTCATCTTTTCCTAGCAATAGAGGGGATTCCTCTTCCTCTTTGGACACTACCTTCTTGCCCTCTCTTATAGCTTTTGTCAATTGGTGATGATAAAATTAGTCACCATGTATTAGAGTAGAAGCCCTATCTATCATCTTTTTTTGTTTCTTCTCCTTATAAGGTTCACCCACCTCAAGTTTTTATTTCTTCAATGGTGGCTCTGAGGTATCCCCTGCTTCTGGTGGATATTGAGTCGGGTTAATGATAGGTGAGTCCCTAGCTTGAGGTGGACTATCACCCTCCTATGATTCATAAATATATTCCTCATAATCTGATGAGGAATAGTCTTTTTTCACATCTAATTTCTCCTCAAGCATCCCTTCCATTTGACTAGATAGGGTGCCATACATTTTAATCATTATTTCCATCATTTTCAAGTAAGGGAGATCAGGGAAAAACCCTCCAAAATCAACTTTGGCCTTCTTGAGTTTGGCCTCCAATCTTAACAAATCAAAGTATTTGGTCCACCTCCTATGAGCCTCATCATTTTTTAAGATGTTCCTAATCACATCTTCCTCATCACAACCCTCATGTTCCCTTATTGTCCCAATGTTGGGAATCAATGTCATTCTAGCAGTTTTAATGAAATCTTTAGGATCAATATAGCTACAAGTACTAGAAATCATCTTGAAGTGGTTGAGCCATGTACTGAGCTATGTTAATGCTTTCTTTCAAATGAAGAAATTACCTACCCTGAATTGTCTTGGTGTAAATGTGCCCTTCCTATGAGGTTCCAGATGCTCTTTATCAATCCAAATCAACTGCCATATAAATTCTAGCTAAGCAACCCTACGTGGTAAAAATTTTGGAATTAAATGTGGGGGTTTAGGGCAGCCATAAACTTTGATGACCGTGAAATTCTCTCCTAGATAGAAATCACCCCAATTGTGATTCCCCTACCATTTGTCTTCATACTGCATTGGCCTTAAAAGCTTCAAAACCCTGATTGGCAATATTGTCACATTAGTCCCCAATAACCGTAGAATTGGGAAAATAATGTAATTTTTGAAAATGCAAAAATCAAACTCATTAGAAGTTTAATTCCACACCCTTAACCAATAATGCACTAGATTAGGATGGCCTTCAAATGTGAGCCTAAGCTTCAAGATCCTTGCATCAAAACTATTGATATTCAAGTATAAAATCAAATGCATCACGAGGGAGTAGTGCATGAACCTAATGGGCCTCTTATTTTATTTGAAAACCATCAAAACCTCATGCATTCTATCAATTACATACTGGATGTAATCATAATCAGTGTTGGCATGGGAATTTTGAATGTCCAAAATTATCATTAGTAAGTCAGCAGGCAATTTCTCTTCATCTCCATCTATCCCTAGAACTCTACACAACCCATCACACAAAAACTTCATATAGAAGTTGATGGATTTGAACTCATATGGGGCATTCTTGCTTTTAGGGAGAGGAGCTATGTATTTACCCTACTTTGGGATGTGCCTAACCATTTGACTTTTTACTGATCCTAAATGACTTGTGTATTTTTGCCTTTCTTTCTTCAAGTATATCTCAGTAGAGGAGGAGGAATAGAAATCAAAAGCCTTCATGAATGACCCCCTATCCAAGGTAACTAAGGAAGACTGATCTTCTTTCCTAATTGTCTTAGAAATTGGGTCGTATAATCTAGCCAGCTCAATGATTAAGTCTACATCTATGAAAACATTTGACACAATTAATTTTGCTATCCCCAAAGCCCAAGTATTGCAAATTGGTATAGGTTTATGTCTATTATTGTAAAAATAAGTAAAGATTGTGTAACCTTAACCAGAAGGAGTGATAGGGTCTCTAAAATTCTCCATTATATCCTCAAAAGTTGTATCAATAGCTTTCTTGTTCTGGTTCAAGCCAAGGAGAAGCTTGAGAAATTCATCTGAGTAATTTGGTTTTCCCTTCTCCTCACCACATTGCTCCTTAGCTTCCCCACTGGAAGATGCCATGCTTAGCTCCGGTTGGATCATCTTTGAAATATGAATATCTCTCAGCTCTGCAAATTCTATTCACCTCACACTTTCTGCTATTGCTCTGGAAATCACAATTCTCTTTAGAAAACTTTGAATACAGAAAACAACGAGGTCCTATCTATTTATCATTGATAGTTGAATGCGTGTAATTGCCAAAATTGTTATAAATCCATCTTCAATCACTTCTGCATTCAATTTCGCACATCACCAATTTAAAATCAAGGCTAATCATGGCTTGGATGTTGACAGATTGATTTTAAAACTCATAAATAAAGGGTAAAAGCAATGATCACAACTTTTAGCTTTAAAACCCTTAATTACTGATAAAAACCCTTGATCAAATTTGATTGGATGGTGTTTTACTTTTCTATAGCTTGGCAGTGCACTTTTCCACATAGCAACAGCTATCATCACTCTTTATTAATGAACACTTAACCAAATTTGATTTGGAGATCCAACGAACAAAGGCTCTCACAATCTCTGAAAGAAATGTTAATCCTGGGTTAAGCTTGGAGATTCAGTGACAAAGCCATTCTCATGATCTTGGAATGATTTTCTAACTCATGACTTAACTTGGAGATTCAATGACCACCATTGATCCGAAAGATGATCAATGGTCCTCAGACTATCCTTGAAACTCATGATAACCCAGCTACAATTCAGAGAATGGGCAACTAAAAGAACTCTCTAGTTCTCATGATTTTAAAATCAAGTATGGTTTAATTCAGAGAATGAGCAACCAAAGACTTCACCCATTCTCGCAATCCTTCTTTTAACTTAGCAACCATTTCGAGATCCAGCGAACAAAGCGTTTCTTAAACCCGAGTACTTGAAACCTTGACCACAGTCTTATCTGGAGATCCAGCGACCACCTCCATCTCTTAATCTTTGAACGCCTTGCTTAACTCTTGATTTATCCCACGATTCTATGAACAAAGGCATCTTGTATTCTCTAAAAGAAATACTTAACCATGGTCTCATTTGGAGATTGGGCGAACAACTTTAATCTCCCAATCCTTGAATACTTTTCATAACTTGGGTTACATTATGAGATTAAGCATTGGCCTTAGATCTTGGAGGCAATAAATGGTTGTCACTGGTTCACTTAATCTTTTAAACCATTATCTTTTAATCATGAGATTCAGCAAATACAGTATTCACTGAATCTCCCAAAGTTTGAAATATTAATCATTTTATTCTGAGATTAGGTGACCGAGGGAAATATACCTTTACCATTGCTTTGTTCTTCAAATCGCCAAATAACTTAGGGCTTTACTAACTAATTATGAGACTGCGCAAATGCCTTATTCGTTGAGTTGCTAAATGATTTGGAACTCTGCCATCTTTTCCTGAGATCCAACAACTGAAGAAGATTTCACTTTTAATAGACTTTTCCAAATTATTTTATTTGAGTTGCCAAACTTAGTGAATAGGAAATCATGCCTCAACCATTGAGTCACTAGAAAACTTAGAGCCTGATTGCCCAATTTAGCATTTAAGAGATAACCGCCATGCCAAGTCACTGAATGTGAAGAGAAAACTGCCAAAGAGTAAGAGATTAGGAGATCATATAGTTACCAATTTTCTGAAAGAAAGATTAACCATGGCCAGAATTGGGAGATTCAACAACCAAAGGAAAACTTAACAAGAGTCTAACACACAGTCGCTAGTTCGCTGAATAAAAGGGTAACATAGAACATTATTTTGTAATTCAATGAACACTTAAGGAAAAGAACGATCACGTGCACAATTGCAAGTCTTAAGTGGCGAAAAAGGTAACACAGAAATAAAAGAACTAGGGAAAACTTGAGAAATGCATGAACAATTAAACCTACCAAGGGAAAAAAGACCTAAGGCAGGGGTTTACAAGCATAAGCATGACTGATTTTGATAAATTTTAAACCCTAGACCAGACAAAGACATTTTCAGAGACATAGAACAATGACCTGAAGAAAAATTCTGAAAAAATTGGAAATATACCCAACAGTGGCTCTATCCAGGGATGCTTGAATGTACGTTCATAGCAAGAAACCATGAATCTCTAAGTGGAAGACCATGAAACCCTAACCTAAAGTAGGAAGCAAACACACAATAGAAACAAACACACTTGTACATATATACAAAAGCTATTGTGAATGGAAAGAAAGAGAATCAATTGAAGAAATATTTCAGGAATTGTCCATGCACCGGCAATTCCTGTTCCTCACCATCCAAATTTCTTAAGAAATATGAATCCTTTCCATGAGTTTGATGAATAATGAAAGGGCCTAGCCATAGGGATTCAAATTTTTTATCCTTACCTTTGTCTTTAGCCCTGGAATTCCATTGAAGAACCATATCACTAGGCTGGAGCTTTCTAATACTAGCTCTCTTGTCAAAAAGATACTTCATCTTTTGTTGCAACTTCACATTTTCTTTTTGACATTCCTTTTTGATTTCATCTAGTTCAACTAACTAAATCATCTTGTCTTGCCATGGATCACTGATTTCCATATCTTCTTCTTGTATGAATTGGTAGATAGGTAATAAATTATTTGTAGGAAGTCTAGACTTCACACCATAAACCATCTCAAAAGGGGATTTCCCTATTGCTTTCTTCTCAACAATTCTATCTGCCCATGCCAATTTTAATTTTGCATGCCAAATCCTTTTGTTCTTTTCTAGAGTCTTATTTAAAATCTACAGAATAATCTTATTACTGGATTCTGCCTGCCCATTAGCTTGTGGATGGTATGGGGATGAGTATGATAGAATTATGACCATCTCTAAGAAAAAGTTAGTAAATTCCTATGACCTAAAGCTCATGGCATTGTCTATAACTAGTTTGATGGGGACACCAAACCTAGTGATTATATTGTTTATTAAAAACTCAGTCACAACTGCACTGGTTGCCCTTTTAGTTGGGATGACCTCAATCCATTTGGTAAAATAATCAGTGGCCACTAAAATGTAACTATGTCCTCCACTGTATTTTTTAGAAAATTCCCCAATAAAATCCATGCCCCACATAGCAAAAGGAGCTTCTACAACCACAAGGTTTAATAGAAGGGCTCCTGAGAACTTTAAATTTTTTGAGAATCTTTGGCATGGCTCACATTTCCTAATAAATGAATGATTGTCTTTGAACAAAATAGGCTTGTTAGCTCTTTTTCATGTAGAATCACTATTTAGCTATTAAGCTCGATTCTCAGACTCCTGATTACAGATTCTTACAAGGAAAAGGCTAATTAACAAGGATTTAATCCTCCTTCACTTCAGGCTCCACAAACCTAGGTGGGTATACCTCAAGATATCTACTCACTATACCTGCAAACTATTCCTTCCTCACAACATGAGCAAATATAAAAATGGATCAGCAAGATATTAATATCTTGCAACTAGATTCATCCTTTCAAGCGAATCATTGGACAGTTTCCAACCCGTCATGCTAGATTTAACAATCAAAGTACCCAAGAATAGAAAGGGAAATGGTTGATTGATTGATTTTGGTTTGGATGCAATTCTAGAAAAAGACTAGTGCCTAATCCATTGGGTATGGAGTCACATTGAACAGACATTCACAAAGATTTACAACACAATACATCTGAAACTAGTAACATGCCTTACATACCACTTTTATCATTACAAACACATGATCATCAAATCCATATATCCTTGACATTCAACAAGATTTAGTCCTTCCTTGAAGGAAAATGAAGAATAATATCACAGTCTACCTTATAGGACAAACCAGAAGTGCCTTACAAATCTAGCTCATAAGAATTCCAGAAAACATCCATAAACATCAAGTCCTTGCAAAGAGATTCCAAGTGTATTTTATTAATAAAACATTGCTTCAATACATTCAAAAAGCCAAAATACTCAAAAAACTAAAACACTAAACTTAACCAGAACTTGCATTAATGGAACTCAAACCACTTGCAGAGCTCAACTGATGCAAAAAAAATTGGAACCTCTACAAAGAGATCAAAAATGGGAATAAGAAGAGGGGGGAAAAGCATAGCAGGTTCTCCAAACTGACACCTACCCTCAAGATCAACAAAATCCATGAGTCACCGGGTGAGAAAAATCAGATTTCAAAAAATATCTTCCGAGCCCCCCCCCCCCCCCACCCCAAAACTTAAACTATAAATAATGGGAGCAGATGGCCACCTGTGCAAAATCTGATTTCAAAATCGGAATCCTCGTGTCGAGACCTTTTTGGCGGTATATAATAGTCCATAGTTGGGCGAAAAATAAAGCCCCCAGCCATTAAAATGGTCTCCCAGGTCTATAATTTCAATATTTGAATTTTCAATATAGTTCAAACTATACAAAAATATGTTTATAATTTTGATTTTTCAAGTGCACAGGAAGCGACTGGGTGACCTCGCTGAATCACTTGATATTCTTCACATTGATGGTTTAATTCCACGAACTGGTGGGCTTCCTCATTACCTCCAAGTTGCTTAATAATTTTCACTAACCGCAAATTAACTGGCGACTTGGCGACTGCTACTCTTTGATTCACTGAATAATTCAGGCTAACTGCTAGAAATCATGAGAATTGGCGAATAGGGTTAGTTGCTGAATCACTTGGTATTTGATGTTACCTATCTAGATTTCAAAAAATTCACGCCCTCGTGACATATGTCACCGGTGTCCAGTCAACAGCCTACATCCATCCTTGCAAAATTGGCTTGTCAATGGGCCCGCTGGCACAATTTTCAAGGACCTCCTGCACATGAGCACTCGTGCATAGCCTTCATGCTCTTTGCTTTACATTGCACTAGAGTGTCGGAGTATATAAACATTAAGATGTCCCATCTCCTTGCAAATGTGGGATATATATATTAATGCATTTCGACACCACCAAATGCCTGGCTGCATACTCACACATGCCTCCCTCATGGGTGACCTATCCTCATGTAAACCTCTTGCATTTGTGTAAGTCTCTTGCGGCTAGCACATTGGATGCTCACACAAGGCATAATTATGCATTCAACTCCCTTTGAAAATCTCGTGAACATCAGCCCAAAACGTATGCTCTGGTTTGTTGATTTGTTGTGTGTGGATGTTGGTAAATAGATTGTTCTTCTTCTTTTACTCCTTTTATTTGCCCAATTTTATAATGAAGAACAACTTTACACAACAGTTGGGAAACTATTTTTGAGAATATCTAGTTTCCCTCTGAATTGAGGTACAGCTCCCTATGTGAAAAATATTCAATGAATTATGTTTTATCTCTAATTCCTACTGCAGGGTATGTTCTTAACCAGAGAACAACAGAGGAAAAACCAAGCTAATCCTATCCAGGACTAACTCAGGCAGATTTTAGATTCTAATCCTAGCCAACCTCAGGAATTCACACATCCTATGACTTCCCAATATTGGTAATGCAAGAATGCTGTTAGTTTTGTAAATGCAATGACATGAGATTAAAAAGGAAGATTAAACATCCAAATCTTTGCAATAGGATCAGATGACAGTACTATGATCTACCACCCAATCATCATTTGACTAAGAATACAAGAAAGTGCTCAAAACTGACCATAATAATACTCTGATTGAAAGTAATAAAAAAAGTGTTGCCCAAATACTCTGATTCATAACAAAACTTTCCTTGTTTTAAACACACAAACACAATACTCTGATTATATTTGCTTGCAATCTACAACCAAATCTATTACAAAAACTGAACATCAATCTCTATGCATGAATGAAAATGCAGAAATTAGAAAGTGCCCTCTCCTCTACTCCAGCTCTCTGATTGTATGCGGAAAAAGGAAGCACATGGACAGTAAAGAATTGACACCAAGTATGATTGTCTCTACAACCTCTCTTCATGCCAAAAATTTTCCAACCATTACATTCACTTTTTTAGCAGTATTTATAGAGTTTACAATGTTTGTAGCCATTGGATATGTTCCAACTTCCAGTATACAGAAAGACAAAGCACAAAGAAGAAACATTTTTGATCCAAGAACTTGAAGAGTCACCATGAATAAATAGAGGAGGACATAAGGACAATGACTTTTCAATCTAAAACTTTTCATCTTTTCCTCAATCAGCATCTGTCGAGCCAAGTCCATTGGGCTTTGGAGTCAAATAATTATCTCTGCTCAAAGTTCTGGTCTCGAGATAGAAATGAAATGGGTGGCCACAAATAATCAAATCTAGAATTCATATGATTCAGGAATAACCAACTATCTCACTGCATCTAATCCCTACTCTGTTTCCATTCTATGTAAAGCCGATGTAAACACGATCATAGTGGTAAATCTCTTGGTAGAATGCCATCACTAGCTTGGGAGTCGATATGTATTTCCTTCATGACATGTAATCTCTTTTCTAAGTCTCCTTGTATTTGTTTCTTTATGCCAAATTGGAATTTATATCATTCGGCTTCATTGTCGCATGATCGCATGGTATTATTTTAATTCTTGCGATCATGTGACCACTTTATTATTGGTGCACGTGGACCCCAGCTCGGGTGTCAAAGAATATTCCGTAGCTTTGAGGAATAGTGGCAACCATTGGTTTATCATTTCATATAGACCCTATGGACCCACCACCACATGGCTTTATCTTAGAAAAGTCATAACTGTAGTCAAATGCTTTCGGACCCACCATCAGAAGATCAACGGCCATCGCTTCTTCGCATAGACCTCCAAGATTCTTTGCAAACATACGCCCTCCATCGGATGTAGGATCTTTCCCTGCTCAGCTTATGTTGTCGCATTTGCACTGTTGGCATACGTGGGCCCCAACAGACTTCATTGTCACATGATCGTAAGGGATTATTTTATTTCTTGCGATCATGTGACTGCTTTGAAGAGAAGCACTTTAAACGTATTTTCACTCATCATTTTTAAGTGCATGGGTATCTTTCTAACTCAAAACACGTGCTATTTGAAACACTTAAATAATAACATTTCTTTTTATGCCAAGCTTAGGTGTCAATACACATGGAAAAATTCCGCTTAGTCGCAAAGCATCTTCCACATCATAGCGACAAATCACTACTGCACACCTACCAGCATTAACTATTTACCCTTTTCACATGATCACATAGCTGTTATTTTATTCATGCGATCATGTGACTGAACACAATTAGAGCATCTTCCTTGCCTTATCTCCATTATTTTGGCTTCAAATCAAAGTTTTCTTTCACTAATGGGATCATTAAGGTCCAAAGAACTTTAAAAGACACATTCAATCCTCAAAAAGGCTAAGACTCGAGCTTGAAATGAGAACTTATTCAAATGCATAGTCACTACTTTCAATCCATCTTTCTGATTCACTTTTCATTTTCTGTTCACATCAGTTCTATCACTGCATCATCCAAATGAAGAACCATTTTTCTGATTCCTTATAAGTGTCTAGAAATCATGGCCTCCAATTGCCATTCTACCTGAGAAAGATCACCAATTAAGAGCATATTATCCTTTCGGGGTTGGGATCTATAACCTACCCAAAATAATGAAACCTTGAAAACACCCACCTGGCTTGAAACAAGATGGCAAGAGAAAGGGAAACCGGACAAGGATAGCCTACCTATGAGGGACATTAGACCTAGATTCAACCATGACCAGACCTGATTATAAGATCAAAGTCTTCCACTTTGATAGCATGATTATGGGGTGAAAAGTGGGGCAACAGTGGACATTTCAATTTAAAATACAGTCCCTTTGTTATGCTGGTAACCTTTCCTAGACCTTTGCGTGGAATCTGCTACTAAAACACGTGAGCCCCCACACTTGCTCACCACTGGTCTTGAAATCTATTGTTTGTTTGCTTGCATAGAAATTCTTCAGCATCACTATATGAAAGTGGCATGAGGAGATATGTATGGCAAAATTCTCTATCAAACGTATTTGTCTCAGACAAGTTTCTTGCAGTTAAAAGAAGTCTGATGGGCTTGTGCCTGGGAAGATGTTCCAAGCCTTTGGGAAAAAGCTCTCTCAGGTCTTCGACCCGCATGACATTGTCAATGAACAAAAAGATAGGCTTATTCCATTCTTCAAAAGATCTTTTCAATCTCTTCTTACCCTCATCTAGATCTCTCAAATCTATTGGTCTTCCACCATTGAAGTTTGGGAATAAATCCTTCAAAATCTACCGTTGCATAAATGTGAAATTATTTTTTTGAGGATGCATTCGAAGTCTCGTATGCTTGTAGTCTTTCACCTCCAAATCCACCTGACATGTGGCAAACCTAGATTGGCCAACCTACCACCTCATCACTACCCCAGATGCCACGTTTCACATTTGCAACCTCACCGGAGTGCCACAGTGTAGCTTGTTGCATGATCGCATGGGCTAGAAATTGCCCATGAGATCATGCGACCACCATTATATATTGCACATATCTCAAGGTCATCATTCTTGTACAGTCACATAATTTGGTCAAAAATATCTTACCCTTTTCATGGGGCCCACCAGCGCACAGAAGCCACCTGCCAAGAGGGCCCGCCGATGGCCTATTGGCTTCTTATTCACAACTTAATGTAAGTTCTTTTGCATATAAATCACAAAACTCCCATCTCCTGCCGCATGTGGGATAATAGGTTTATAAAGAAAAACCATTTACAACTCCATCCTTCTAGCTTCCACATCTCCATTTGTTGCGTGAGTCTTGACTACGTAGCGTGTATATTGGTTATTCAGAATGAAGGCCCCCCAATACACATCACACAAGGCACCCACATATTGCGCAAACATTCCTCTTTTTAGTGCACTGGCTGTTGGCAATTTGGCTAATGTGGATGCATAGATTTTGTCATTATGGCAACATATGATCTCTACTGAGAGCGCAAAATCTGGAATGCAAGTATGGCAAGTTGAAGGAAGAAATTGTCTAAGTATGGATATAGTGATCCTGATAGAGCACCCGATGAAGATTTAGTTGGCGATGTCCACTGGAGCAATGTTTTTGTTTGCGCAATTAACTAAAGCTTCTACAGAGTATGAGGATACCCCATCTCAATGCACATAAAGTTTGGAGCAGTACGGATGAAGTTATTTGAAGTTTATCGAAGACAGTTTTGCAGACAGAACAATTTTGGAGACAGTATTAGCGAAAGAGTTAAGGGATTATTTTTCTTGTCAAAATAATGACTTAACATTATGAAGGGATGACATCCTAGATGTTTACCCTTGGATAAAGATTTTGGAAGCTGACCATATGAAGTTATTAGCTCTAATAACTCATATATTAGGCATACTTGAAATGTAATGAGTATGATGTTTTTTGTAAAAAGAAAGAAAATGATAACTTGTGAAAGTTGTATATTGTGATAGCAGCAAAGGATATTAATGTGAAGTTGTAAGCAGTACCATATTATAGTCAGAAACATTTTGTATTACCTGTTTGGACAGTGAGCTCAGCTGGTGATCAGGTTTTGTAATCTAACTCCTAATAGGGTTAAGGCTTCTAACAAGGCCTAAAGTCCTTTAACCAGGACAGATCTACTATACATTGTAAACAGACTCTTAACAGGGTCCAATATCCCTAACAAGATACTTTTGATTAGTGATCTTTGTGGGTACCATCCCCACCGGGGTTTTCCCTTGGCCAGGGTTTCGTCGAGAACATATCATGTGTTATGAGTTCTTTCTATTTACTGCTATGTCTGTTAATTAGCTTGATAATCTTTGTATGCACTAAAGTAATCTGTTATATCCATAAGTGGGCAAAAGTAAAAGTTTGTGAAATACTGATTCACCCCCCCCTCTCAGTATTTCCTATTTCTAACAATTGGTATCAGAGCATAGTTACTCGGAGAAGGAACATTCAAGGAAAGCTTAGCAGCTTGAGTAAGATCTCTATGGATATGGATCAACTTCAGAAGAATCTTGAAGAAGCTCTTGAATAGATTGATATGCTTACTGATGAAAGAAACTCCTTAAGAAGAAAGTATGAAGATGCAAAGAATGTTATTGACAAATTAAAATGTAAGATTGAAGATCTAAAATCTGAAAAGGAATATTTTTGTTGAAGATTGTGATGAATTAGAAAAAGAAAATGAGGTCCTTAAGCATGAACTGAAGATAGTAAATCTAAAGCTTAGTATGAAAGATGGAAATTTGAGATCTGATAATGAAAAATTGAAAATTGAGAATGAAGATCTGAGATCAAGACTTGAAAAGGTAACATCCGAATCTGAAAAAGTAAAAGTGCAGTATGCAGAACTTGAGAAGTATAATAAAATTGTGAAAGGTGAATTGACTCAATCTAAACAACAACTTGAAAGGCTATACTCTAATGGTGATAGGACTGAAAAACAAATTTCTTTTGGAGAACCATTCTTTGATAAGACTGGATTTGGATTTAGTATGCTTAGAACAAATCATGAAAGTAAGAAGCCAGATCTGAAGACATCTGAAAGTATGGAGGAAATGAAGCTAGATGAGAACACATTGGAAGATCCACCTAAAGAAGAACCACCTAGAGAGAAAGAAGAATCAAAGAAAGAAGAATCAAAATAGGAAGAATCATCTAAAGGTATGCAAAGAGAATTCAAAGGTAGATGTTTTTCTTGTAATACTATTGGGCACATGAAGAGAGATTGCACAGGTAAGCAATTTAAACCTCTTAATGGACATTGTTATAATTGTCATGGTTTTGGACATAGAGCTAATGAATGTAGAAGACCTAAAGTAATTTTGAATAATTATGATAATAGAATGATTGGGAATACTAACAATGCAGATAAGAGATCTATTGAAGAAATGAATAAAAGAAAAGTGGTAGTATGTTTTAGATGTAACAAAGTAGGACATATTGCTAGAAATTGCAGGTCATAGATTAACCAGCAAGGATAGAGATTTGGAAACAATGGAATCATTTGTTAGATATGCAACAAGTTTGGACACTCAGCAAGAGTTTGCAGAATGAATAATGGAGGTTATCATCATAACCCTAACCCTAGGAACAATGCAAGAAGGAATGAAAATGCAGGAAACAAAGAGAAAGGTTGCTATAGCAATAAAGATCAAGTAAAATTTGATAAAGGCATAGATCAAGGAGGTATATTCAGCACTAAAAGTAGTCAGGAAGGTAATGTATCTGATGGTAAGGATGAATCTTTACCTGACCCTTCTTTAAGTACTTAAATTATGTAAGTTTTTGTAGTTTAGGACTTAGGATTAGTGTAGATTAGGAATTTGAATGAGTTAAGTTTTGTGCAGTTAGATATAGGTTTGTTATGTTGTACTAATGCTATGGTTAAGTGCGCAAAAGAAAATATTGTGTTTTGCAAGGTCGCAAAAAGTTTTATGGTTGCAAGTTTGCAGAATCAGCTTTTTGAGGTTTTAGTGGCAAAATGAATGAATGCGATGTCAGATCGAGTTAATGTGAAGTGTTATTAGGTCAAAATTGAAGTTATTACAATTTCAAAGTGATTGAAAAGATATTTGAAAGAAGAAAAAGTGAGTTGAGGATGATTTGAAGAAGTTTGGAAGCAGTTTGCAGCGCCGATCATACCAAAACCCTAGATTTGCAAAGTTGAGGTATTTTTCAATCTTTAATCAGTTGATAAGATGGATATTTCTATGGTTCATAATGTTAAAGATAAGAATAGACCTAATATTAGTAAAGAACAAGTAGAACCAGCTGAAATTGATGACAGACTAGCACTATCATCCGTACCAGACGGAGTATTACACATAGAGAATGTTAAAGGATATTTAGGTTGCAAGTTTGAAACCTTGGGAGATGCATATTTTAATGATGATTATAGGAAATTGTATAATCAAGACATGTTAGTTAAACCAGCTTATGGGCACCTAGAGAACAATGAAATTATCAATTATTCCATGAAGTATGAATTTGATGATGAGGAATGTACCAAGATCATTTTAAGTAGAATCCATAATGGGAAATTCTAGATGGAGGATAGAGTTATTGATATAACTGTCGACCTAATTCATGATGTTACTGGATTATCAAAAGTTGGAGAGATTCCACTGAATGAAAAGAACATGAGAAAGATTGTCTTAGACAACACTGGATCTAGTTATAATGGTAGAGGAATTGTGATAAGTAAGATTAAGCAAGATGATGTTAGGTACCTTTGCAAGATCCTAACAACTAAATTCTGTGGTAGTTCAAGGGAAGATGACATGGCTGTAGGAATGGTTCATGTAGCTTATCTTATGTGTATTGAGAAGAACCAAGTAGACCTATGTGAAATTCTGAGAATTTAGTTGTTTGAGAACTTAGAAAAGATTAAGAAGGCTAAGTACACACAGTTTAGGTTTTCATCTTTGATAACCTATATGTTTTTCCACATTTTGAGAAGATTTCCTTACATAGTTGACTGGAGTGACAATGTGAACACAATGGAAAGAATAAACTCAGTCTACATGAAGCACCTAATTGATAAAGTCAATGACAGTGTGAAGCTTGTATTGAAGACTTTTCAGAATATTGTTAAGAACAGATCAAGGATTCCTCAATCCTTAGTTGAAAAGCATAAAGATGACATTTGTTTTATGGTAGACACTAATGTCACCTACATTGAAGCAGTTGAGCCTAGAATGGAATTCATAGACCCTCTTGGCTATGAAGTATCTGAAGCAGAAATAGTAGGATATGTGAATAGACTGTTAAAGTGTGAGTTGGATGGTCATGCAAATAGGTTTGGAACCTATGAAGAGAATTTCAACTCTGCAATAAGTTTGAAAGAAAAGAAGCAATCTAGTAGGAGAGTTGAATCAACTATAAAGAAAATACTGAAAGAATCAGGTATGTCAAGTCATGAGTTTGACATAGCTAAGAAGACTGCAGAAGCCTTAAAGCAAAGTGAAAATCTTGTAGTTCCACCTGTGGCATCTAGTGCAGACCTTGTTGATCCTATTGCAGTAAAGGTAAAAGTTGAAGAACCTGAAAAAGTTGAAAGGGAAAAATCCTTTTCTCCTATTCTAGCAAAAGAGTAAAAGAGAGTGCAATAGGACCCGACAAGAGATAGAAAGTGATTGTACCACCTGTACCTAGAAAAGTAGTAGAAATTAAAGATGATGATGAAGTTTCAGTTAAGAAGAAAACTTGGAAACCAAGAATTGAAAGAGTTAATGAAGATATATTATAGCATGGAGACTTCACTAAGATAAACAAATACTATGATCTATATGGATCATTTGACAGATTAAATTTTAAAAATGCAATGATTACACATATGATTTTGATAGATAAGAAATTTAGCACTATTCATGGTAAGATCCCAGAAGATTTGTATAACAGACTTGTGAATAGAAAACAGAGAGCACAAGTAAAGGACACAAAGATGAGAGAACATGTAATCAGATAGTTCTGTGAAGTTGAGGATGAAGATCATTTGAAGCCTCTTCTTATAATGGGAGGCAAAAAGGAGGAAGTACAGAAATAGACTGAGTAAGCAGTAATGCAAGTTCTTGTAGATATAGTTGCAGGAAAGCATGTTGAATCAGATCCTCAGTAGAAGCAATCAGAGGAACATCATGCAAAGGAAGTTGGTATTGAAGAAGTCCCATCTTCTTCACATATCAATATTAGCAAAGAATTAATGGACATTGAAGGCACCAAAGTGACACTAGAGTCAGATGATGCAGTGTTTTGTGATCTAGGAAACATTGTTGACAATTTGGCTTTAGGAGAGCAAGAGAAGGTTACAGAATCAGAAAAGGATATAGAGGTAGAGGAAGCACCAGCTATATCAAAATTAGTTCCAGCAGAGCAGACAGTTAAAGGTAAACAAATTTTGACAAAGGTCACTACCTCTAGTGCACCTTCTATACTAGTTGAAGACATTAGCACACCTGACAGTAAGAAGAGGCAAATTGGTTCAATTTTTGAAGACCTTGGAAAAGAGGTTGAAGATGATGATCAACTTGAGTTCATCACATCTCTTAGTAAAATTATTGGAAAGAATAAGAAGGTGAAGGACCTTGAAGGCAAAGTTAGAGTTTTGACAGAGAAACTTGAGAGTGTGATCAACACTAAGGTATTTGACTCAGACCCACTTGAGCAAGCTAAAATGGTAATGAACTCTTTTGACTCTGAATTTTCTAACTTAAAGGATATTGCTAGAATAAAAGCTCAGGAAGCTTATGAAGCAGGAATGCAACAAAATATAAGTGTAAATATTCAAAATGATATTGGTAATTTGGATGTATGTATAAAGAATTTGAGGAAATATTTTGAGACTGGAAAGAGTTTGTATATACAATGCACAAAATTAGAAATCCTAATAGTTGAAGAAGATAAGAAGATCAGAGAGAAGATAGATGCAATTACAGCTGAGACAAACACCTTGACAAGCCCTAATGTAAAGATAAGTTCTGCGGAGAAGAACATAAGGAAGTTAAATGATGAAATCAGAATGTTAGTAGAAGAGAAGAATAGAAAAATGATCAGGATTAACATCTTGAGAGAGCATGTCTCAATCAAGACCTCAATTGTTGAAGACCAAATTAAGGAGTGTCTTTCAACAAATACATCTTTTCAGAAGTTTAGCTTTAATTCCCTGCAAGTTTGTTAGATAGCAGCATACAGATTGAGTACTTTACTCAATGTTGCTGAATCCATCAAGAAGATATGGGAGAAAGATTTTGAAACATGGAAGTTAGAGTTTGGCAACTATGTTGCAAGCCTACCGGCTTTGCAATAGCTGATAACAAGGTATCAAGTTTTGTTTTTGAAATTTTTGTACACCCTATCTTTGTCATTGTTGTCAAAGTGGGAGAGATAGCAGAAAATTGATAATATGTTGAGGAAGGATACTCATAGGGGGAGCTATTCTATGGAGTATAATATTGTATATGTTTTGTATAACATTTGACCATAATTTTGTGTAAGTGTTTTGAAGTTTTGTTTGCACACTTAGCCAATTTTTCCATATGTTGCCACCAATGACAAAGGGGGAGATTGTTGGAAATTTGGATAATGTGGATGCATAGATGTTGTCATTATGGAAACATATGATCTCTACTGAGAGCACAGAATCTGGAATGCAAGTATGGCAAGTTGAAGGAAGAAATTGTCTAAGTATGGATACAGTGATCCTGATAGAGCACCCGATGAAGATTTAGTTGGCGACGTCCACTGGAGAAATATTTTTGTTTGTGTAGTTAACTGAAGCTTCTACAAAGTATGAGGATACCCCATCTCAGTGTGCATAAAGTTTGGAGTAGTACAGATGAAGTTATTCAAAGTTTACCGAAGATAGTTTTGTAGACAGAACAGTTTTGGAGACAGTATTAGCGAAAGAATTAAGGGATTATTTTGCTTGTCAAAATAATGACTTAACATTATGAAGGGATGACATCCTAGATGTTTACCCTTGGATAAATATTTTGGAAGCTGACCATATGAAGTTATTAGCTCTTATAACTCATATATTAGGCATACTTGAAATGTAATGAGTATGATGTTTTTTGTAAAAAGAAAGAAAAGGATAACTTGCGAAAGTTGTATATTGTGATAGCAGCAAAGGCTATTAATGCGAAGTTGTAAGTAGTACCATATTATAGTCAGAAACATTTTGTATTACCTGTTTGGACAGTGAGCTCAGCTGGTGATCAGGTTTTGTAATCTAACTCCTAACAGGGTTTAGGCTTCTAACAAGGCCTAAAGTCCTTTAACCAGGACAGATCTACTATACATTGTAAATAGACTCCTAATAGGGTCCAATATCCCTAACATGATACTTTTGATTAGTGATCTTTGTGGGTACCATCCCCACCGGGGTTTTCCCTTGGCCAGGGTTTCATCGAGAACATATCATGTGTTATGAGTTCTTTCTATTTACTACTATGTCTATTAATTAGCTTGATAATCTTTGTATGCACTAAAATAATCTGTTATATCCATAAGTGGGAAAAAGTAAAAGTTTGTGAAATACTGATTCACCCCCCCCTCTCAGTATTTCCTATTTCTAACACTAGTGTGATACATCAATGTTCTTGGTAGCCTCTGTTTCATGTGAGTCTTCCTCTCATTCAACATGCCTCCAACTGGTCTTGGCATGAGCTGCATTCTTACTTGCATGAGTTTCCAATAGACTTGCACATTCCCCTTCACTCAAACAAGTCCTCCCATAAATGCACAGGTGTCATTACTCACACTGCATCTCCCCTAGTTTGTATTTTTTAACATGCCTCACATACACGTGAGGTCTCCTTGTATGCTGGTTCCCAAATCGTAGGTCTCCCCATTATATGCAAGCTCCTTCATAATGTGTGAGGCCCCATTCACTCATGCCTCTCTCCAAATCGATGTGTAGGCTTCCATTAAACATTGGTCCCTTGCATTGTCTACCCTTATTTTTGACAAAAGCGAAGCATAGTTAACATGCATGATCTGTATATGACGCCTTTATCTCTGTCAATGATTGATTCTTAATGAAACACTTTAGTTTCTCCCATAAATTCCTTCATAGGGCTCTTATTCTCATTTGGAGAACATAAGGAATTGAGATCATGAATGACCGCCTTTTCCATCTTAAATTTTCACTTTTTTATTTGCCAAAGTATGCCTCCAGGCCTCAAGCTACCTCCCAACGCTGGTCACTAGGAACCTACCACCTGGTATCACATTGGTCCTCCATTTGTAGCATGAGTAGCTTCATTTTAATTTGAGCTATCAGTCTTCTTTGAACTCACTTTCCTTTTTTTTTTTTTTTTCTGAATCTGAAAATATTCATTGTTCTCTTGGTTTGTGTGGGGAACCAAAACCAGTAGCCTCTTTGAAGCTAGTCGGGTCCAGAGCGGGCCTGGCTAATTTTTTTTTGAAATTAAACACCCAGACTAGAAACTGCTCCAGACATCCCCAAGACATCCCAGAATTGAAGAACGAACAAACCCAGATCGCCAAAAGATCAAAAACCTTGTTTTGCAAAAGCACCAAAATCATGCGAACAAGGCCAAAAATTGGCTTCAAAAATTGACAGAGTGACCTGATCAGACCCTGCCCTCTGACAGGCATATTCTCTAATCTATAAACTGTCATTCCCCAAAATGGCATCTCATGACTGTACCTGAGTTGAAAGATATAAGCCTTCAAAGTTACTCATTTCATTCTGTTCTTGCAAACACACTGTTAGAACTTGATAAACTGCATCCAGAATCATCCCAACAAAAAAAAAAACCAAACAAATCCCTGGGAAGCCACAAATTGGTGCATAAGTACATTGAGATGCAAACATTGTGATTCAATCATCATCCCGATCTGGGAGTCAATCCGGCAAGATATATAACTTCATGAAAATTAGGACTTGCAGAGACATACTTAGAAAATGCATAGAATTGTGAAAAGTTGCATCTGGAATTGACTTTGAAAACATACCAACTGGGTTGGCAGAAAGCCCTAACTGAAATTGGAGAAAGAACCCTATGTGTATAATGCAACACAAAAAGAATTTCATTGATAGGTAATACCGGGTAAAAGTTATTTGCTGGTAAAGTTGACCTCTAGCAAACTGGTGCACTTCACAATCTTTGCAAACAACAGAAACTGCAAATGGAAACGCATTGGGAAACTCATCTAATGGATTTGTCATGAGCTACAAACTGATAGGGATGAAGTAAAACTTGTTTTCAATATAGGTACATGACCATCACTTCACTTCCAATCACTGAGAAAAAGGTACAGCTCCACAAACAGGGCCTCCGAGATTAACTGAACAAGTGCAATATGCAAACCCAAGAAAACACCTCCGGAAGGGGATGAATAAATAGGGTCAAAACTTATCACAGTGACCTGAAACCTGACACATAGAGAGTATCCAATGTGTAAAACAAGACGCTAGGTTCATATTTTTATGACGCTCTCCAGGGTGCATATTATTCAACCTCAAAGTAGCCCTTCTCAGTGATTTTAACACTTAAGGAAAATTCTGCATTCAGGACCTCCTAGGAATGAATGGATAAAAACCCATTTCAAGATGAGGGCTAAGGACTCAAGATGAATCAATGGGATATAATAAAGGTATCAAATCATTCTCCACTTATTACAGGACCCGGAAACACCCTTTTCACATGTGCAATTTGGACCAAACGGAGGACTTTAGCAAGCGTTTTACATGGTACCTCAAAATTGCATTTTGAGTACCAACATTGGCTCTGTCTGGGGATGGTTGAGCGTAAGATCAACATAAGAATCTCAGAATCTCTTGGAAGAGTAGACCACCCCAAAAACTAACTTTCTCCTTATCACCCCAAACCTCTCAAAAACTTACTTCACCGGTTCCAACAAGCTCCTCAAAACTGGTTCCTTATTCAAAAGAAAACACACAACTGAAGGGAAAGAAAATAACTGTACAAACACAAAGCTTATTTACAAAGGCTCAAAGCCATCCAACTAAAATCAGTTCTTACCCTAATCAAATAAATAATTCTCATCTCCATACAATGGAGGCAAACTGAAATCATATGTTTCATCCAGCCAGTTAGATACATCATAATTCATCTTCAGCATATCATAAGAAAAGTAATCCACACACTCACCATTATCCGGTAAAGGAAAACCATCATGATGCCATGAACGCTGATCACTTTGTAATGTAAGAACATCACCCTCTTCATCATCACTGCCATATTGAAAACTGAAACATTCCAACTCCACATCATGGATGGAAACACTAACATTCTGAGCGTTAGTTTGCAAAATAAAATACAATGTTTCTATCTCATCACTTTGCAAACTGAGGTAAACCCTCTCAACACAAGAATCTAATTGCATACAACTAGAAAGAACTTGTTGATCATAAACTACATCAGCATTATTTAGAAAAGAACAAGCTCTGTCAATGAATGTATAATTAGTCATTAGCAAATCTGAGAAAACACTTTCAGATTTACTACACTCTTTGGCATCAAAATGTAAACCAGAATCATAGTCAGCAAGCTCATATAAATCTGAAAACTCATTAGCACACTCATCACTGTACTTATCAAAAATAACATTATCAAAATCATCATAATGAAATGCACTTTCACACTGCTGATTTAAAATAGGAGAAGAGACATCAAAATTTGTTTCATTCATCATGCCATCATCCAAATCACTTTCATCAAAACTTATGTCAATCAGGCATGGAATTTTTGAAACAAACTTAGTACCATACCTCTGCAATTCAGCATCCAAAAGACTTGAAATCTGCTCACTACTTATCCAGCACTGAACATCACTTTTCACTTTCTCATTCTCACTACTGATGCAGCAAATCTCTTCTCCTTCTGAAACCGGGACTGAAATCACTTGTCTCACATTACCTAGTGTGAAGTAACCATTGCAAGCACTATCATCTACACAATATCCATGTTCTTCATGTTCACACAAAACATCACTAAACTGAAACAAGGAATCATTATTATCATGCTGAGAGAAAGAGAAATCTACAGGCTCAAGGAAATCATTATCAACTGAAGATTCATTTTCCACTCCTTGACACTCACAAACTTTGTCATCAACACAATAACCATCACTATAACTATCACAGGACTCATCATCCCCAAATGAACTAGACTCAGCATGATTGAATTCAACATTTGTAAAAGATTCTATCCATTCCTTAAGATTTTCTAGTACATTTTTTAAGGATGCAGTCCAACTAACTGATTTTGGCATTGAAAGTTCTAAGAACATCTCAGCATATTGGGATTCATGAAAATCTAAACCCTCAAGAAGCTCACTACATGCAATAAGAAATTTATTGTAATACGACAATGTAGATTCTTCATTTCTTCCTCCTATTGCATATCTTAACATTAGTATGCAATTATGCTGAATCTTTTGATTTATCAAATGAAGTTCATTATTGTTACTCTCTAAATCTGACTGAACATTTTCAGATCCAGAAACATTCTCTTGATCTATCATGGATGGGAACTCCATTTCAACATAATAACAAACAAATAAGCTTATTCTTATGACAATATTTCTATCCAAGCTTATGCAATCACTGACCTCAAAAAAAAATGAACATATCTCTGATATACTTTTAGCAACTGAATCTTCTATTCAGAAATATGACATGAACTTTCAAACTAATTTCCCTTTTATTTAGTGACTGATTCACCTATTTAGGGACTGATTTATACTTTGACAAGATTACCTGGAAGTGCTATTACTAGTGTAAAATATTGATCTGAAACCTCTTTCAAATCACCTTTCAAATATTCGTAGAGCTGTCACCTCTTTTCAAAGGATATGATCTGAATCAGCTAAGAGATTTTCTCAAATCTGAACCATCTTCAAAACTAGCAAAGATAACACAACCGTAATAGAATACTGACTGTTTGTCAGGACCATAAATATATTAATACCTTGATTATAATTCACTGATCAAATAGAGATGCCAGAGTCGCCACTCACATTCAGTGAGAAGATAAATTTTTTTTTGAAAAGAAATAGACTCTATGTCCAAATTGGACCAAACCCTGGGATGATTCAGCAAAGCAAGGAATTAGACATCTTAAACTTACTGTCATGTATTGCATCCCCAATAGAGTCACCATTTTGTTAGCTCTTTTTCATGTAGAATCACTATTTAGCTATTAAGCTCGATTCTCAGACTTTTGATTATAGATTCTTATAGGGAAAAGGCTAATTAACAAGGATTTAATCCTCCTTCACTTCGAGCTCCACAGACCCAGGCGGGTATACCTCAAGATATCTACTCACTATACTTGCAAACTATTCCTTCCTCACAACATGAGCAAATATAAAAATGGATCAGCAAGATATTAATATCCTGCAACTGGATTCACCCTTTCAAGTGAATCATTGGACGGTTTCCAGCCTGTCATGCTAGATTTAACAATCAAAGTACCCAAGAACAAAAAGGGAAATGGTTGATTGATTGATTTTGGTTTGGATGCAATTCTGGAAAAAGACTAGTGCCTAATCCATTGGGTATGGAGTCACATTGAATAGATGTTCACAAAGATTCACAACTCAATACATCTGAAACTAGTAACATGCCTTACATACCACTTTTATCATTACAAACACATGATCATCAAATCCATATATCCTTGACATTCTTAGAAACTATCCAACAAGATTTACTCCTTCCTTGAAGGAAACTGAAGAATAATATCATAGTCTACCTTATAGATGACAAACCAGAAGTGCCTTACAAATCTAGCTCATAAGAATTCCAGAAAACATACAGAGACATCAAGTCCTTGCAAAGAGATTCCAGGTGTATTTTATTAATAAAACATTGCTTCAATACATTCAAAAAGCCAAAATACTCAAAAAACTAAAACACTAAACTTAACTAGAACTTGCATTAATGGAACTCAAACCACTTGCAGAGCACAACTCATGCAAAAAAAATTGGAACCTCTATAAAGAGATCAGAAATGGGAATAAGAAAAGGGGGGAAAAGCATAGCAGGTTCTCCAAACTGACACCTACCCTCAAGATCAACAAAATCCATGAGTCACCGGGTGAGAACAATTAGATTTCACAAAATATCTTCCCAACCCCCCCTAAAACTTAAACTAGAAATAATGCGAGTAGATGGCCACTTGTGCAAAATCTAATTTTAGAATTGGAATCCTCGCGTTGAGACCTTTCTGACAGTATATAATAGTCCATAGTTGGGTGAAAAATAAAGCCCCCAGCCATTAAAATGGTCTCCTAGGTTTATAATTTCAATATTTGAATTTTCAATATAGTTCAAACTATACGAAAATATGTTTATAATTTTGATTTTTCAAGTGCACAGGAAGAGACTGGGTGACCTCGCTGAGTCGCTTGATATTCTTCACATTGATGGTTTAATTCCATGAACTGGCGGGCTTCCTCATTACCTCCAAGTCACTTAATAATTTTCACTAACTGCCAATTAACTAGCGACTTAGCGACTGCTGCTCTCTGATTCGCTGAATAATTCAGGCTAACTACTGGAAATCATGAGAACTAGTGAACATGGTTAGTTGTTGAATCACTTGGTATTTGATGTTACCTATCCAGAATTTGGTGAATTCACACCCTCGTGACACGTGTCATCGGCGTCCAGTCAGCAACCTGCATCAATCCCTACAAAATTGGCTTGTCAATGGGCCCACCAGCATAGTTTTCAAGGACCTCCTGCACATGAGCACTCATGCATAGCCTCCATGCTCTTTGCTTTACATTGCACTGGAGTGTCGGAGTATATAAACATTAAGATGTCCCATCTCCTTGCAAATGTGGGATATATATATTAATGCATTTTGACACCACCAAACGCCTGGCTGCATACTGACGCACACCTCCCTCATGGGTGACCTATCCTCATGTAAACCTCTTGCATTTGTGTAAGTCTCTTGCGGCTAGCACATTGGATGCTCACACAAGGCATAATTATGCATTCAACTCCCTTTGAAAATCTCGTGAACATCAGCACAAAACATATGCTCTAGTTTGTTGATTTGTTGTGTGTGGACATTTCAATTTAAAATACGGTCCCTTTGTTATGCTGGTAACCTTTCCCAGACCTTTGCGTGGAATCTGCTACTAAAACACGTGAGCCCCCACTAGTGCTCACCGCTGGTCTTGAAATCTATTGTTTGTTTGCTTGCGTAGAAATTCTTCAGGATCACTGTATGAAAGTGGCTTGAGGAGATATGTATGGCAAAATTCTCTATCAAACATATTTGTCTCAGACAAGTTTCTTGCTATTAAAAGAAGTCTGATGGGCTTGTGCCTGGGAAGACGTTCCAAGCCTTTGGGCAAAATCTCTCTCAGGTCTTCGACCCGCACGACATTGTCAATGAACAGAAAGATAGGCTTATTCCATTCTTCGAAAGCTCTTTTCAATCTCTTCTTACCCTCATCTGGATCTCTCAAATCTACTGGTCTTCCACCATTGAAGTTGGGGAATAAATCCTTCAAAATCTTCCGCTGCATATATGTGAAATTGTGTTTCTAAGGATCCATTCGAAGTCTCATATGCTTGTAGCCTTTCACCTCCAAATCCACCTGACATGTGGAAAACCTGGATTGGCTAGCCTGCCACCTCATCACTACCCTAGATGCCATGTTTCACATTTACCACCTTACCGGAGCACCACATGGCAACTTGTCGCATGATCACATGGGCTAGAAATGGCCCATGAGATCATGCGACCACCATTAGATATTACACATATCTCGAGGTTGTCATTCTTGCACAGTTAAACAATTTGGTCAAAAATATCTTACCCTTTTCATGGGGCCCCCCAGCGCATAGAAGCCACCTGCCAAGAGGGCCTGCCGATGGCCTATTGGCTTCTTATTCACAACTTAATATAAGTGCTTTTGCATATAAATCACAAAACTCCCGTCTCCTGCCGCATGTGGGATAATAGGTTTATAAAGAAAAACCATTTACAACTCCATCTTTCTGGCTTCCGCATCTCCATTTGCTGCATGAGTCTTGACTACGTAGCGGGTATATTGGTTATTCAGAATGAAGGCCCCCCAATACACATCACATGACGCGCCCACATATTGCGCAAACATTCCTCTTTTCAGTGCACTGGCATGATACATCAATGTTCTTGGCAGCCGCTATTTCATGTGAGTCTTCCTCTCATTCAACACGCATCCAAATGGTCTTGGCATGAGCTGCATTCTTACTTGCATGAGTTTCCAATAGACTTGCACATTCCCCTTCACTCAAACAAGTCCTCCCATAAATGCGTAGGTGTCATTACTCACATTTCATCTCCCTTAGTTTGTATTTTTTAACATGCCTCACATACACGTGAAGTCTCCTTGTATGCTGGTTCCCAAATCGCAGGTCTCCCCATTATATGCAAGTTCCTTCAGAATGCATGAGGCCCCATTCACTCATGCCTCTCTCCAACTCGATGTGTAGGCTTCCATTAAACATTGGTCCCTTGCATTGTCTACCCTTATTTTTGACAAAAGCGAAGCATAGTTAACATGCATGATCTATATATGATGCCTTTATCTCTGTCAATGATTGATTCTTAATGCAACACTTTAATTTATCCCATAAACTCCTTCATAGGGCTCTTATTCTCATTTGGAGAACATAAGGAATTGAGATCATGAATGACCACCTTTTCCATCTTAAATTTGCACTTTTTTATTTGCCAAAGTATGCCTCCAGGCCTCATGCTACCTCCCAACGCTGGTCACTAGGAACCTGCCACCTGGTATCACACTAGTCCTCCATTTGCAGTGTGAGCAGCTTCATTTTAATTTGAGCTATTAGTCTTCTTTGAACTCACTTTCCTTTGTTTTTTCTGAATCTGAAAATATTCATTGTTCTCTTGGTTTGTGTGGGGAACTAAAACCAGTAGCCTCTTTGAAGCTAGTTGGGTCTAGAGTGGGCCCGGCTAAATTTTTTTTGAAATCAAACATCCGGACCAAAAACTACTCCAGACATCCCCAAGATGTCCCAGAATTGAAGAACGAACAAACCTAGATCGCCAAAAGATCAAAAACCTTGTTTTGCAAAAGCACCAAAATCATGGGAATAGGCCCGGAAACTGGCTTGAAAAATTGACACAGTGACTTGATCGGACCCTACCCTCTGAGAGGCATATTCTCTAATCTATAAACTATCATTCCCCAAAAATACATCCCATGAATGTGCCCGAGTCAAAAGATATAAGCCTTCAAAGTTACTCATTTCATTCTGTTCCTACAATCACACTGTCAGAACCTGATAAATTGCATCCAGAATCATCCCGGCAAAAAAAAAACCAAACAGATCCCTGGGAAGCCACAAACTGGTGCATAGGTACACTGAGATGCAAACATCATGATTCAATCATCATCCCGATCTGGGAGTCAATCCAACAAGATATATAACTTTATGAAAATCAGGACTTGCAGAGACATACTCAGAAAATGCACAGAATTGTGAAAAGTTGCATCTAGAATCGACTTTGAAAACATACCAACTAGATTGGTAGAAAGCCCTAACTGAAACTGGAGAAAGAAACCTATGTCCATAATGCAACGCAAAAATAATTTCATTGATAGGTAATACCGGGTAAAAGTTATTTGCTGGTAAAGTTGACCTCTGACAAACTGGTGCACTTCACAATCTTTGCAAACAACAGAAACTGCAAATGGAATCGCATTGGGAAACTCATCCAATGGATTCGTCATGAGCTACAAACTGACAGGGATGAAGTAAATTTTTTTTAAAATACAAGTACATGACCATCACTTCACTTCCAATCATCGGGTAAAAGGTATAGCTCCACAAATAGGGCCTTTGAGAATAACTGAACAAGTGCAATATGCAAACCCAAGAAAACACCTCCGGAAGGGGATGAATAAATAGGGTCAAAACTTATCATAGGGACTTGAAACTTGAAACATAGAGAGTATGCAATGTGTACAACAAGATGCTAGGTTCATATTTTTATGACGCTCTCCAGGGTGCATATTATTCAACCTCAAAGTAGCCCTTCCCGATGATTTTAACACTTCGGCAAATTCTACATTCAAGACCTCCTAGGAACGAATGGACAAAAACCCATTTCAAGATGCGGGCTAAGGACTCAAGATGACTCAACGGGATATAAGAAAGGTATCAAATCATTCTCCACTCATTACAGGACCCGGAAACACCCTTTTCACATGTGCAATTTGGACCAAAAGGAGCACTTTAGCAAGCGTTTTACATGGTACCTCAAAACTACATTTTGAGTACCAACAAGGCCAATAGTATCCGGCTCTTAGAATCTTATGAGCTGTAGACCAAGCTGACTGATGCCCTCCACATAATCCAGAGTGCATTTCTTTCAAAATCTTTTCAGATTGGTGTTTGTCTAAAAAAAAAAGCAATGTTCCATCATTTTCCTTCCAATACAAATCACCTTGTATCAACATATACCTCTGAGCATGCAATCTCAAGCTTCTCCTTTGATTATCACTCAACTCCTATGGGAAACTAGCATGTTTGAGAAAATGAACAATGTTTGTGTACCATGGTTGCATCTCAATACTAGTCACATTTCCTCCACCTATGGAAACATTATTTAATTGTACAAGGTCCATATTTTCTTCTGTCATAAGCTTTTCAAGTCCCAAACCTCTTACTAGCTTGGTAATATGGAGTTCTAGATCAAATTCTTGGATCTTATTAATCCATTTGCATCTTTTTCCAGTGACTTCACTCTAAACTAAAATGTCCTTTACTGCTGCATGAGGTACATATGCATTAACTTTTGCACAAACAAGATAAGGTCTTAAAGGCTTACCACCTTTACCAATGCATAAGCTTGTTTTTCCATCAATTCATAATTCAACTCGGTAGATTGTAGTGATTTACTAAAGAAAGCAATGGGATGTTCAAATCCTTCTTCATCCTTTTGTAATAGAATGGCTGCAATAGTATGGAAAGATGCAAAAGAGAATAATGAAAAAGGCTTAGAATAATCAGGTGATATTAGGACAAGAGCCTCTTGAATTTCTTGTTTGATCTTTTCAAAAGCTTTATGAGCTTCACAGTTCCAATCGAACTTTACATCTTTCTTTAGGAGCTTGACTATTGGCTTGACTAATTATGAAAAATTAGCAATAAACCTCCTGACAAAATTAATCTATCCTAAAAAGGACTACACACCTTTAATATTCTTTAGGGGAGGGGGACCTTTTTAATTGCCTCAACTCTTTTAGGATCAATTCTTACTCCCTCTTTTGATACTATATGACCAAGAAAATTTCCTTCAGTTACAACAAATTGACACTTCTTGGGATTTAATGAGATACCGGACCCCAAAGCCTTGACAATGACCTTCTCTAAATGGTTTCAGTGATCCTCAGCCTTCTTAGAGTATGCAGTTAAATCATCTTGATACACAACCATAAGGACATTAATCAAATCCTTAAAAGAAACATCCATTTCCCTCTGGAAGGTTGCTCCAACATTTTTCAAACCAAAAGGCATACAGACATACACATAAGTTCCCCATGGGGTAGTGAATGTTGTCTTGAACTATTCAAATTCTTTGACTAATACCTAGTTATAACCTGAAAAACCATCCATCATAGATAAGAGCTCACAACCAGTCACCCTATGCAACATAGATTCCATATTTGGTAGTCCATAATTGTCCTTTAGTGAAGCAACATTCAAGTTTCTAAAATCAACACAGAGTCTTATATCACAATTCTTTTTCCTAACTGGCACAAGATTTGAAACCCAGGAGGAATGCCTAATAGGCTCAATAATACCATCATCTCTTAATTTTGTTAACTCAGCTTGCATCTTTGTGGCTAGTAGGGGATTGATGGGTCTCTATTTTTGCCTAAAAGGTTTAGTATCCTCTTTTAGAGGAATCTCATGTTGGAATAAATCTTCTCGATAAGCTTTAAGATCATCATAAGACCAAGAAAACACATGTTTGTACCTTTTCAACAATCTTATCAAATTTTCCCTAACTTCCCTACTCAACTTTTTTCCAATGTATACCATTTGAGGGGATGTTTCTGAACCCAAATTTATTTCCTCTAGGTCCTCCATTTTGGCATTAGACTTTTGAGACATGTACCCATCATTTATCTTAAACATGCCTTCTAATTCCACTAATCCCTTAGGTATATGGTTTGAGGCTAATTGGACAATCTCATTTCCCATAATACATTCCTTTCCATTAACAATCTACTGTGAAGCATTGAAATCTATTTGTTTCCCATCATACTGATCTAAACTTTGAAGGAAATTAAGGATATCAAAGTCATTTTCAAAGACTTGCCAATTATTCACATTGTTAGGCACTACAGGCCTACTCTTGATTTCTAACATTGATACACTAGCTAGTATGATATCATTATTTTTTAGGGAAACATTGGCAAGGAAATCAACCATGATATTATTTGACCTTTCTACCCAAAGGATATTGAAAGCTTCAAAGAATTCTAATCTATCCCAGACAACATGCTTATACAATTTCATCCTATCATCTTTAGCAGCATATTTAGATATGATTTGGGCTATGATCAATTGGGAATCACCATGGAATTTTAAGCATTTTATACCATGTTTTATAGCAACATCTAAACCCAATATCAAAGCCTCATACTCAGTAGTGTTATTAGTACATTGAAAAGTTAACAGAAATGAGTACTTAAAGGTAGTACCTGATGGGGAAATAAGAAAAACACCAGCTCCTGATCCTCCTTTAGAACATCCTCCATTGAAGTACATTTTCCAGAGTCCACCTTGCTGTAGTATCAATTCTTCCACTATTGGATCTGTGTTCTTCATTTGGGGTACAATCTCCTCAACCATGAAATTCTACATGTCAATATCAACACAATAGTTCAAATCTTTTGGTGCAACCATTTCAACCATTACTGAGGAACGGGGTTTCCTGTATAACTTCACTTCTATTCCATTGATTGGAATTTTGGCATATGAAAAATCCAGTTGCAATTTCCCTCCAACTGCATTAGCCCACTGTCTTGACAAAAGCATGCCATAATGAGGTTTAGTATCAACTACAACCACATCCATCTTGTATGTGGCCTCAGTGAATGCAACAATCTTAACTTATATCCCAACTAGGGTTCCCACAATAGGCACTACCCTGTTATCCATGGAATAACACCTACCATTGGAAGTATCAACTTGCAATCCCAACTCTTTCATTACATGATAGGGCATTATAGTAGCAGCAGCACCAGAGTCAATCATACAATTTTTTAACAAAAATTTGTTCACAATCAATGTAACATAAAAAGGGTCAATGAGAGATGGTTCTTGTGTCACAATGTTTCCAACACATACATTAGAAATATCTTTAGTTGTCTTAGGTCTATCCATTGCACTTCCTTTTTCTGACACAACAGGGTCTACTCCTTGTTCACTTATAAGAGCTAGAGCTACTGTCTTATGCTCTTTGATTTTCAACATTTCTAATAAAGGAATAGAGACCTTCATTTGAGACAAGGCATGTCTCATGTCAAAAGTATGGGGATCAGTAGAAAGATCATAAGTATATTTTATTCTACCAACCCTCTTCTTGACCTTGTCAGTAATAGCTTCCTGATTCTTTTCAATAATAGGTTCCTCTCTCCTATTATTCCCACCTTTACCCTTGGCAACATTTTGTTTAGAAGGCTCCTTATTCTGAAGGTCATCTTTGACAAACACTAATCTCAGCACCTCTTGATTAGCATCCACTCTTCTATTCCTCAAATTGTATGAGGACCTAGCTTGTGAAATAGTAGCCACAGTCATAGTTCTAATTTCTTCTTCACTGGGCTTTCTCTATTGAATCCTATCTAACTCTGACCTGGCCATATTAGTTTTACACATATCAGAATCAAACTTGTCATAATCAGATTGGGTAAATATCTATTGCTCATAACCAGGGAGAACCCTCCTCTTTTGATCAACATCAACACAAATCTCTTCATCATTTGAAGACAAAATATCTTCCACCTTCTTAGTGGTAAACATGTTAACAATAGGATTTTCAGATTCTTCATAATCTCCTGCATGTGGATTATCAAATTCTTCCTCTAAAGCCTAAGACACAACACACTAGAAAGGTGAATGAGGCATACTACAAGCCACACACCAAGGAATGCTTTCCATATTATGTGCTATACCTTTCTTTAAAGGATCTGGGGTATCCCTTCCCTTTTGAGTCTCATGACTATCAAAGAATCATTTCCCATCTTTCCAGTTTGTCTTATAAGGCATATCATGTAACCTTGGGAACCTTTCTTTCCTTTGATAAGGGGGTCTAGCATCTTGATAGTTTCTCCCACCCTTTTCAAATTTGGTTCAGAGATCCTTGACCACACTGGCTAGTTTATCAACCTTGTCATCATCTTTTGTTGGCTTCAGAGCACGTGGCTTAGTTTCTTTCCACAATCGGACCTCATCTCTTTTATTCATCTGACTAGATGCCTTCCTATTTCTTTCAATATTTATAACCAATTTAAAAGCATCTCTCAGAGTATGAGTTCTCTTATCTCTCAAAAGATATGACATCTTACCATCCAAGGCATTAAAATATGTGGTCAAGCAAACTGCATTATCTAACCTCAAGACTTGGAACAATTTGTACATTGCCTTTTGGAATCTACCATTAAACTCTGACATGCTCTCATTTTGATGCATGTAGCTTGAATTAATATGTTCTGCATATTGTTCCTTAAATATTCTAACAAACTCATCCCATGATGTAATGCTATTCTTTGGTAAACCTCTATACCAATCCCTAGCATCTTCAATTAGTGACTGAACAAAAAGCTTCATTAAAAAATCCTCATGTTTAATCTCATAGTCATTAATTTTGTCTATAAAGAATTTTAGATGCTCTTCACATGTAACAAAATTGTTTTTTAGTGAACTTAGGGATCTTCTCTCTGATCTGATTTGGAATAACATTAGGCTGACCAGGGATACCATCAAAGAATAGAGGCCTATATCTATCCAAGTGAACTGGTCTTCTTTGGAAATTTGGTGGGATATGGGGTACTGCTCCAACATTTTGACAAGGCACATTCCTAATTGGACCACTAGTCATCAGAGCTACTAGATTGGTATTTAAAACTAGTCCAGGTGCACTTTGTTTGGGATTTGAGACTTGGGGATTGGGAATCATACCACAAGGCTGATTTAATGGTATAGTTCTTGAAGTTACAGGGACTAAGCTACTAGTAGACATAATCATATTAGCATGCAAGAAGGCTATCTTCCTTTTCATTTCATTTGCTGGAGTCTCTAATTCTAACTTCTCAAGCTGGAGAGCTATATATTCCTTATCCTTTCTAGCCTTTTCCAATTCTAGGCTTTCTTGGGACACAGTAGTAGGAACAACAACATTCTTCTTAGGCTCATTGATATTTATACCAACCACCTTTTGTTTTCCTTTATCAGAGACATCCCTTGGAGCATTTCTAAGCTCTTCAGTCCTGTTAATTTCTAATGGATGCAAATTGTCTAAGAACTTGACCTTCTCCTTCAAATTCATCTTTCTATGGATTAGGTTTACTGCCATCAGCTTGTTTTCTTAAGGCTTCCATATCACCAAACAATTCACTGTCTAATCCTTGGACATTTTGATTTAGGTTTTTAGCCTGGATCTCATTAGTCTTTGTTTTCCTTATGAGCTCCTATCTCTCCATAAGTAATTCATAGATCTGCTGTTCCCTCACCTTTCTCCAATTAGCAATTTCCAACAATTGCTCACGTTCTTTCTTCCTCAAAGAAATTACTTCCTCTCTCAACTTTTTCAAATCATAAGAGGCAGTTTTTGCAGTAGATGTTTCCCCTAGTTGATCTAGAGTTTCTCTTATAGGGAAAAAACCTATCTCTATGACTTCTTCTTCCTGAGAAGGATTATTGACACTGGGCTTGGTTTTCCTAATAAGTTATGGGTCATCAGAAGAAGAAGAGGCTTCATGAGGAATGGGTGTAGGGATCTGATATTTAGAGTGTCTGGGAGAATTAGGGTTGAAAAAACCTCTCCTAGACCATTTTTTCCTACTAGGTGTGTGGAGTTCATCACCCACATTACTCTCAGGATGATCTTTGAAATATGACCTAGTAAATCTTTGTCAACTCATGAAATGTTTCAACAAAATACAACTAAATTTTAGTACGAATACCAGCAACTGGTAAACACAGAGCTCAGAGTCGCCACACACAAACAAATGGGAAAAGAATACTTATAAATTAGTTTGCAACAAGACAATATAAAATTTAGCATGAACAAAAATTATCCATTGCACATTTTCTATTTTTTTGCCCAGTAGAGTCACCAATTTTGTTATTGCTTGAACTTGTAGATGATTTAAAAAAGGATTCAGAAACATCTTAAATCAAAACTCTACCATTACCAAAAGATGCATCTAACAAAATCCAAACACTAAGGTATTAAGGTTAAAAACCTTCTTCTCTTTGACTTTAACACTCAGGTGGGTGTACCTTTCAAAATAGCTTCTAACAAAGCATTACAATAGTGATCTATGAGATTGACATAGATCATACAATTCAGAAATATACAAAAAATTTAAAATGAATAGATTATTTGATTTGTTGATGGTGAACACATGCAAATCAAGCTAATACTAGTGCCATATCCTAGGGCATCATAGTCAAAATTTTACATCCATAGAAAAATTATCAAAACAAATAGCCCAAAACTCAAATAAAGTGCCTTACACTCCATTTTCCCAGTTGCTAACCCTGCTATCAAATTCATACATGGACAATAAATTCCCAAAGACCTCCCTTAAGATTTATTCTTCCCTTGAAAGAAACTTAAGTTTAACCCCTATATCTACCTTGTAAACAATGCATTAAAGTGCCTAAAAATTTAATACATAAAAGAATTCAAACATCCATATGTGAAGACATCAGAATAAGCAAAGGATTTCTAGTATATTGTATTCATAAAAAAAATGTATCAGTACATTCATGATAGAGAATTATAAGACATAATGCTATTATCAGAACTCTCTTTACAAAGTAATATTCACCACCCTTGCAAAAGTAGAAAACATGCTATATATATCATTGGCTATCCTGGAGTCCTCAAAGAAAGGATGCAACAAGCTTCGAATAGCCAAGATAGTGACTTGTACTATAGACAAAAGTACAAAATGATGACAGAAAACTAGCAAAATAGAAAGTAGTTTCCTAATAAATGGAAACTTTACAACTGGCACCTTTGTCCGAGGATATTTCAGAGTAGTTGCTTGAAGTTGTTGTATGAATGATGACCACCAATACAGGCTAACTTACATCATTCTATGTATGATAACTGCTCTCCCTATTTTTCAGGATCAGGTGCCAAATGTGGTCCACTCTTCTTCCTCTACTTCTAGCTCCTCGACAATTGGGTTCTTCTTTTGCTTTGTATTCCTATCCCATACTGCCACATCATCTTCTCAGGGCTAATTGTACCCCTACAAATCTTGTAACAACTTAGTTTTCCTATCCCACCTGGAGTCAGTGATGGCTTTAATATCTACAATAAACTTTACACAATCATTCTCAACCTTGAACATGTTATCAATTATGTTGTTGCAACCTCTCATGTCTAAAGAACCATCATTGCTGAGGAAGGCCTCCTGTTTGATCATTTCCTAACCCACGCCTGATTTCCACTCATCCACACTTAGCACACTCCCATCATCCTTGTAAATTGAGGGCAAGTATTTTCTATAATCCTTATTAAACATGGCCAACTTAGCCTTCACCTGATGTGATTTTCCTTTGAAAAAGCTCAAGGTGGCATTGACTAATCTTATCTTCTCATAAACCTCAAAAAAAACCTTAGGGAGATTTGGCCTGTGGGGTTGCAATGCATCAAGTTTCTCAAATAATGAATTCCTTCCGTACCATACATTGTAAATTGGCTCCAAAGAAGCCACTGCCTCATTTAATTTTTCATAGATCTTATGCAACATGTCCATTGATTGATGGACTGAGTCCATTTTGTCCTTTATTTTTTCAAACCTATGCTACACAACATCTAACATAATCTTTAAGGCTACATCAAGCCTTACCTTTTCTAAATCCTCAGATCGCTTGTCAGAAGTTTTTGCCATTGGCTGGGAGGGGACCTCAATCTACAAAGTAGGAGGAGGAATTGCCTTTGAAGCTTCTTCAAGCTTGGCCTTTAGATCACCTAGTTTATCCTCCATCTTCTTGATCATCATCAATTTTAAATCTCTATCCTTAGCCACTTTCATTGAGTTTTCAAACAATCGAGCATACCTATCTTCCAATCGGGTGATCTTTGCTTCATTGAGGTGGGAAAAATGTGTCACAACCTTGGGCAACTCAAAATCAGTGGTATTCTGGATAGTCTAGATAATCTTATCTCCTTCCATTTTATCTTCAATGCTCACCAAAGAAGGCTTTTGAGTCCTAGGGGCAAGTGACCACATTACAACAGCCTAGGACTTAGGATCATAGCCACGTCCCCTTATCATGTCTCTAATGTGCACCTCATAAGATAGGCTACCCTTTGGCTTCTTTCTATTCTAATCTATGATGAAAGATGAAGTCAGATCCCATCTAGGAGTCAAGAGCATTCCACTTGATTTCACCATTTCTCTCACCTCATCAATAGTAATATTCTCTAGGCTAGGGTCATAAGAAGTTAGAGACCTCATGGTCTCCTCACTTGGTTCCATTCCCTCTGGCAAAGCCTTAGAAACCTCCTATGATTTCTTCCAAATGAGGAAGTTCCTAAATTCATCACTTTTAATGAACTGGTCATCACTAAGGAATTGCTCTTGATACATTTCTCTTTCATCTTTTCCTAGCAATAGAGGCAATTCCTCTTCCTCTTTGGACACTATCTTCTTGCCCTCTCTTGTAGCTTTTCTCAATTGGTGATGATAAACTTGGTCACCTAGTATTAGAGTAGAAGCCCTATCTATCATCATTTTCTATTTCTTCTCCTTAGAAGGTTCACCCACCTCAAGTTTTTGTTTCTTCAATGGTGGCTTTGAGGTATCCCCTGCTTCTGGTGGATATTGAGTCAGGTTAATGATAGGTGAGTCCCTAGCTTGCAGTGGACTATCACCCTCCTGTGATTCATCAGTATATTCCTCACAATCTGAAGAGGAATAGTATTTTTTCACATCTAATTTATCCTCAAGAATCCCTTCCATTTGACTAGATAGGATGCCATACATTTCAATCATTCTTTCCATCATTTTCAAGTAAGGGAGATTAGGGAAAAACCCTCCAAAATCAACTTTGGCCTTCTTGAGTTTGGCCTCCAATCTTAACAAATCAAAGTATTTGGTCCACCTCCTACCAACCTCATCCTTTTCTAAGATTTTTCTAATCACATCTTACTCATCACAACCCTCATGTTCCCTTATTGTCCCAATATTTGGAATCAATGTCATTCTGGCAATTTTGATGAAATCTTCAGGATCAATATACCCGCAAGTACTAGAAATGATCTTGAAGTGGTTGAGCCATGTACTGAGATGTGGAAATGCTCTCTTTCCAATCAAGAAATTCCCTACCTTGAATTGTCTTGGTGTAAACGTGCCCTTCTTGTAAGGTGCCAGATGCTCTTTATCAGTCCAAATCAATTGTCATATAAATTCTAGCTGAGAATCCCTAGTTCATACAAATTTTGGAAGTAAATGTGGGGGTTGAGGGAATCCATAAACTCTAATGACCATGAAATTCTCTTCTAGGTAGAAATCACCCCAATTATGATTCCCCTGCCATTTGTCTTCATACTGCATTGGCCTTAAAAGCTTCAAAACTCTGACTGGCAATCTTGTCACATTAGTCCCCAACAACTGCAGAATTGGGAAAACAATGCAATTTTGGAAAATACAAAAATCACACTCATTAGAAGTGTAATTCCACACCCTTAACCAATAATGCACTAGATTAGGATGGCCTTCAAATGTGAGCCTAAGCTTCAACATCCTTGCATCCAAATTATTGATATTCAAGTATAAAATCAAATGCATCAGGAGGGAGTAGTGCATGAACCTAATGGGCCTCTTATTTTCTTTGATAGTCATCAAACCCTCATGGATTCTATCGATTACATAATAGATGTAATCATAATCAATTTTGGTATGAGAATTTTGAATGTCCAGAATTATCATCAACAAGTCAGCAGGCAATTTCTCTTCATCTCCATCTATCCCTAGAACTCTACACAACCCATCACACAAAAAATTCATATAGAAGTTGAGGGATTTGAACTCATATGGGGCATTCATTCTTGCAAGGAGATGAGCTATTTATTTACTATGCTTTGGGATGTGCCTAACCATTTGACATTTTACTGATCCTACATGACTTGTGTATTTTTTCCTTTCTTTCTTCAAGTTTATCTCAGTAGAGGAGGAATAGAAATCAAAAGCCTTCATGAATGACCCCCTATCCAAGGTAACTAAGGCATACTAATCTTCTTTCCTAATTGTCTTAGAAATTGGGTCGTATAATCTAGCTAACTCAATGATTAAGTCTACATCTAAGAAAACATCTGGCACAATTAATTTTGCAGTCCCCAAAGCCCAAGCATTGAAAATTGGTATAGCTTTATGTCTATTATTGTAAAAATAAGTAAAGATTGAGTAACCTAAACTAGGAGTGATCAGGTCTATGCAATTCTCCATTATATCCTCGAAAGCCATATCAATAGCTTTCTTGTTCTGGTTTGAGCCGGGGAGAAGCTTGAGAAATTTGTTTGAGTAATTTGGTTTTCCCTTCTCCTCACCTCCTTGCTCCTTAGCTTCCCCAATGGAAGATGCCATACTCAGCTCTGGTTGGCTCATCTTTGAAATATGAATATCTCTCAGCTCTACAAATTCTATTCACTTCACACTTTCTGCTATTACTCTGGGAATCACAACTCTCTTCAGAAAACTTTGAATACAAAAAACAATGAGGTCCTGTCTATTTATCATTGAGAATTGAATGCGTGCAGTTGACAAAATCATTATAAATCCATCTTCAATCACTTCTGCATTCAATTTCACACATCACCAATTTAAAATCAAGGCTAGCCATGGCTTGGATGTTGACAGGTTGATTTTAAAACTTAGAAATAAAGCGTGAAAGCAATGATCACAGCTTTTAGCTTTACAACCCTTAATTACTGATAAAAATCCTCAATCAAATCTGATTGGATGGAATTTTAATTTTCTCTAGCTTGGTAGTGTAATTTTTCACGTAGCAATGACTATCATCACTCTTTATTAATGAACACTTAACCAAATTTGATTATGAGATCGAGCGAACAAAGGCTCTTGCGATCTCTGAAAGAAATGTTAATCCTGGGTTAAGCTTGGAGATTTAACGACAAAGCCATTCTGATGATCTCGAAATGAATTTCTAACTCATGACTTAACTTGGAGATTTATAGACCATCGTTGATCCCAAAGACGATCAATGGTCCTTAGACTATCCTTGAAACTCATGATAACCCGACCACAATTCAAAGAATGGGCGACTGAAAGCACTCTCCAGTTCTCATGATTTTAAAATCAACCATGGTTTAATTCAGAGAATGAGGAACCAAAGACTTCACCTATTCTCGCAATCCTTCTTTTAACTCAACAACCATTTGGAGATCCAACGAACAAAGCCTTTCTTAAACTCGAGCACTTGAAACCTTGACCATAGTCTTATCTGGAGATCCAGCGACCACCTCCATCTCTTAATCTCTGAATGCATTTTTTAACTCCTTATTTATCCCACGATTTAGTGAACAAAGGCATCTCATATTATCTAAGAGAAATATTTTACCATGGTATCATTTGGAGATTGGGCAAACAACTTTAATCTCTCAATCTCTGAATACTTTTCATAACTTGGGTTACATTCTGAGATTCAACACTAGCTGTTGATCTTGGAAGCAATTAATGGTTGTTGCTAGTTCTCTTAATATTTTAAACCATTATCATTTAATCATGAGATTCAGTGAATACAATATTCATTGAATCTCCCAAAGTTTGAAACACTAATCATTTTATTCTAAGATTAGGCGACCGAGGGAAATATACCTTTACCATTGCTTTGTTCTCCAAATCGCTGAATAACTTAGGGCTTTACTAACTGATTATGAGACTACACGAATGCCTTATTCATTGAGTCACTAAATGATTTGGAACTTCGCCATCTTTTCCTGAGATCCAACGACTGAAGAAAATTTCACTTTTAATAGACTTTGCCAAATTATGTTGTTAGAGCCGCCAAACTTAGTGAACAAGAAATCATGCCTCAACCGCTGAGTTGCTAGAAAACTTAGAGCCTGATTGCACAATTTATATATTAAGAGATAACTACCATGCTAGGTCACTGAATGTCAAGAGAAAACCACCAAAGATTAAGAAATTAGGAGAACACAGTTGTGAATTCGCTGAAAGAAAGACTAATTGTGACCAAAACTGGGAGATTCAACGACCAAAGGAAAACTTAACAAGATTCTAACACACAGTCGCTAGTTCACTAAATAAAAGGGTAACATAGAACATTATTTCATGATTCAGAAAACACTTAAGGAAAAGAATGATCACATGCACAATTTCAAATCTTAAGTGGCCAGAAAGGTAACACAGAAATACAAGAACTAGGGAAAACTTGAGAAATGCACTAACAATTAAACCTACCAAGGGAAAAAAGACCTAAGGAAAGGGTTTAAAAGCATAAGCATGATTGATTTTGAGAAATTTTAAACCCTAGATGGGATAAAGAAATTTGCAGAGACATAGAATAATGACCTGAAGCAAAATTCTCAAAAAATTGAAAATATACCCAACAAAGACCACAAAGAATTGAGAGATAAGGGAAGATTTGGAAAAAAAGGGATGTGGAGAAGAAGAAGAAGAAGAAATGGATCATGGAGGGACACACATCCTAAAAATATCCCCATATGATCCATTAACAAGCTCTAGTAAGACCACTTGACTGGAAAAATAAATTCATCTCAGAAGATAACATATGTTGAAGAAGATGATGTTGATATGTCCACATTAGGAAAGACATTCCAGAGGGGATAATTCAGCCAAATTTATCAAAGGATATCATATGTAACACAAGATAACCAAGGAAGATGGAAGGCTTAGGTTGTAGTACCTCCTCCAAGCACCAGTATGGATGATCTAACTCTAGAAGACTACATGATGGAGGAAGTTGACCTAGGTGAACCCAATTGTGAGGGTGGTAAGGCATTGGCAACATTAGGTTTGAAACAATTGTTCAAATATTTGGATAAGGATTAAACATAAGTTTAGGGTCTCAAAGTATGGGTTGCAACTCTGAAGGATTATGTGACAAAGATACTTGGTCCTATTGACCAGGATCATCTTGAGGATGCATTGCAGCCAACACTTGAAAAGAGAAAACAACTAGAATCTACAAATCCTTTTGTGAAATAATGTATAGAGTGGAGGTCCAAATTTGAATAATTTAGAGTTGAAACCATTTGTATTATTTTGAAGCATTTTAAAGAACAATCCTTATTGAAGTGAATATATCATTGATTTGATGGAGGGAGCACAAGGGATTGATAATAATATAGAATGGTAGCAAAGAGAACTCCAAGATTTAAAGATAATAAGGATGAAGTGCTTTCAAATTTTGGTAAAGATATATGAGGGTATAAAGCTAGATAATTTTGATGAATGGATCAATGCCATTAGTGTCACCATTGAGGGATATCATAAAACCCTAGTAAGTCTTGAAAAGAGAAGAAAGGATGTTATGCTATGGGTAGAGAAGATAGATGAATTATTTGAGGGAATTGAGCTAGAGTTATATGAATATGAGAATAAATAAATGTTATACTCCACAAAGAACATTGACCAGTAATTTATCATAATTATGGCTTGTATAAACACCAAAGAATATTTGCAACAATTGTTCTATTTCAAAGAGGACACGAGGAATATTATGGAGCATATAGAAGAGATTCAAGTGTTGACTTAAAAGATCACTTCATTCCAAGAAAAGAAGCACAAATATTTGGAGTCCATAGAGTTGCCAAATTTTGATGAAGTTCAAGAAATGATAGAGAGACTTCGCAAAGCTCACCCCGATATTCTTCTAGAAAACTAAGTGTCATTTTGACACTTAGTAATTTTATAGACTTCAATAATTCTTTGATACTTAGCCAATTTTTAGTCATGCATTTTTTGGTGTTCCAAAACCTCAAAAATCTAGGGTCACCAATTTTTCATACTTAGCCATTTTTTGAAGATGCATTTTTTAGAGGTCCCTAACTCTGAAAATTCAGGGCACACATTTTGGAATTGTATTTTTCATTTTCAATCAATTTTTGGTTAAATTGCATGTCTCTTTGGGATTCTTTTTGTAATTCCAGTTGTCTCTATTAGTTACAAGAAAAAGGAGTAGTTAGATCCATGCATTTTGGGTGGATTCATCAAGGAGAAGATCAAACCATGTGAATAAAAAGGGAAGAAATAGTGAGCTACAATTTGATTTCCAACATTTTTGGGACTGATTCTAGTCCGACCTTTCATGTGTTTGATGTGTAAATGGATGGGAATCCATGAAAACTTGTTAGCAATCAGTTTAGGAGTAGTTTTACATTGCATCAAACTTTAGATTTAATTTTATTTTCACCATGTTTTGTGTAGATAAACTACGGGTTTCTTATTTTCTAAGTTGAAGCACTATATAATTTCATTATAGAGATGTAATTAAGGTTGATATTTTAACGCAATAAAGCTATATTCTATTGGTGCTTCATTCATGGTGTGATTATTCTACTATCTATACAAAATTAATGAATATGTGCATGTTGATTCATTTATTTTAGAGAGCCAACTATGTTTTATTGTGAATGTATCTGCAATCAATTAGTTTAGAGTTTATCATTTTTGTTTCATCTTGTTGTGATGAATGATTGGAAAAATTTGATCTATTGATTTAAAGATAAATTTGTCTCATGTGTGTTCACATCTAGTGGCTTCATGATTTGATGAGTTTTGAAAATATTACATTTGGGTAAAGTTTCTTCAAAAGATTGCATCTTCTTAACATGAAATTGTGAGTTCATCTAATTAATGTTTCATGGGTTTTCATCTTTTCATCATTTAATTTGTAGGTGTGATTCAATGATGGTTTATGTTTGTTAGATTTCATTTCCAGCAAATTTTCTTATTATTATTGTTACTCAATCTTTTGATGTTTTTTGGAAATTAGTTAACATAGCGAATCATCGTAAGTTTTAAAATTAGTTTTTCATTGTTATGAAATTGTTTACATTGAAAATTAAGAAAATATAAAAAAGTTTTAAAGTTTGTTTCGCAACCATCAAACGATTGAGCCAGAAAAGGCCTCCTCATGAACAATCACATTTATCTTGATTTGAGCTATTCAGGTGTTTGACAGAAAACCTTACGTAACCTTGGGAATAAATCCATTTTTTTTTCAAGAGGGGAATTGAAATTTCAAATTCTTAGAAATTGACTTGTGTAAACCCAACTCTCAACACATACAATGCTTTCTTGAGTTTGCAAGCCACGTCTTGATATTTTGAGAGTTTGAAACTATCTAGTTACTCAATGTAGAAATTTTCCTCAAGTATCCCATTCAAAATTATAGAATTAAAATCCATTTAATAAACCTTAAAGTTTTTGTGTGCATCAAAGTTTAAGAACGTCCTAATGGATTCAATTTTGGCCACCAGAGAAAATTTTTCTTCAAAATATATTCCTTCAATTTTAATATAGCCTTTTCATACTAATCTTTCTTTGTTTTTGGTACCTTGTCAATCTTCATTTAATTTTTTTTATAAATACCTACTTTGTTCCAATTGCATTTTTGTCTATTAGTCTGAGTACCAGTTCCCATATTTGGTTTTTCTGTATTAAAACCAATTCTTCTTCCATAGATTTTATCCAACTTTCATTTTTTGTTGGATTCCACATTCTTTTTGGTTCTATTTTAGAAAGAAAACAATAATTTGACTATCTCTATTCTAGTCAATCTTTTTCTTGTCTAAATGCATTTATCAATGTTTCTTATGATCTAACTAAATTCTAAATTTGATCTCTTTGAACATACCTAGTAGGTGTCTTTGGAGTTTGTTCTGATTCTTTTCCTTCACTTTTGAAATTTGTATCTTCACTTTCCAATTATTTATCATTATGTTCCAGAGCATCTCTTTCTTCTTTCAGTGTAACATGGACGTATTCTATTTCAATTTCTAGTTCAACGGTAATTTGATTCCATGTTTTACTGACCTTGACATTTTCACTTTCTACTAATTTATTTAGTCTAAAATTATAGCACTGGAAAGCCTTTCTTTTTAGAGAGCATCCTAAGAAAATACCTTCGTATAATATTGCATCAAGTTTTCATAGATTACCTTCATCTATTTTGATGTACCATTTTCTCCAAAAAAAATCTAAAATATTTAATATCAGGTGCCTTTCCCAACCAAAACTAATAAGAGGGCTTTGTATGATTCACTCTAATTTACACTCTATTGAGGAGATAAATTGTGGTGTATACAACATCTCTCTATTAGACATTCGATATATTTTCATCTTTCATGGTGCAGGAGCATGTAGGCTCACTCCCAAACATGTTTAGAATTTTGGATTGTACTAACCTTAGCCAAGTCATTAGGTTTTATTTTGACCTTAGAAGGGCTTGCTAGTGTGTTCCTAGGTGGACTAGACTAGGTTCAATCCATCCTAGATGTTTATGCTTTACTAGTGGTTAATGCTAGATTAGGCCTTAGTGGGAAAATGGATGTAAAAGAATCCAAAAGTCTTCTAGAATTAGTTTGGATTAGGAAAATTCCTTAGAAGGCTTAAATGATCCTCCTACATCATTTAAGAGGAGTTAGTGGTCACTTAAGATAGTTTGGAAGCAATGATGAAAAGTTGCTATAATGTTGTCATGACAACATTTGCATTTTTGGCAATGTTGCATCCAACATCGACAACTTTGATCCCCTATAGAGTTAAGGGTTTTAATGAATGATTAGTGGCATAAAAACTAGGAAAGGGCATTTTTTAGTTGAGATATGATCCCATTTCCTAAGGCAAGATGTATTAGAAAGTTTTTGAGTTTGAATAAGAGAGTGTGTTAAGATTTGCAGTGACATTAGATTGGTTTTGTGTGCACGAGTGAATATATGTATTGAAGTGTGGAAGTTAGTGTTAGTTCTATGTAGTAGGGAAAATTAAAAGTATTTTCTATTTGGTAGCATATAGGTTTTGAGTTCATTAGGTTAGTCTACAAAATTATTTTGTAAGTAGTATAGTTGCTGGTGTTCACAGGGTAAGTTTTGAAAGAATGGCTCCCCCATAGAATCCAATCATGGGAAACACTAGGGTTTGGATTAATATGTTAGGGGAGACCTTGTGTAGTGTAAATATACAAGGAGGAATCATGAAGAACCAAATGACCATTTTTAAGGTCATGCCCTAGGTGAGACCAGAGAACCCGACTAGGTGTATGATAGAGAAGAATTAGTGTGTAATTGAAGGGGACATAATGAAGGCATGAATGTAGTATGGTTTCATATAGACCATAGACATATTGTTACCTAGTAATGAGATTAGGCATTGGCCAATCCATTAAAATATATTTCTAGATAGAAATCAGTAACTAGCATAGAAATAGCCCTATTAGCCCTATTAGCACTATAAACTAGGAATCTATTGTACAGAGGCCCTAGAACCCTAAAAACCACAAAATATCTAAGGTATCCCAAAAGGGTATCCAAATGTGAAGTTATATTTTGAAGTCATTTGGAAGTTTTTAGAAAGAATCAAGAAAAGCACCCCGTCTAGGGCTACTAGAAACTATTAGGCCTAATAAGCCAAGGGTATGGTAGATATTGAACCCAATGAGAAAGATCTTTATGTCCTATTAAAATGGGATCATTAGGGATATAAAATTATGTTTTAGTGAAGAATGCACCCCCTCCAGCACTTGGAAAGAATTCATGGTGAATGAGCTCATGGAGTCATCCAAGGAAGAGTGAAACATTAAGGTAGTCTAAATGGTAGTTATCCTTCAAGGTGAAGCACAAAGAGATTTAATCATAGAGATGAGTTGGGATAGTCTTAGGCTAGATGAATAAATACTATTGAAGTCCTAGAAGAGAGTTTGGTACTTTTGAGAAGATAGGACAAGTAAGGTCCTAGAGAGGGATTTGTGCAAGTACACCAAGGAGAATATCTATCATATTGGTATTAGAGCCATTTAGATTAGGCTTGTGGTGAATGTTACAACCATAGGAGTCAGTAGGAGACTCTACAATGGTGACCAATGTTGAGTTGGAAAAGGTGGAAGAGAAAGAGGAAGAAAATAGATTGCTCCGAGATAGGCTGGCTCAACTAGAACAAAAAGTGGATGAAGTAGATGAGAAGGCTAAAGAAGTTAAAGACAAGATAGATGGAAAGAAAAAAGAGATACTCTTAGAGGATGAGGTCCCTGAACTAGACCCTATCCTAGTTGAAGAACCCTTCTTGAAGGCATTGAAAGCCTTGAGTGGAAAGGCATTAGAAGGAATTCCAATCTTTAATGGAAAGATGGAACCAGAGGTAGTCCTAGACTAGATTGAAGGACTAGAAAACCATTTTGAATGTGATTGTATTGTGGAAGCCCAAAAGGTCAAAGTGGATAACGCTATATTGAGAGGCCCTGCACTCACTTGGTGGAAATTTATCCAAGATGTGAGAGAGAGAGAAGGAAGACAAGAAGCCTATTTCTACATGGAAGGCAATGGTAGCTAAAATCAGAGGTGCTTATGTGCCTAAGGATTATGAAATCCAATTTCACAAGAGAAGACAAAGTCTTAGACAAAAAGACTTAGATGTGAACTCCTATACTAAAGAGTTCCAAAGGCTATGCATGAGGTCAAGAGTTGTGGAAGATGAAAAGGTGAAGGTATGTAGGTACCTTAATGGTCTCAAGTGGACTATACAAGATGAAATGAGTCTACTAACCCCTAATACTATTTAGAAATGCCACCAAATAATAGTGAAGGTAGAGGAGAAGTGAAAAAAGAAACAAGATTCTAGCACTGCTAGAGGTAGAGGCAAAGGAAGAGATAATAGAGGACATAGAGGGAGATATGGTGGAAGAAATTCAGAGAACAAGTTTGAAGGAGAAACCAAACTTACTAAGCAAAAAGAGGGGAGTTCAATTAGAGGGAATTCCAGTAGAGGAAGAAGCTCCAATAGAAATTGGGGAGGAAGAAGCAATAGCCAAGGCATAGGTTCTTACTTTGCCACTATGAAGTGTTACCACTGAAATCAAATGGGACACCTTTCCTACCAGTGTCCAGAGAAAAGTTCTACTTCTCATGGAGGTGACAAGAGGGTAAACTATGTTCAAGAGGAGCCTAGTAGTGGAAGTAAAAACCTCCTTGAGGTACCCCTGGAGTCAGAGGAAGGTGAGAACCTAATGATGAGAAGGATACTAATAAAGGATCCAGTCAAGGAGGAGCCAAGTTAGAGGAGGTCACTATTTAGAGTGAAGTGCAAGATGATGGGAAAAGTTTGTAGAGTCATCATAGAATCAGGGTCTATTAACAAAATAGTGTTAGAGGAGGTAGTCAACAAACTAAAAATGAAAAGGATACCACATAGCGATCCATACAAAGTCACTTGACTGAATAAAGGACAACATGTCCTTGTCAATGAGCAAGCATGGGTGGAATATTCAATTGGGAAATATAAGGACAAGGTGTTGTGTGATGTCCTACCTATGGATGCATGCCACCTAATCCTTGGTAGGCCATGGAAATTTGACAGATAGGCCATGCATGATGGAGAAAAGAATTCTTATTCTTTCAAGAAGGACAATGTGACTTTTAAGATAAAGTCACTGCTAGAGGATGGAGAAGTGAAGTCATCAGGCCCAAATGTGTTAATGGTCAATGAAAAGGAGTTCATAGAAGCCTTAGAAGAAGGAGAGGGAGTTGGTTTTGCACTTGTGTTGAATCCAAGAGAAGAGATTGCAGACAAGACAATCAAAAAGAAAAAGTTGCCTAAGGAAGTGCAGGAAATACTGTAGGAGTATGAAGGCATTGTCAATGATGGACAACCATCAACCCTAACCCCTAAGAGAGATGTAAGTCATAGAATAGAATTCATCACTAGAGCTACCCTTCCCAAAAAAGTATCCTATAAGATGAACCCTCAACAAAATGAGGAAATTTCCAATAACTCCTAAGCCAAGGTTTCATTAGGAAAAGTATTAGTCCTTGTGCCGTACCCACTGTATTAGCACCTAAAAAGGGAGGAACTTGGAGGCTATGTATTGAATCAAGAGAAATAAATAGGATAACCATTAGGTATATGTTCTCTATCCCTAGGATAGAAGACATAATGGACTACCTAGCAGAAGCCAAACACTTCACTATGATTGATCTGAAGAGTGGTTACCACCAAATTAGAATCCATGAGAAAGATGAGTGGAAGAAAGCCTTCAAAACCATAGAGGGTTTATATGAATGGCTTGTCATGCCATTTGTGCTCTCAAATTCCCCCCTCCACATTCATGAGACTCATGAATGAAGTCCTTAAAGACTACATTGGTAAATTTTTGGTAGTGTATCTAGATAATATAATAATCTATAGTGAGACCAAGTATGAACATCTCAAGCATTTGGAGATTGTTTTCAAGCAGCTACATGAGAAGAAATTGATGATAAATTTGGAGAAATGTGAGTTCATGAGGTAGGAGCTAGCGTACCTTGGGTTTGTATTGTCTCAAGGTAATCTAAAGATGGACCCTAGCAAAGTGGAAACCATTCTCAATTGGCCAAATCCTAAGACAACAACAAAGGTAAGAAGCTTTCATGGTTTAGCTCAATATTATAGGAAGTTTATAAAGAAATTCAATGCTATTTGTGCTCCTATTCTTGATACCATAAAAGGAGGGATGAAAAATAAATTTATTTGGAATGAGAAAGCTAACCATTGATTTGAATTTTTGAAGAAAAATATTTCCACTCATCCAATCTTAACCTTTCCAAGTTTTGAGAAATTATTCACAGTTGAGTGTGATGCTAGTAATGTGGCTATAGGTGCTACCTTGAGCCAAGAGGGTAATTCAGTGGAATTTCATAGTAAAAAACTTAGTGATGCTAAGAAGAAGTACTCTTCTTATGACTTAGAGATGTATGCTCTAGTCCAAGTGCTAAGAAAATGGAGGCACTACTTGCTTCCAAAGGAGTTTGTGGTCTTTTCTGACAACCAAGCATTAAGTTTCTTGAATTCACAAGACAAACTTAGTCATAAGCATATGAAGTGGGTAGAGTATTTGCAGGCCTACACCTTCAACATCAAACACAAAAAGGGATTGAAGAATAAGGTAGTAGATACTTTAAGTAGAAGAGCTCTAACTGTTCAAGAGATACAACTGCAGAGCATGGGTGTTGACAAATTCAAAGACCTGTATGGAGGAGATGAAGATTCTATAGAAATCTACAAGGTATGCCAAGAATATAAAAATCATTTTCATAGTCAATTCTCTGAATATACTTTGCAGAGTGGTCTATTGTTTAAGGGAGATAATTGTGTGTCCCTAGAGGGTCTATAAGAGAGAATCTAATCCAAGAGAAACACAATGGTGCACTTAGTGGCTATTTTGGTGTCAATAAAACCTAAGAACTAGTTCAGAGGTTTTTTTTTTAGCCTAAGATGAATTTAGATATCAGGAAGTATGTAGAAGGATGTGTTGTGTGTCAAAAGGAAAAGGGTACATCTTCAAATGCATGCCTTTACCAACCTCTTCCCATTCATAGCAGACCATGGGAGTGTTTAAGAATGGATTTTGTGGTGGGTTTACCTAAGACCAAATAGGGAATGGATAACATTTATGTTATTGTGGATAGATTTAGTAAGATGGCACACTTTGTACCCTGCAAGATAACTCATGATGCAAGTCAAATAGCTTCCCTATTCTTCAAGGAGGTAGTCAAAATACATGGTTTACCATTGAGCATAGTGTCAGATAGAGACACAAAGTTCATGAGTCATTTTTGGAAGACTCTATGGAAGACACCAACTTATCTTTTAGATCTGCATACCATCCTTAGACTGATGGTCAAACTGAAGTAGTAAATAGGAGTCTTGGTAACCTCCTAAGGTGTTTAACTATGGAGTATGGTCAAGCTTGGAACCAACTCATTGGACATGCATAATATGCCTATAATGACATAGTGAATAGGAATACTGGTAAGAGTCCTTTTGAGATAGTTTATGGCCTTCATCCTAGAGGAATATATGAGCTCAAAGATCTAAAGGATGGAGCCAAGGGAAGTAGCTATGTAGAAGAATTTTCACATGCTATGCAAGAGGTCCATGAGACAGTGAAGAAAACATTGACTAAAAATACAGAGAAGCTTAAGAACAAGGTGGATGAAAGAAAGAGGGATGTCCAATTCAAAGTTGGGGATCTAGTGATGGTCCATCTCAATAAGGAAAGATTGTAGAAAGGAGTGCCTCATAAGCTTCAAATGAGAAGAATTGGTCCATGTACCATTCTAGCTAAATATGGCACCAATGCATACAAGGTGGAATTACCAAAGGAGAGTGGTTTATCTCTCATGTTCAATGTAGTAGAATTGGTCTTGTATAAAGGACCAACACCAGATCTAGATTAGAGTCTAACTGGGTCATACAGGAGGTGGAAGAAATCAACTTACCATCTACACCAAACAAGAAGGTATAGTGCATACTGGATTGAAGATTCTATAGACAAACCAAAAAGAAGGCGTAAAAGGAACATCTAGTGAAGTGGCATGGAAAAACATATGCTGATGCTACATGGATCAAGGAGACATAGTTCAAAAAGTTTGTAGTGGATTCCAACTTACTCAATCCAAGGATATATTGAAGCTTTTTCATTTGGGGAGGATGGTGCAGGAGTGCCTAGGATCACTCCCAAACATGTTTACCATTTTGGCTTGTACCAACCTTAGACAAGTCAGTAGGCTTTATTTTGACCTTAGAAGGTCTTTCTAGTGTGTTCCTAGGTGGATTAGACTAGGTTCAATCCATCCTAGATGTTTATGCTTTACTGGTGGTTAATGCTAGATTAGGCCTTAGTGGTAAAATGGATGTAAAATAATCCAAAATTATTATAGACTTAGTTTGGATTAGGAAAATGCCTTAAAAGGATTAAATGATGTTCCTACATTGTTTAAGAGGAGTTAGTGGTCATTTAAGACAATTTGGAAGTAATGATGAAAAGTTGCTATAATGTTGTCATGACAACATTTCCATTTTTGGCAAATGTTGCATGCAACATCGACAAATTTGATCCCCTACTGATGTAAGGGTTGTAATGAATTCTTAGTGTCCTAAAAACTAGAAAAGGGCATAGTTTAGTTGAGATATGATCCCATTTCCTGAGGCAGGATGTATTAGAAAGTTTTTGAGTTTGAATATAGAGAGTGTGTTCAGATTTGTAGTGACAGTCGACTGGTTTTATGTGCATGAGTGAATATATGTATTGAAGTGTGGAAGTTAGGATTAGTTATGTGTAGTAGGGGAAACTCTAAGTATTTTATATTCAATAGCATATAGGTTTTAAGCTCATTAGGTTAGTCGACTAAATTATTTTGTAAGTAGTATAGTTGCTGGTGTTCACAAGGTGAGTTTCAGAAGAATGATTCCCCCATAGAATCCAACTGTGGGAAACACTAGGGTTTAGATTAATATGTTAGGGGATCCATTGTATAGTGTAAATATGCAAGGAGGAATCATGAAGAACCAAATGGCCATTTTTAAGGTCATTCCCTAGGCAAGACCAGAGAACCCAACTAGGTGTATGAAATAGAAGAATTAGTGTGTAATTGTAGGGGAAAGAATGAAGGCACACATAAAGTATGGTTTCATATAGACCATAGACATATTGTTACCTGGTAATGAGATTAGGCATTGGCTAATCCATTAACATATATTTCTAGATAGAAATTAGTAACTAGCATAGAAATAGCCCTATTAGCCCTATAAACTAGGAATCTACTGTACGGAGGACCTAGAACCCTAAATCCTGTAAAATCTCTAAGGTCTCCCAAAAGGGTATCCAAATGTGAAGTTATATTTTAAATTCATTTGGAATTTTTTATAAAGAATCAAGAAAATCACCTTGTCTAGGGCTAACAGAAACCATTAGGCCTAATAAGCCAAGGGCATGGTAGATATTGAACCCGGCGAGAAAGATATTTATGTCCTATTCAAATGGGATAATTAGGGATACAAAAGGATGTTCTAATGAAGAATGCACCCCTTGAAACACTTGGGAAGAATTCATGGTGAATGAGCCCTTGGAGTCATCCAAGGAAGAGTGAAACATCGAGGTAGTCTAAATGGTAGTTATCCTTCAAGGTGAAGCACAAAGAGATTGAATCATAGAGATGAGTTCAGATAGTCTTAGGCTAGATGAGTAAAGACTATTGAAGTCCTAGAAGAGAGTTTGGGAATTTTGAGAAGATAGGACAAGTAAGGTCCTAGAGAGGGATTTCTGCAAGCACACCAAGGAGAATATCTATCATTTCAACATTTTCTTGGCAATCTCAACAATAGTTATATTCTTCCTTTCAACAAGTCCATTTTTCTATGGAGTACTTGGTGTAGATAATTTCCTTCTAATTACATATCTTTCATATAATCTATTAAATTCAAATGATGTGAATTATTCTCCTCTATTAGACCTTAATAACTTAATTCTAACATCCATTTCATTTTCAACCATGGGATAAGTGCACAAAGATGGGGGACCAAAAAGGGTATAAGATGCCACTTTTTCCTGAAATTAGCAAACTCTAAAATTTGATGAGAAATTGAAGATTTCTAGAGTCAAAATATGAAGATGTGAGAAGAAAAAGAGTTGCATGACTCTAAATCTAGTTTCTAAACTACTAATTTATTTTGAAAATGGTGGAGATTAAGGTCCTGAAAAAGGGGGAGCATAAAAAGTGGTCTTGTTTTTTATGAAAAAACATAACATAACGTCTAGTGTTCTCCCCCTAAAATGTTAACTTTTTATAGAATTTTTTTAATCACTTTAGTGAGAAGTTAGCTAACACCATGTAGTTTATCCCTCTGAGTAAGTGGTTTGGGGTCATGTCAAATGCCTTGAATGGGTACTCGACTTGGATCTAGCTTTTTCCCCTATTCTGCCTCATTTTCCACTTCTTCTCGACATAATTCTAGCATCTTGAATTGAAAACCTGAGATTCTTTACGTCAAGGTCAAGGTCAACCTCTTAGGTCAAGGTTGACCTCAACCTTGACCCTAGGGTCTGGGATCCTTGGGGTTAGATTCTGGTTTCAGGGTTTCATCAAAATCTTGTCTTTTTCCTCTTCGGGGCCACTATTTCTCAAGTTAAGTGTCAAATTATCAAATTAATATTTGAGGTGGACCTTTCTTGAGTTTTGTATAGGATTCATAATTTATTATTAGAGATTATCCTTGCTTTTTGTGCCTAATGCTCAAATTAACTTTGGGGTTGGCCTTACCTTGAATTTTGTGATAAGGCTCTTAAATAATTATTTTTATTTCTATATTAAGGGTGGTCCCCTTCTAGAGTTTTGTGTCAAGACTTTCATTTAATTTCCTCTCCATGTGCACTTCTCTAGATTTTTGTCCCATGGACCCTTAATTATTGTTTTCTATGTGGTCTCTCTAGAAGTTTGTGCCCTAGATCACTATAAAAGGGAGCCTTCCTCTCTCATTTTCTCCATCAAGTTTTCATGCTCAAGTTCTCTCAAGCAAGAAGATCAAGCATTCAAGCCTTCAAGCATTCAATCATTGAATTCATCAAGGAGATCCATTAGAAGCCATTAAAGGATTCAAGCTCTATAGAGCCCTCTTGTTGAAGATTCTTCCATCCATTTCCATCCAAGCCTCTTCCTATTCCAAGATCCATTCAAAATTGGTGTTGAAGATCTAAAGAAAATTGATTTGAGACATCCTACATTCAATTCTACATTCATTTGGAGCATCCATACTTGTGGATTCAAGGATTTGAATCCTCCACAAGGGTTTCAACATAAGCAAGGTGTATTATTCCATTTACTTTGTTTATTCCAGTAATTTCAATTCAATTTCAAGGTTAATTCATAAATTAGGGTTTGACTAAGGAAAACCCCTCCCCCAACAAACAAAACCATTTTTCTTGCAAGTACAGGTGCAGGACAACAAATTAAAGTGCAGATATGGATACCCTTTTCACCGAACTTTTAGGATCTGCAAACAAAATTTTTGTCGGAGTTGTTTTGGGTCAAGGATGACCTTTAGTGGGGGCTAAGATTGTGCCCTGCTATTTGGGTCAAAGTCAACCTCCCTCAGAAAAGAAAAAGATTTCTGGGTTTTGTAGATCTCATAGTTTCGGTTCAAAAGCATGGAATTCAATAGTTTTTGAGACCGTCTAACAAGGTTTTCAGCTGATTCTTTTTCAGAGGTAAGTACCTTTATTTCTTCATTTCAACATTAGCATTTTCAGATTTACATTCCATCCCCTTAGAATTTACATGTATGTGTAAAATATTGGTTTTGGGGTCTCTTTTATGTGCAAACCATTGTTCTAGGACCCCATCCATATTTTATATTATACACTCATAAATGAGCCAAAATATACACCCAACATCGTACTTGTTGGTTTTTGACAAAAATAAAACATACTTATAGAAGAAATTAGGGTTGAAAATCTTAATATAGTTAGAATTCAAAAAAATATATGGATAGATAGATAATAGAGAGATCTATAAGATCCCATTGTTTGATTTTATCGTTATTGAACCACATACAAACCTGATAGGGAGAACACATGAAAAAATGTGATTTTTTTGTATGTTTGTTAGAAATCACATCTTAGACATGTTTTAGTCATCCAAGCCTTTGGGTTGGATGCCCAAGGAAAATTGAAGCCTTAGGATTGGTGTTTCTTAATGTAGTTAATATGGTACACACCATATACAAGTAAAAAAGATCCAAAACCTTCCTCATTTCCTATTTCTCATATTGTTGGATACTTCACATATGGAATATGATATATATGGTGCATGCCATATGTGTTGTATACCATATGTGAAGTATGAAACAATAAAATCAATCTCTCTCTCTCTCTCTCTCTCATACACACACACACACATCCTCTCTTTCACCATATCTCTCTCCCTCTCCCCTTCTCATCCCCTCTCTTTCTTGACACTTTTCACCCCCTCTCTCTAAAGGGGTCCTATGATACATTAATGTATCTTAGGACCCCTTACAACCCCTTAGGATGCCTTACCATAAATTGAAGTATGGTAAGGGGCCATAAGGGGTCCTAGGATACATTAATGTATCATAAGACCCCTTACGATACATTAAAGTATGGTAAGGGGTCCTAAGGGTTCAAAAGGGGTCCTACGATATGTTGTTGGAATATTGGAAGATTTAATGTGTTTTCATTGGTGTCAACATATAGAGGAATCATAATTGATGTCAACACATTAGAGGAATAATAGGAATTGATTAGAAGAGTTATTTGTTTGTTTCTATCTTAACTCTTGCAGGTAAGCCAATAGAAGAGGATGTTGAGAGGTCTAGTAAGGATATAATATTGTAGGAATGAAGTTGCACATGTGGGATATTGTTGAAAAAGGTCAAAAATTACTTCACTCCAAGTTTCATAGGATATCATGAAGATTTGGGCATGATTCAAGGTCAGAATTGACGACTAGAAGACATGGTGATAGATAGTGTTGATAGGAAGACAAAAAGAGGTTCGGTGTGCATAATTAAGTTATAATTTTTTGGAGAAAACCTAGGCATGTGTTTGGGACATACTCAAGTGTCTTCAATTAAGAGGTTTTGTACTTCATAGGTCTGCATGACATATTTTTATTATCTCAGAGCCTTGTTGCCGACATTCTTAAGGTTTGGCGGAAAAAGGTTTGGAAAATCCAATGGCTATGGTGGATTTGTGTATTTGAGTGTTTATCATGATGCTATAGGATTTTATTTAAGTATGTGCATGATGATTTGGTGATACACATGGACCAAACAGATCAAATTTGTGGAATTTTTGGTCAATATTAATATTAATATTTTTATTTCTATTCTTGGTCGATTGGGTTGGTAAGTCATGTTGCACAATTGGTAAACTATGAAATATGGTAGATTTATGATCTTGAGGTGGTTGTTATAGGTTGTGGATATGAATTGATAGTTAGAGATGGATTTGTGATGAAGGGTGCTCCCCTTAAAACCACAAATACATAACAGAAATAGAGACACAACAATAATTTGCAAGAATAGAAAATGAGCTTATTATCTCCACAAGTGTGGAATTAAAATTTTTAGAATTACAATATGCAAAGTCACATGGACATTTTGCTTATAATATTTTGTAAGAAAAACCCTCGAATAACTATCCAGAACTACCCTAGAAAACACTACGGGCCCTTCTTATATAGAAAAATATTCACTGCCTAAGAAGGTTTCAAAATTTTAGCCATTAAGGCTGACCGCCCTTAGAATTATTTTATTTTTTCATTTTTTTTACATTAGGGTCAGCTCAAAATAATTATAAATTATATTTTTAGGTAGCCCAACTTTTAGAGGCCATAAATTTTTAATCGTAGCTTTGTTTGGCTATTATAACTACTTTTCAGAAATGGCAGTTCTTGATCTACAATGCTTGACTCATGCAAGATCTAGTCAACCATGGTTTGACCTTGTTCCAGAGCCTCTAAGGCCTTCAAAACTGAGCTTAAAGATTTTGTACCTAAAAAGATCAATAACTTCACCAATATAGATGATATAACAATGAAACTCAACTTGCAGACTGATATGACTAAGATGCTCCTTACACCCAAGATGCTCCTACATAAGACACCCAGGGTAATTTGAGAAGTGACACTGCCACGTCTCAAGCATGTAGAGGAAAACCAAGATAGATAACCTCCTCCCTTGTTAGCCATGATGAATCTTCTACAAGTCATCCTTTGCATTTGACCAAATATTCTTCATATGTCCCATCCCTTATGCTTCTGCCAATACGACTATTTGGTATATCCTCAATATCCTTGGTAGCTGAAGTAGTTGCTGGAATACTCCACTTTGCTTCTATGATCCCATCTTCAATACCCCCTTTATGATATTTGGTCAGATCTAAAATGTTAAATACTGGTGAAATATTTAGCTCAGTAGGTAACACTACTTCTTAGGCATTCCTAAATCATGCTTCTTTAGTATCTTACATGGCCCAAAATTCTTCATTTTCAACTTGTTATATGTACCTACTAGAAATCTCTCCTTTCACAAATAAACCATGACTTCATCCCCAACCTAAAATTCCTTATGCCTCCTTTTCTCATTTTCCTTAGCCTTATACTACACATTCATCTTGGTAATGTGCTTCCTCACCTCCTCATGGATGCTCTTCAAATGTTATGCAAAATCCTCAGCTTCAACACTACTTATCTCTCCTTTGTCTATCTTCCTCAACTCAGAAGCATTTCTAGGACTACTTCCATATACAATCTAGAATGGTGACTTACCAGTGCTCCTATCGAAAAAATTATTGTATGCAAATTCTACCTATGGTAAAATCAAATCCTATCCCGTTGGCTTATCTCCAACCAAACATATCAGCAAATTCCCCAAACTTCTATTCACCACCATTGTTTGTCCACCAGTTTGTGGATGATGTGATAAGCTAAACTTCAAATATCTATTTAACTTCTTCCACAATGTGCGCTAGAAATATCCAACAAAATTAGTGTCTCGATATGAAACTATGCTTTTTGGTAGACCATGTAGTCTCACCACTTCTTTGAAAAAAAATTCTGCCATATGAAAAACATCATTAGTCTTCTTGCAGGGAAGGAAATGTGCCATCTTTTAAAACCTATAAACTACCACAAAAATTGAATCATGCCCCCGCTGAGTCCTTGGTAAACCAAGAACAAAGTCCATACTGATATCCTCCCATGACTTCTCTAGTACAGGTAATAGTTGATACAACCCTATATTTGTTAGAAAGTAAAGATCCCCAAGATAATTGAGAGTGGGGGGGGGGGGGGGGGGTGAATCAATTATCAGATAATTTAACCATTCAACTACTTTAAACAATATAATCAATGTACTGATCAACCATAGAAAGATAACCATACACAATTGCACAATAACACAAGATATGTTGACAAGGGAACCTCTTGAAAAGAGTAAACCCTAGTGGGAATGACGCCCACAAAATGATGCACTAATATGAAAGTTCCTTGTTAGAGGATGGACCCTATTAGGATTCTTATGAAATAAATTTAGTACATATAAATCCCTGTTAGGAGATTTTGAATCCCTGTTAAAAGATTCTAACCCGGTTAAGAGTTTATGGAAGACATAAGGACCCACTGCCCAAACAGCTTCAAAGCAAGATCTCTAAACCCACTTTCCAAAAGATCTTAGAATTATTCAATAGAATAATATGAAATATATTACCTCCTTCACACTGTGCCAAAACCACACTCTCTGCTACACAAGATCATAATTCCAAATCTTTGTACTTACAAGTCTTCCTTCATCACTGAATTAGCTCTTTTCTTCACTGCATGCATATATTCGCATCTCAATCTTCATAGTACACATTAAAACAAGGAAAAAATTCCTTCTTATATACCAAACTCAAATAATTACAAATGAGTCGGTCCTCAATTACAAAATAATAAATTCTACACGCTACACACAGAATTCACATAAAACTGTCGGCTTCCAGATACTATAACTTTCTCCAAACATATCTTCAAAGTTTGCACTGTGAACCACATCATTATTAATGAGTCTCCAACATCCCTTTAACTATGAAAAATCAGATTCCATCCCAGCTAAGAGATATCCTCCAATTTCTGAACATCGCTTCACAGAAACACTGTCTAAACACTGCTTTCACCAAAATGCTCATAACTCTCACAAATGAATGAATTTATTTTTGCACTATTAACCATAGGTTAATAACACACCAAAAAACATACCATAAACTATGCAAAATCCAATCTACAATACAACATGTGTGCAAAACAAAATTGTACCTGCTTTCCTGCTAATATCCAGAATATCAGTGTGTTGACATCAATGACAATCCAAGTCATGAATGCAACAACAACTGCTACAGAATGACTACCAAAATACTTTACATTCATTCCTAACAATCTCTCCCATTGGCATTGATGACAACATAGATGAAAAACATCCAATGTTCCAAAAATCCAGTACTGCAACATCACTGCAAAATATCAAATTAAATCTTGCTTCGTTTTCCTATTCAGCTATCTCATACAATCCACAATGTTTTTCATGTATATTTCTCCCCCATTGACATCAATGACAGAAATTCCATCACTAATTCAACAACAACTTAATGTCAAAAGACACTTTTTAGAAAAATACAATAACAAGAGTCCTCATGACTCAGCTCATAAACTCCCCCATAGAGGAAGTTTCAACATCCAATCCAGAAGAAAGATAGGGCTCATATACCACTAGATGGATGCAATCATCTGCATCAATTCTAAAAAATAGGTTGGGGCATAACCCCAAGCATACCTCTCAGATACACAAATGTATCCTTAGGTAAGGGCTTTGTAAATATATCTGCTATCTGCTCCTTTGTACTTATGTACTCCAATCTTACTTCTTTTTTTGCAACTTTCTCTCTTACAACATGATACTTGATCTCAATATGTTTAGTCTTAGAATGTAAAACAGAATTTTTTGACATACTCACTGTACTGGTGTTATCACAATGTATAACAACAAGCTCATCAAACTTTATTCCAATATCCTTCAACATCTGCTTCATCCAAATAATCTGATTACAATTATTTGCTGCTGCAACATATTCTACTTCTGATGTACTTTGTGAAGTACAATTCTACTTCTTACTTAGCCAAGAGACCAATTTTCCTCCAAGAAAAAAGGCTCCACCACTAGTGCTTTTCTTGTCATCAACACTGCCTCCCCAATCTGCATCAGTATAGGCACATAAAGTAAAATCATCAGAATTCTCATACCATAATCCATAATCCATTGTTCCTTTCAGATATCTCAGTATCCTCTTTACTGTTGCATAATGTGATTCTCTAGGTTCTACTTGAAATCTTGCTACAATCCCAACTGAATGTGCTATATCAGGTCTTGTATGTGTCAAGTACTATAATCCTCCAATCATAGATCTGTACTTTTTCTGCTCAACTGTTGGTGTCTCATCTTTGCTAGATAACTTATGTCCAGTTACCATAGGTGTTCCAACAGGTTTAGAATCTTCCATTCCAAATATTTTCAATAAGTCATTCAAATACTTAGTCTGACTTACAAATATACCTTCCTTGCTTTGTGTTATCTGTAATCCCAAAAAATATTTCATTTCTGCAATCATGCTCATCTCAAATTCAGTCTTCATTTCATCTGCAAATTTGTCACTAGCTTCATCTTCTCCTCCAAAGATAATATCATCAACAAATATAACTATAACCAACAAACCATTCTCAATTTCTTTTGTGTATAAGTTATTATCTGCTATTCCTTTTATAAATCCCAATTTCAATAAATACTTATCCAATCTTGCATACCAGGTTTTAGGTGCTTGTTTTAATCCATATAATGCTTTCTTTAACTTACATACCATATCTCCTTCTTGTGTCAAAGGAAAACCTTCAGGTTGCTCAATGTAGACTTCTTCTTCCAATTCACCATTCAAAATTGCTGACTTCACATCCATCTGATACACTCTGAATTTCTTGTAAGCTGCATATGCTAAAAATATTCTCACTGCTTCAATTCTGGCCACAGGTGCAAAAGTTTCTTCATAGTCAATTCCTTCTTGTTGTGAATATCCTTTACATACCAATCTTTCTTTGTTTCTTATCACTTCTCCTTGTTCATTTATCTTGTTTTTGAATACCCACTTTGTTCCAATCACATTCTTGTCTTCAGGTCTAGGGACCAATTCCCATGTCTTCTTTTTTTCAATCTGCTCTAGTTCTTCTTTCATAGCATTAATCCAATGTTCATCTTCACAAGCTTCATTAGTAGTCTTAGGTTCAATTTGAGAAATCAAACATAAATGTTCCTTATTTCAAGTCAAAACTCCTCTATCTAAACTTCCAATAACTTGCTCAACAGGGTGATGTCTTGAAGTATACTTGTTAGGTGTCATAGTTATTGATCTTGTTCCGACTGTAGATTCTTCTTTTCTTTCTTCTTTGTTTTCTTCTCTATTTTCTTCAGTATGACTTTCATTCAGAAAATCACTATTAGTTTCAAAAAATAATTCTGCATTTTCAATGTTGGGCTGAGGTTTTGCTTCTCCATCAGATTCATAATCAAGCATTCTCTCCTGAATTTTAAACTTCTCATCAACTTTTACATTTGCACTTTCAACAATAGTCTTAGTTCTTTTGTTATAACATCTATATGCTTTTCTTTTTAAAGAATATCCAAGAAATATTCCTTCATCATTTCTAGGATCAAACTTTCCTATATCATCATCTCTCTTTATATAACATTTACTTCCAAAAATTCTAAAACACTTAACTGAGGGTGTATGTCCAAACCATAATTCATAAGGTGTCTTGTTTGTATCTGCTCTTATTTGTACTCTGTTCATAGTGTATACTGCTATGTTCACTGCTTCTCTCCAAAAAGTCTTAGCCAAATCATTTTCAAACAACATAGCTCTTGTTGCTTTAGTTATTGACCTGTTCCTTCTTTCTGCAATAGCATTTTGTTCAGGTGTTCTAGGGGTTGAAAGTTGTCTCTTAATACCATTCATTTCACAAAAGGTGTTAAACTCTCTAGATGTAAATTCACCACCTCTATCAGATCTTAGACACTTAATCTTCATTCCAGATTCATTCTCAATTTTTCTTTTCATGATCTTAAATTTATCAAATGCTTCAGATTTTTCTTTCAAAAATGCAATCCACATCATTCTTGTAAAATCATCAACAAGAATCATAAAATACCTTTCTCCATAGAATCCTCTAGTCCTAGTAGGACCACTCAAGTCTATATGAACAATCTCCAGCTTCTCTGTCAATGTGAACTTCTTGTTGGAAAATGAACTCCTTTTCTACTTTGCCATCATACATTCTTTGCAAATCATGTTAGTAGGTTTCATAATTCTAGGTAAATCTCTTACCGCAAGTGTAGTGCTCACCTTGACAATATTATCAAAGTTTATATGACAAAACCTTTTATGCCATAACCAACTATCATCAATCCTAGTTATCAAACATGTCATCTCAGTAGGATTCAACTGAAATACATTACCTCCTGGTTCTGGATCCTTTTCCAATCAGATTTCCATCTTTATCTTTTATCACACAAGTTTTCTCAAAAAACCAAACTTGATAACCCTTATCAGCCAATTGTCCAATGCTTAGTAGATTATGTCTCAGTCCATCAACAAAGTAAACATCATTAGTGTTAGTCTTTCCATCAAGAGTAATAGATCCTATACCCTTAATCAAACAAGGTGCATTGTTACCAACCCTAATAATTCCTCCATCATAATTATCTAACTTAACAAACTTTCTTTTATCTCCAGTCATATGATGTGAAAAACCACTGTCTATAATCCAATCAGATTTCTTTTCAACTTGTGAAACTAATGCTTTTTCTTCCCTTTTATCATATTCAGAACTTTCTTCTTTAATTGCTACAAATCCTATTTCCTCAAAGTTAGCATTATCACTGTCACTTAAATGTTTTTCAATTCCTACTTCAAGATCTTCATCATTTGCATAATAACATTCTTTAGATCTCCTAGGTTTAAAGTTGCTTCTATACTTCTTAACTCTTTTAGGACATTTAGATGCAAAATGACCATATTCTTGACAAGTCCAATATTTAAAGATTTTCTTACCATCTGGTTCTCTTTTTACAAGTAATGCAATACCTTCTTCAATCTTCTTATCTTCCTTAGATCTGTTACTGCTGGCATAATCTCCATTCACACTAGTACTTCTTGTAGGTCTAATGTTAAGAGCACTGAATGTTGTTTCCATTCTAGGTAGCTCTCCTGATAATCTCAAGTTCATCTTTGTTGTTTCTAATCTTCCAAGAAGAGTCTCTCTTGAAAAGTTTGATGTACAAGGTATCACTTATTCAATCATCTATGTTGTCTGCTTGAATACTGATGTCAAAGTTCTCAAAATTTTCCATATCACTTCATTCTCTGTCTTATTACCTCCACAAGACTTTATTCCTATTACAATCTCAAACATCCTACCAATATAGCTTCTAATAGATTCATCTTCCATCATTCTGATATCTTCAAATGCACAAATCCAATTATGTAATCTAGCCTTCTTTGCATGTTCATCACCTTCAAAAGTAGAATGTAAAGCTTTCCAAATAGCATGAGATGTTTTCAAACATCTTACCTGACTATATTCATTCTCTGGTAGTGCTGACAAAAGTGCTTCTCTTGCAAGTATGTTACACATGAATAGATCTAGTTCATCTTTAGTTCCTACCTCTAGATTGTCTTCCTTAATGATAGTCTTCTCATTCTTTGTAATCAACCAATAACTTGGTCCTAAACACAATTGATGTGTCTTCATCTTTTCTTTCCAGCTATCAAAATTTACTCCATCAAACTTAGGGCTTTCTTTTCTGAAATTCACCATGGATCTCTTTAAGTTGTTAAACTTTTCTTTCAAGGACCTGCTGCTCTGATACCAATTGTTAGAAAGTAAAGATCCCCAAGATAACTGAGAGGGGGGGGGGGGGGGTGAATCATTTATTAGATAATTTAACCATTGAACTACTTTAAACAATATAATCAATTTACTGATCAACCATAGAAAGATAACCATACACAATTGCACAATAACACAAGATATGTTGACTAGGGAACCTCTTGAAAAGAGTAAACCCTAGTGGGAATGATGCCCACAAAATGATGCACTAATATGAAAGTTCCTTGTTAGAGGATGGACCCTATTAGGAGTCTTATGAAATACATTCAGTACATATAAATCTATGTTAGGAGATTTTGAATCCCTGTTAAAAGATTCTAACCCGGTTAAGAGTTTATGGAAGATAGAAGGACCCACTACCCAAACAGCTTCAAGGCAAGATCTCTAAACCCACTTTCCAAAAGATCTTAGAATTATTCAATAGAATAATATGAAATATATTACCTCCTTCACACTGTGCCAAAACCGCACTCTCTGCTACACAAGATCACAATTACAGATCTCTGTACTCACAAGTCTTCCTTCATCACTGAATTAGCTCTTTTCTTCACTTCATGCATATATTCACATCTCAATCTTCATAGTACACATTAAAACAAGGAAAAAATTCTTTCTTATCTACCAAACTCAAATAATTACAAATGAGTCGGTCCTCAATTACAAAATAATAAATTCTACACGCTACACACAGAATTCACATAAAACTATCGGCTTCCAGATACTGTAACTTTCTCCAAACATATCTTCAAAGTTTACACTATGAACCACATCATCATTAATGAGTCTCCAACATCCCTTTAACTACACAAAATCATATTCCATCCCAACTAAGAGATATCCTCCAATTTCTGAACATCGCTTCACAGAAACACTGTCTAAACACTGCTTTCACCAAAATGCTCATAACTCTCACAAATGAATGAATTTATTTTTGTGCTATTAACCATAGGTTAATAACACACCAAAGAACATACCATCAACTGTGCAAAAGCCAATCTGCAATACAACATTTGTGCAAAATAAAACTGTACCTACTTTTTTGCTAATATCCAGAATATCACTATGTTGACATCAATGACAATCCAAGTCATGAATGCAACAACAACTGCTACAAAATGACTACCAAAATACTTTGCATTCATTCCTAACAATATTCTTCTTTTCTCCTTTTTCTATTTGACATACTTTGCAACTCTATACAAACTTCTTGACATCTTCCTGCAACTGTAGCCAGTAATAATTCTCACTAACTAGAGAAAGAGTTTTATCTCGAACAAAATTTCTAACCAATCCTCCAATATGCTTCTCCTTGATGAGATTCTCCCTCATAGAACTTTGTGGAATACAAAACTGGCTCCCTCTAAATAGCATACCATCCTGGATGATGAGATCAAAACCACTTCATTCTGTCTAGAGTAATAGGTTCTGTACAAGATTTCCAAGATTCACCAAAATTAGGATCCTTTGAATACAAACTCTTGAGTTCCTTGAACCCAACCACCTCAATCTACATCTCTGTCAGCAAAATTTTCCTTCTGCTAAGTGCATCTACAACCCTGTTAGACTTTCCTCTCCTGTGTTTCAAAACAAATGTGCAACTTTGCAAAAAATCAATCCATTTCAAATGCATTTGATTCAACTTTTGTTGACTATTCAAAATATTGCAAAGCTTGATGATCAATATAAAAAACAAACTCCTTAGGAAGATGATAGTGTCTCCACTTTTTCAATGCCTGAACTATAGCATAAAATTCTTGATCATAAATAAAATATTTTCTCTTGGCATCATTTAACTTCTCACTAAAATAAGAAACATGTTTACCTTCTTGTATCAAAACAACTCCTATTGCAGTACCAATAGCATCACAGTCTACTTGAAACACCTTATTAAAATTTGTAAGTGCTAAAACATGTTGCTCTATAACTTTTTATGATGTAACACAAGCCTTTCTCAACATGTCCTAGATTCTACTAGGTTCATATAAGGCTAATCTCCTAGCCTATAGGGTACTTTCCTATCCCCTCACAAGGATTTTCAAACTCAATCCTTTCCATTCAGCTTGTGACACCAAGGATTGAAACTATCTCACTTCATCATGGCACTCCTTTGTTCCCTTCTAACTCCACCATTCCTAGAAAATGGAAATCAGGTTTGTTTTCACCCTCAATTGGAGAGGAGGGTTGCTTCATATGAAAAATAGTTCAAAAACCTATTTAGCCCCACTTTCTTCATGGTAAATCCTATTGCTAATAGCCTTTGGTTGCTGATTGGCCCAAAAAGGGCTACAAGGCTAATAGGCCTAATTGACTTGTTTTGATTAATAAAATTCACTTTCTCCAAAAAAGATACCAAACTGATCACTAAATTGAGTACCCTTTTGGAAGGGCTTAAATATTTTCTAGGTCTCCCTTCTCCACTCTGTCCGTACAGGGTCTCCTAGAAATTGGGCTATTTTTGAGGGTTTACTAGCTCACTGTCTGAACAGGTGAGGGTTTGGTTATTCTTCCTATCTCAAACCTCCTCCAAAGCTTCTCAACATTGGAGGTGCTTGGTAATACCTCTAACCTCCCCTCCACAAGCTTGGATTGAAGCAATGAGTGCTTTCAATCCCTTTTAACAGCTTGGCAATACCTAGTGATCCCTAGCCATGCACTCCTAGCTCACCTAGGGCATTACCTTAAAAATGCTTCTTGAACATTTTAGGGCCCCTCCTTTCTCCATCCTATGTTACAAGGAGTCTATTAACAAATCCCAAGTAGCTGTATAGATTGTACAGTGGGAGAGTGATCTAGCACTCCATTTTGCAATGCACTGTTTGGACCAACCCGAGACAGGCCATAAATTGGAATAAACAAAAACTAAAGCTAAGAATAAAAGAAATGATAAAATAACTATTATAAGAACCAAAACACATCCTATATTAACACATGCAACCAGTACAGTCTGATTTTCAATCCATATTTGATCTTTGTCACACCCAAAATCTATTAACTTCTCAAAAAGATTCACAGTCACACTCGTGCCAGGCTTGGTTTTCCATACACAACCCTTCCCAATGCTCACATTTAGGGTTTTAGAACATTAAATACCCCTACCTAAGTGTTTGGGCCCATGGGGCAAGATATTCATCTTCTAGAGCCAATTTCTAAGTATATAAGAAATGTTGTCATGACAACTTTCAAAGTTGTCATAGCAACTTTTGGTGGATTGGTAAACCACCTGCTCACACCTCTTGGGAACTTAAACTTGATCAAAATAGGGTCCTTAAGACCATTGACATCCTCTAAAACATTAAAGAGGCCATTTTACAACTTTTTGCAATACTGTTCCATGCTTGGAAACTTTAGCAAAGTTAGCAAACTCTGATTCATCCTGACTCAAGAAGACACACCTAGGACATAGGAAAAACCAAGACAAGACTAAACACTAACCAAAACACTTGAGAGACTAAATAGTCTTCTCACTACACTAGTGGCTTGGCTAAGGCAACTACAAGCCAAAATTCACAATAGGGACACTAGGTACCAAGTAGCCTACCTAGGTGCCCTGCACCATTTTATTTCAACAATTTAAAACTCTTATATTCTATTGTAGTCCACTTAAACTCTTTCCTATCCCCTCTCATTGTTTCAGTCAAGGGTCTACAAATACTGCTAAAAATCCTGATAAACTTTCCGTAAAAGATAGCTAAACCTTGAAAAGATCTTACCTTAGTAGCATTCCTAGGAGTAGGTCATTTCAGGATAGTCTTCACTTTCTCTAGGTCCATTTTTAGACCTTCTGTTGAAACTAAAAATCCTAGATACACTAACTCCTTCAAAAAAATGCACTTCTTCAAATTAATCAACAATTTATCTTCCCTTAACTTCTCAAATACCCTACGAATATGCATTATATGCTCCTCCAATGTCTTCCTAAAGATCAAAATATCATCTAGGTAAAAAATGACAAACTTACCCAAAAATTATTTCAGAAGTTCATTTATGAGCCGCATGAAAGTGCTCGGTGCATTGGTTAGCCCAAAAGGCATGACTAACCACTCATATAACCCTTCCTTTATCTTGAAGGCTATTTTCTATTCATCTCCTTCTCTGATCTAAATTTGATGATATCCACTCTTCAGATCTATCTTTGAAAAATACACATCTTCACTCAAATAGTCCATAATATCATCCATCCATGATAATATAAACTAGTACTTGATTGTGATCTTGTTGATAGACCTTAAATCTATACACATCCTTCATTCTCTATTATTTTTTGTGCTAATACTACCGGTGTAGCACATGGACATACTCATACTCTCTCAAATCAACCCCTTTTGCAAAAACACATGTACTTGCCTATTCAACTCTTTAATTTCAGCTACTGTCATTTTGTGTGTTGTCTTATTTGGAAAATTAGCTCCTGGAATCAAGTCCATCTAATGACTAATCTTCCTTACATGTGGTAATCCACCAGGAAAATTATCGGATATAATACCCTGAAACTCATTCAAGAAATCCACAACTTCTATAGGTGCATCTTCTACTTTCTCTTTACCAACTTTTGGAATTAAAGAAAGACACATATGCTCATTCCTCATACCATCTAAGAATTTTCTTCCATCAACAAAACTTATTCTTGAATTACAATGTACCTTTTGTTCTATGTCCTTCAATGTCTTTAGCTTATGTAACACTCCATCCTTTGTTAGGGAATAGGTATTTGCATGACCATCATGTACAACATGCTTGTCAAACTGTCATGACCTACCCAAAAACATATGACATGTATCCATAGGTATGATATCACATAGTACCTCATCATGGTATCCCCCAATCTTGAACTTCACTAGGAACTATTCATTGACCATGACCTTGTGGTCATCAGTGCTTCCACTATTGATAATCACATCACAACACTTATCCTCACACTTGCACCTAGTGCGAAATAAGCTCCTCCTTTGTTCAGGTTCATTCTCACCTCTTAGAAAGACTCTTTTTTTAATTAGGGTTTCTACTCTTTCAGCATCTTCAGAATGTGATGATTTGACATCTTCATCCACATATGCAACTCTAGCCTGGCCTTTAGTTTTCCTATCTATCATTCCTTGGTGTTGTGGACATTCGTATGCCTTATGACCTTCTTCTTCATAGTGAAAATATGTTGCATGGAAGCCTCCTCTTCCTGATCCTTGTCCTCTTCATTTTCCTCTTTTATCTCTATTGTTTTGATCATGGAAATAATTGAAATTATTTCCCCTCTGATTTTGACTACTACTGGCCTCATCCTTCTTTTTTTGATCTTCATTTTGGCCTCTATAAGACTGTCCACTAGATCTTCCACCATGACATCTTCCACTTTTCTTGATCTCAAACTTCTTGTTCATCTTTTCCTCTACTTAGGGAAAATTGGTACGCCTCTTCAATAATGCTCATTTAGACCAAATTCAACTCCTCCTGAATACTTGGCCTCAACCCATTAAGGTAACATGAAACTTTCTCCTTATCAACTTTTGCATGGCCTATTCTGATGAGGACTCCATAGAACTTCTCCATAAACTCCTGAATAGATCTCCATGCTTGCTTTAACACATGCATTTTCTTTAGTAGATCAAGCTCATAATCAATGGGAATGAATTGTCACTTCAATTTTTCTACCATTCGATCCCATCTTGTGATTTTATCCTTTCCTTTTCTATTTCTCTCTAATTGAATCTCCTGCCACTAGATTTTCGCATGACCCTTTAGTCTGGCCTTCACAAACTTGACCCTATCAAGATCCTTGATATCTTCATACTCAAAATATTCTTCTAATTCATTGATCCAGCTGATCAATTCCTCTGGGTTAAGATTTCTTGAAAATGTGGAGACCTCAATCTTAGGTATTTTTCCAATCTTGGAAATGGTCCAAAAAAGCCTTTCCTCCTCTTGGTTCAAAATTTTGCCTTCTGCTTCTTGATCAAAATTTCCTTCTTTTTCGGCTTCATCCTCACTTTCATCTTTGACTGCAAGATTTATTCCTCTACAAATCTCTTCTTGCAATGCTCACACTTGTCTTTGGAGGGCTCTAACTTTAGGTGACACAACTTTGACTCTTTCACCACATTCCCTTTGTGGAGGCATTTTCATGCTTATCACTGAAACCCTGAACCACGGTCCTAGTGCAAACTACCTCATAGTTAGTGATTTGTCTACACACTTAGGAACTCCTACTCTGATACCACTTGATGAAGGGTGCTCCCCTTAATACCACAAACACATAACATAAATAAAGACACAACAATAATTTCCAAGAACATAAAATGAGTTTTTTATTATCTCGACAAGTGTGAAATTACAAAATTTTGAATTACAATATGCAAATCCGCATGGACATTTTCCTTACAATATTCTACAAGACAAAGCCTTGAATAACTACCCAGAACTACCCTAGAAAACACTACGGGCCTTCCTTATAAAGGCAATTTTCCACCGCCCAAGAAGGTTCCAAAATTTTAGCCATTAAGGCTGACCTCCTTTAGAGTTATTTTATTTTTTCATTTTTTAACATTAGGGTCGGGTCAAAATAATTAGAAATTATATTTTTAGGTAGCCCAACTTCTGGAGGCCATAACTTTTTAACTATAGCTCCGTTTGGCTATTATAACCACTTTTTGAAAATGGCAGCTCCTGGTCTACAACACTTAACTCGCACAATCTCCAATCAACCAAGGTTTGAGCTCGTTCTGGACCCTCTAAGGCCTTCAAAATTGAGTTCAAAGATTTTGTACCCCAAAAATTCAATAACTTAACCAATATAGATGATATGTCAATGAAACTCAACTAGCAGATTGATATGACTAAGATGAACCTCTACCTGTGAAATCATAACATTCCGAGCTCATATGACGAACTTACTAAAAGTAGTAAGTTTCCACAAATAGAAGCTCTGCACAAGATAGACCTTATTGAAAAGAAACTAGAAATGTTCTTGGGTGATCTAAGATTGCCCTTACACCCAGGATGCTCCTATATCAATTTGAAATATGAGATTTGGTGTTATGATTTGAAGAGATGGTGAATTAGGTTTGGGGACCTAGTTCTTGATATAAGATGATGAATTAGGGAAAAATCAATAGGTGTACAAGTAAAAGTTTGGTTGCTAGCAGCTCATAGAGGTTGAGATCTCTTGAAGGATAATTTTCTCATCTGAAGAGGTTAGAGAGATTTAGATCAAATATATTTGTTGAATTGCAATGGAATTAACATTGGTATAAGGTAGATATTGTTATCTAGTTCAAAAAAACTTTAGATCATTATAGTGATTGAATTGTAAGACAATGAGCCTTTCTTAGGGTTGTTTTTTGAGGATTTTCAACTGAGTAGTGAGCTCTAGGTAGTGAACCATTCCCCCATATATTTTAATAGGTTTATACTTGTAACAAGTTATTTATTTATTGTAGGTAATCAACCCCACTATGGTTTTTCCACTAACAGGGTTTCCACGATAAAAATATTATGTCAAATTGTGTGGATGTCATTATGATTTGTAGATGCATGTGTGTTTCACATTTCATTTAATTAGATCAAAATTAGGTTATTTGGATTTAAGGGCTTTTTGAGAACTAAGGACTTGAAGTTCCAAGTTTTGGGAACAACTAATTCGCCCCCCTCTCTTAGTTGTTCATTGTCATACTATCAACAAATGTATCCTAGTAAACCTTAAGATCACTTAGGATCCCTTACCATACATTAAGGTATGGTAAGGAGTCCTAAGTGGTCCTAAGGGGTCCAAGGATATATTAATGTATCCTAGGACCCTTTAAGACCCCTTATGACCCTTTACCATACATTAATGTATGGTAAAGGGTCTTAAGGGGCCCTAGGATACATTAATGTATCCTAGGACCCCTTAGGACCCTTTACCATGAATTAATGTATGGTAAAGGGTCCTAAGAGGCTTTAAGTGGTCCTAGGATACATTAATGTATCCTTTGGACCCCTTAGGAACCCATACCATGCATTAATGTATGGTAAGGGTTCCTAAGGGGTCATAATGGGTTGAAAGGGGTCCTAAAGGTTCCTAGGATACATTTATGTATCCTTAGGACCCTTTAAGACCCCTTAGGACCCCCCTTACCATCCATTAATGTATGGTAAGGGGTTCTAAGGAGTTGAAAGGGGTCCTAGGAATGTATCATAGGACCCCTTTCAACTCCTTAGAACCTCTTACCATACATTAATGGATGGTAAGGGGTCCTAAGGTGTTTTAAGGGGTCCTAAGGATACATTAATGTATCCTAGGACCCCTTAAAACCACTAAGGACCCTTTACCATACATTAATGCATTATAAAGGGTCCTAAAGGGTCTTAAGGGGTCCTAGAATACATCAATGTATCCTAAGACCCCTTAAAACCCCTTAGGACCCCTCACCATACAACAAAGTATGGTAAAGGGTTAATAACAGGTCTTAATTAATGTATTCTAGGACCCCTTAAGACCCCTTAGAACCCCTTACCATACATTAATACATCGTAAGGGGTCCTAGGATTCATTAATATATCATAAGACCCCTTAAGACCCCTTAGGACCATTTAACATACATTAATGCATGATAAAGTTTCCTAAGGGGTTTTAAGGGGTCCTATGATACATTAATGTATCCTAGGACCCCTTAAGACCCCTTAGGATCCCTTACCATATATTAAAATATGGTAAGGGATCCTAAGCCCGGTCAAAAGGAATCCTTGAATCCAAGGATCCCTTTTGACCCCTTAGAACCCCTTACCATACTTTAATGCATGGTAAGGGGTCACAAGGTCTCTTAAGGGGTCCTAGGTTATGTTAAGGTATCCAATGATCCCTTAGGACCCCTTAAAATGCATTAATATATTGTAAGGCATCCTAAGGGATCTTAAGGGGTCCTAGGATACATTAATTTATTCTAGGACCCTTTAAGACCCTTAAGGACCCCTTACCATACATTAAAGTATGGTAAGGGGTCCTAATGATTTGAATGGGATCCCCAGACACATTAATGTATCCGAGGACCCCTTACCATAGATTAATTCATGGTAAGGGGTCCTAAGGATACACTAATGTATCCTTGGACCCCTTAAGACCCCTTAGGACCCTTGGCCATACATTAAAGTATGGTAAGGGTTCATAAGGGTTCTTAAGGGGTCCTAGAATATATTAATCTATCGAATTATTTAAATTATATATAAATATTTTATAAAAATATAAAATAATAATATTTTAAAAAATTATATATTATATTTTTATTTTTAAATAAAATATTATAATAAATATTATTTATGTAAAATATTTTACTTGTATAATAAACTGTTAATATTTAAGTGATAATACATAATCTAGGACAATGAATTGAATTTTATTCAACACCATAGTATTTTAAATAAATATCATTATTCTTTTGTCAATGCTTACAATTATCTTTTTAAATAAGATTTATAATAATTTTTTTTGTTTGGGTAAAAGGCCAAAGCCAAATATATCTTATTTATTTTAAAAATATATTACAAAAAATTCCATTCGGTGCAAGCACTGGTAGGAAATAACGGAATTAAGAAAACCTCCAGTTTCGCTTGGGGCTCGTTCAGTATAGAAAAAAATATTTATTCAGTAATTACATACCCCATAAGTTATTGGGGCCAAAAACATTCAGTTAAGATGATTTTAAGTGAATACATTTCATTCTCTTTACTGTTACAAACTATAGCTTTAAGATTTTCTGAACATTCCCGGATTTATAATCCAAATTCAAATTGAGAGAAAGATCCGCCCCCACCCATCCATTGATCCGTCAGAGATATATTAAATACAAATTTTTGTTTGCCTTCTACTCCTTCCCTCATTCCACCTTCTCTTTTGGTAACACGCATTGACAGGGGTTCAAATAAATCTCCCTTTCTTCTGCAAATAGAGTTATTAATACAAGCATGCTTATAAATTTAAATGAAAATGGTCTAATGAATAAGGGTCTTGGCCTATTTCTTCCTAGATAGGAAAGTCGGGAGGATGATTTTCTAACTAGTGGACTCTATTGAGGTGAATATGCTTAAGTTAACTTGCATCTACAAGAAATCTTAATGAATTAAGAAAGTATAATTTATTTAACTTCTAAATTTCTCTAATCCTCAGTCTTTTTGGACAAACTGACTTGGATAATACATATAAATATTGTTAATAAATTAACACTATAATGAAAAGAATACCAAATCAGTAAAGAGATGTTGTAGAAAGTTGTAATCCAGTTAGGAGCTTCCCCTTTAGGAAAGCTTGACAAATATCAAAGCCTGTATACTTACAAAGAAATAGAAACCTTTATTACAAATTCAAATGATTAGATGTGTCCATATAAACCCCCAAAAGATAGGTAAATTACTGCTCCTGCTTAAACATAAATTCCTTGCTGATGCTTAAAAGTGTCATCAACCATATTGCTACTCCTTTAGATGACATTCCTTAAAGGATGAGAGGCTTTGCATAATGATGAATATTAAGGGCTCTCAAATTTATATTTACAAAAGAGTGTTTTGCATCAACCGTTAACATTTCATATTTATACTACTTCAGATAAAATCTTAAAAAGGAGCATTTATTATTTCCTTATCCAATATCAAAGAACGAAGGGGAAGATAATGAATTTCTTACTTAGAAAGAATTGGTGATATCAGAAATCCATATATACATCTATTTGTCGATATTCATAAGTTTATATATATGTGTGTGTGTGTGTGTATACATATATATATGTATATATGTATATATGTATATATATACATATATATCTATATATGTATATATATACATATATATTTATATATATGTATCTGTATACATATATATCCATATATATATATATGTATATATATATGTATATGTATATATATACATATATCCATATATATATACACACATATATATATCTGTATGTATATAAATACATACATACATACATATATATATATATACATACATACATACATACATACATACATACATACATACATATATATATATATATATACATATATATATGTATGTATATATATATACATACATATATATATATATATATACACACATACATACATACATATATATATATATCTATGTATATATATATATATGTATGTATGTATGTATGTATGTATCATTGGAAAATGGAAGCACTTCCATTTAGGATTAGTTTAGCCCTCTGAGTAAGTGGTCTGGGGTCATGTCAAGTGCCTTGAGTGGGTCTTTGACTGGATCTGGCTTTTTCCCCCTGTTCTGCTTCTCTCTCCACCTGTTTTTAGCCTTTTTTTGGCACCTTATCCTAAGAAGCTGAGATCTTTGACCTCAGGGTCAAGGTTGACCTTCTAGGTCAAGGTCAACCTCAACCCTGACCTAGGTCAAGGACAACCTTGACCATGACCTAGGTCAGAGTCTACCTCGACCCTGACCCCAGGTCCAAAATTTAGATTCCAGAGGTTTCAAGATGTCAGGCTTCGGAAAGTTTTATTTCCCACTTCTGGGTCGGCTGTTTCAGATTTCAAAATGGTAAACTCTTAAATTGTATTTAATCTAGGTCCATTTCTAGGGGTTAAGGCTTAATTGGAATTTAATTCTCCTATGTCAGCCTCTCTAGAAGTTTGTGCCCTAGACTAGTATAAAAGAAAACCTTACTCTCTCATTTGCACATCCACAATCAAGCATCTTAAGCGATATTTTATCTTCAAGCAATCAAGTGATCAAGAAAGCAAGAAGGAGAAGGAAAGAATTCAAGCATTCATTCATCCTCAAGCATTCAAGCACTCGTCAAGGAGATCCATTGATAGCCATTGAAGGATTCAATCTCTTTGGAGCCCTCTTGTTGAAGATTTCTCCATCCACATTCATTCAAGCCTCTTCCTATTTCAAGATCCATTCAAGATTGGTGTTGAAGATCTAATGAAATTGATTTAAGACATCCTACATATAATTCTACATTCATTTGGAGCATCCATACTTGTGGATTCAAGGATTCGAATCCTCCACAAGGATTTCAACATAAGCAAGGTGAATAGTTCCATTTACTTTGTTTATATAGGAAGACAAAAGATTTCTGGGTTTTCTCTATTTTTGTATTTCTAGGCCAGATCCGGTTGTAGAATTCCCTGACACTGAACACAGACACTAGAAAACAACAGTTTCTAGATTTACCCTATTTTGAGGTTAGTATTTGTCTTCAATTCAATCAAGATTCCAATACACACTTTCTATAATGGGATATAAGGTTGTGTCCTTTCTTCATATTCTTAATCGATTGATTCATTTGCGCATTAACCATTTTCTTTTGGTTGATCAATTTGGATCTTTCCTTTAGGAATTTGGATTAAGAAGTGGATCTTACATTCCCCCACATATCTCTACACATATTTTACATATCTCTTACATCATTTCATTTTATTACATTACATTTTGGTGAACCTATGATAGACAACTCTTTCTTTTATGGTAACATAGATCTTGCATGTATTATACTTTTTTGTATGTGTTTGTATTTCATATAAAGAAAAAATAGAAAAACATTCATTTATTCATGCTTTGTGTTTTCTTAGTTTAGTTCATTCACATTGCATTGGTATATGAGCTTTACTACCTCTAGTCCTCCCTATAATATTCTGGTTAGAAGAAGTCGTTGACTTATGGGTGCCTTTGATCCTGAGTCTTCCTCTCCTTTCCTTAGGATCCCAGATGACAATTTGATTATTCATGATTCCAACCCTACTATGGAGAAAAACTCTTCTCACTCATCTCATGATGATGATGATGCTTTAAGAGTTCCTCTTGAACAAGTCCAAAAACTTTCAACCTAACTTGATAAAATGGGTAATTGGCTTATTCAAGAAAACCATAATCAAGATTCTATTCAAGCTATAGAGGCTCTTAAGAAAGTCCTTCATGATAGTGATCAAGGTGTTAATCTCCTACGTGGTATCACTCACCTCGTGCATTCAAATGTTAAACCTTTAGGTCAAGAAGCTAAATATTTAGGATTTATTCCTCCGATTACTAGTGTGGAACCTTCTTCCATTCCTTTACCTAGTATTCCTACTTATACTCCTCCTTTGGTGACTACAATGGTTCCCTATCTTTCTATGAGTGTTCCTCCTCTATCCCTTCCTACATCACAACCTTCTTACCATAATGTTCCTTTTACTTATTATAATCCTCTTCCAACTATGGTTCCAAGTGTTCCTCTAGTAATGTCTTCCATTCTTGCCTCTTCATACACTTTACCTAGTGTTTCTAATGTTGTTATGCCTCCTATTTCCTCTAATGATTCAACAATCATTAGTTTGGCTCAAACTGTGTCATCTTTACAAAAACAACTTGCATCCTTAACTCAAAACAAGTTTAGAATTCCTACATGTGACATGGGAAGTCCTTTATCCCTAGACATCATTCGTGCTCCTATTCCTCAACAAGTTGATATGCCTCATCTTGAGAATTACAATGGTAAGGGAGACCCTATTACTCATGTTAAAACATTTCAAATCCTTTGTAGTGACTATGCTCATGACCATAGTATTTTAGCTAAGTTGTTTGCTAGAACTTTTCACGACAAGGCCTTACAATGGTATTGTTCCTTGCCTCCTTATTCTATTGACTCTTTGCCAAAACTTGCTAATGCTTGTATTCAAAAATTTCAAAATAACATTGGTCCGCAAGTGTCCTTAACTGATTTGATGCATTGTAAAAAAAATACTAAGGAAAAATTGACTGAATTCATTGGTAGATTTAAGCATTTGCATGCTCAAATTTCTTATCCAATTCCTGATATGGATATTCAACGTATGTTTATTTCAAATCTGCAAAAGGATATTAGAGATAAGATTCTTCTTACTGAATTTACCTCATTTCAACAACTTTGTGCAGTGCTTCATCATTATCAATTACAAGTGAGTCAATTTGAGAGAAACACTCCAATGGCTCCTATTCCAGTTGATAAGAGTGATGCTTCTCCTAATCCAAACAAATTTCAAAAACTCAACAACTATGTCAAGATAAATAAACAAGCGAATACAGTTGCTGATCAAGTTGTTGCATCTGACAATGCTACTTCTGCATCCACTACTCTTTGTTTGAATCATACGTTTACTCCTCTATCTGAATCATTACATTCTATTATGAATAGGTTGTTAATTGCTAATATGATTACTTTACCTCCTATTTGACCTCTTTTATTTGCTACGATAGCATCCAAATTCTTTGATCCTAAAGCTTTTTGTCAATACCATTGTTAGAATTTCCATGATACTTAGAAATGTTATTCTTTAAAAGATAAGGTTCAAGACTTAATCGATTCTAATGCTTTATCTATTGATAATTTTGATGGTAGTGGGAACAAATCTATCTCTCCTCCTAATAAAAACCTTCAAATCTATACGAATCATTTACCTACACATGATACTAATACCATTGCTCAGCCATATTTTATGGATATTGTTTATGATTCAAAGATGGATGATCTTAATCATATTTTTAACCATGTGGAGCATGTTGTTTTGTCTCAATCCATGTCTCCACCTCAAGGTAAATAGAAATGATGCAGGAGCATCCTGGGTGTAAGAGCAATCTTGCATCACCCAAAAATATTTCTATTTTTGTATTCAATAAGGGCTATTTTGTGCAGAGCTGCTATTTATGGAAAGTTACTATTTTTGGTAATTTTTGTATGTGCTTAGAATGATCTGATTTCTTTCTTGGAGGTTGATTTTGGTCATATAAGTCTGCCAGTAAAGTTTCATTGCCAGATCAAGTGTATATTGGAAGATATTGAAGATTTTCGGTATTGGCAGCAGGGTACAGAAACTTTGAACTCAGTTTTGAAGGCTTTAGAGGCCCCGGATGAGGTCAAAAATTTGGGTGACAAGCACTTGCACTAGTCAAGCCTATAGAGCGCTTCGTGGCGTTTCTGAAATGGGGTTATAATAGCCGATCGGGTCAACTGGTGATGACTTATGGTCTTCGGAAGTTGGGCCACCTGAAATGGCGAAAAATAATTTTCTTCAAAATTTTTGTTCGGGTTTCAAAGGTTATCTTGAGCCGACTATGATGTAATAAAATGTAAAATAAAATAATTCTAAGTTTGTTCGGCCTTATTGGCTAAAATTCTAGAACCTTCCCAGGCGGTGGAAAATTGCCTATATAAGGAAGGCTGTATTATTGTCTTAGGCAGTTCAGAATAGTTCTGGGGTAGTAGATCTAGGTAATAGTTCGAGGCTTTGTCCTATAGAATATTGTAAGGGAATGCCCATGTGGCTTTGCATATTGTAATTCTAAAATTTTGTAATTTCACATTTGTGGAGATAATAAGAAGCCAATTTTCTGTTCTTGCATATTACTGTTGTTGTTTCTCTATATCTGTTATGTGTTTGTGGTATTAAGGGGAGCACCCTTCATCAAGAAACCTCAACCTAAACTGAAACCTCAACCAAAACCTCAAAAATAACCTAAGAATAAAAGACTTTGGGAACTCTTGATTACCTTTGATGATTCTAAGACTATTAAAGCTCATGATGGTCCCCTTTACATTTATGCTAGGATTTCTTAGATACATACGCATGGTTGTCTTGTTGATCCAACATCCTTAGTCAATGTTATTGTTGCAGAAAATATTTTTATGAAAAACTTGCAACATGATTCTTATGATACATCTGATGTGTGGATTCAAACTTGTAATGGTTTTCTTTACCCATCATTTGGTTCTATTAACTTTCTAGTTGATCTTGGTGGTAAAATTGTGGACACTACCTTTGTTGTTGTTCCTACTTCTGATCAGTTTCAAGTTGAGCTTGGTTTGCCTTGTTTGAATGCCATGCATGTTGTTGCTTCTCCTATCCATAAGTGTCTTAAATTCATTCATGATGAAGAATTTAAGATGATTAGCCATAGTTTATATCAACCTTCTAGGCCCAGGGATTGTGCTACACTTGACTTCTTTTGGCCTTCATTACCTAATTCATGTCCCTCTCGACCTAATAATCTCTTTCGCTCATATCAAGACTATAAGCATCACAAGATTCTCAAGTTAAGCATGCCTCCAATGGATCTTAATCATGGTCTTTTTCCTACACCTTCCATACCTCCTTTATATATGGGTTCTAGTTCTATTAATCAAGATCCTAGCATTGCTTGTTAGTCTACTGAGAACCCTATTAATCCTCCTATAGAACCTATGAAGGATCCGGTAGTTGTTCCTCCTAGTTCTCAACATATTTCAAACAAGACAAAACGTAATAAATCTACTAATGAATGTCATAAGAAGTGTCGTGCTCAAGCTAACGCCCATACTTCTATTATCCAAAGATCTTTAACTTCTTTTGACAAGCCTATGCATGATGTGTTAGAAGAAGTTACTGCTAATAATGATGTTAAGATGCAAGATTATGATGATTCAATTCATATCTTAGATCCTATTTTTGATTAATCTAGATGAAGAAGATACTCTTGATGATACTAATGATGTTAATGATGAATATGAGACTATTGAAATTGACATTGATTTACCTAATATGCTTTCATCACAATTGACACTTACACCTAGTATTGAACATTATGATTCTCAAGAGGATCCTTGTTTGGAACTAGCTATCATTCCTACTGTGTTGGATATAGTCCCTCTTGCGAGTTACCCATCTTCACTAAATGATATAGAATGAGACGGGGAGAGTAGGTGGTGTGCTTGATTAGCTGGTTCTTCATGGTATCTTTTCATGTGTTTGTCTATTGTATTGTGCTTCTCCCGTGATGTGTTTGCTAAATGTTTGTTAGATTCTTTTATACGACCCTTGTTACTCTGTTGGTGCAAGGTGATAAAGGAATCAAACCTATTGTACAATTCCTCTATATGTATCTTTACTCTTCTATATGATGTTTCATGTTATGTTGTACTTGTGCTATTGTTTGTAAATGTTTCCTTGTGTAGTCTTCTTGGATTTGCGACTTGGTAGCACTAATTATTTTTGGTCTCCATGTCATGGTCCAAAAAGATTCTTCTTCGTAACTCTTTTGTGTTCTTTCCTCCATTGTGACTATAGTTCTACTTTCTTTGGAGAATGATGTCAATTCATTTGCAACAATATCATATATATTATCTTATGATCATACTGACCCCCATGACAGGTTTGGGGGCATCTCATTGTGGAGATGTAATTAGTGGAGTTGTTTTATGTTTCCATTCAAGCCATTGCTCCTGTTAAAGTGTTAGCAATGACTTTAATGTGGGGGCATACACTCTACTCACCTATTGCACACACACACTTTCAATATATATATATTTCAAGGTACTTCTCTCCCTTTATGGATTAGTGACTAATCCTTAAAGCATGGATTTTTATTTTATAGGATCTCTTGATCCCTCCAGTTTCAAAATTTTGATCCCTTAAGGTCGAAGGTGTCCTTAAGACTAGATCTCTTTTTATTTTGGTTTTACTCTTGTGGAATAGAATATTCCTAAGGGTGAATATTTGATGGGTTGACTAGTGAGTAGCCACATTCACTAGGCGGTTCAATTTTATCTTTCCAGTTGCACCGTTTCTTTGTGTGGTTCATAATGGGACATAAGTTCTCATTGGAAAATGGAAGAACTTCCATTTAGGACTAGTTTAGCCCTCTGAGTAAGTGGTTTGGGGTCATGTCAAGTTCCTTGAGTGGGTCTTTGACTGGATCTAACTTTTTCCTCCTATCCTGCTTCTCTCTCCACCTGTTTTTAGCCTTTTTTTGGCACCTTATCCTGAGAAACTGAGATCTTTGACCTCAGGGTCAAGGATGACCTTCTGGGTCAAGGTCAACCTCAAACTTGACCTAGGTCAAGGAAAAAATCGACCATGAACTAGGTTAGAGTCGACCTTGACCTTAACCTCAGGTCCAAAATTTAGATTCCAGAGGTTTCAGGATGTCGGGCTTTGGAAAATTTTATTTTCTACTTCTGGGTCGGCTGTTTCAGATTTCAGAATGGTAAACTCTTAAATTTTATTTAATCTAGGTCCATTTCTAGGGGTTAAGGCTTAATTGGAATTTAATTCTCCTATGTCAGCCACTCTAGAAGTTTGTGCCCTAGACTAGTATAAAAGAAAGCCTTCCTCTCTCATTTTCACATCCACAATCAAGCATCTTGAGTGATATTTTATCTTCAAGCAATCAAGTGATCAAGAAAGCAAGGAGAAGGAAAGAATTCAAGCATTCATTCATCCTCAAGCATTCAAGCATTCATCAAGGAGATCTATTGATAGCCATTGAAGGATTCAATCTCTTTGGAGACTCTTGTTGAAGATTTCTCCATCGACATTCATTCAAGCCTCTTCCTATTTCAAGACCCATTCAAGATTGGTGTTGAAGATCTAATGCAATTGATTTGAGACATCCTACATATAGTTCTAGATTCATTTGGAGCATCCATACTTGTGGATTCAAGGATTTGAATCCTCCACAAGGATTTCAACATAAGCAAGGTGAATAGTTCCATTTACCTTGTTTATACATTGCAATTTCAATTACATTTCAAGGTTGATTCCAAACTAGGGTTTGACCAAGGAAAAACCCTCATCCAATAAATAAAACCCTTTTTATTGAAGGTGTAGGAGAGGTACAACAAATATCAGTGTAGATTTGAGTACCTTTTTCGAAGAACTTTCAGGATCTACGAACATAATTTTCATCGGAGTAGTATAGGTTAAGGTCAACTTTTTGGGGTAAGATTGTACCCCAGGGTAAAATCTTACTCCTATTTTGGGTCAAGGTCGACCTTGCACATAAAGACAAAATATTTTTGGGTTTTCTCTATTTCTATATTTCCAGACCACATTTGGTTTTAGAATTCCCTGAAACTAAACACAATACTAGAAAAAAAAACATTTTCCAAATTTACCCTATTTTGAGGTTAGTATTTGTCTTCAATTCAATTAAGATTCCAATACACACTTGCTATAACGGGATATAAGGTTGTCTCATTTCTTCATATTCCTCATCGATTGATTCATTTGTGCATTAACCATTCTCTTTTGGTTGATCAATTTGGATCTTTCCTTTTAGAATTTGGATTAAGAAGTGGATCTTACATTCCCCCACATGTCTCTACACATATTTTACATATCTCTTACCTCATTTCATTTTATTACATTACAATATATATATATATATATATATATATATATATATATATACATACATATACATATACATATACATATACATATACATATACATATATACATAAATATATACATATATATACATATATACATACATTTTTAGGAATGAATGCAAAATGTTTTGGCAGTCATTCTGTAGCAGTTGTTGTTGCATTCATGACTTGGATTGTCATTGATGTCAACATAGTGATATTCTGGATATTAGCAGGAAAGCAAGTATAGTTTTGTTTTGCGCACATGTTGTATTGTAGATTGGATTTTACATAGTTGATGGTATGTTCTTTGGTGTGTTATTAACCTATGGTTAACAGTGCAAAAAGAAATTCATTCATTTGTAAGAGTTATGAGCATTTTGGTGAAAGCAATGTTTAGACAGTGTTTCTGTGTAGCGATGTTCAGAAATCAGAGGATATCTCTTAGCTGGGATGGAATCTGATTTTGTGTGGTTAAAGGGATTTTGGAGACTCATTAATGATGATGTGGTTCATAGTGAAAACTTTGAGGACAGGTTTGGAGAAAGTTACAGTAAATGGAAGCCGACAGTTTTATATGAATTCTATGTGTAGCGTGTAGAATTTATTATTTTGTAATTGAGGACCGACTCATTTTTAATTATTTGAGTTTGGTATATAAGAAGGAATGTTTTCCTTATTGTAATGTGTACTATGAAGATTGTGATGTGAATATATGCATGAAGTGAAGAAAAGAGCTAATTCAGTGATGAAGGAAGACTTGTGAGTACAAAGATCTGGAATTGTGATCTTGTGTAGCAGAGAGTGCAGTTTGGAACAGTGTGAAGGAGGTAACATATTTCATATTATTCTATTGAATAATTCTAAGATCTTTTAGACAGTGGGTTTAGAGATCTTTCCTTGAAGCTATTTGGGCAGTGGGTCCTTCTGTCTTCCATAAACTCTTAACCGGGTTAGAATCTTTTAACAGGGATTCAAAATCTCCTAACAGGGATTTATATGTACTAAATGTATTTCATGAGACTCCTAAAAGGGTCCATCCTATAACAAGAAACTTTCATATTAGTGCATCATTTTGTGGGCATCATTTCCACCAGGGTTTACTCTTCTCAAGAGGTTCCCTAGTTAACATATCTTGTGTTATTGTGCAATTGTGTATAATTATCTTTCTATGGTTGATCAGTACATTGATTATATTATTTAAAGCTGTTGAATGGATAAATTATCTGATAACTGATTCACCCCCCCTCTTAGTTATCTTGGGGATCTTTACTTTCTAACAATTGGTATCAGAGCAGCAGGTCCTTGAAAGAAAAGTTTAACAACTTAAGGAGATCCATGGAAAATTTAAAAAAAGAAAGCCCTAAGTTTGATGGAGTAAATTTTGATAGCTGGAAAGAAAAGATGAAGACACATCTATTATGTTTAGGACCAAGTTATAGGTTGATTACAAAGAATGAGAAGACTATCATTGAGGAAGACAATCTAGAGGCAGGAACTAAAGATGAACTAGATCTATTCATGTGTAACATACTTGCAAGAGAAGCACTTTTGTCAGCACTACTAGAGAATGAATATAGTCAGGTAAGATGTTTGAAAATATCTCATGCAATTTGGAAAGCTTTACATTCTACTTTTGAAGGTGATGAACATGTAAAGAAGGCTAGATTACATAATTGGATTTGTGCATTTGAAGATATTAGAATGATGGAAGATGAATCTATTAGAAGCTATATTGGTAGGATGTCTGAGATTGTGATAGGAATAAAGTCTTGTGGAGGTGAGAAGACAGAGAATGAAGTGATATGGAAAATTCTAAGAACTTTGACACCAGTATTCAAGTAGACAACGCAGATGATTGAACAAGTGATACCTTGTACATCGAACTTTTCAAGAGAGACTCTTCTTGGAAGATTAGAAACAATAGAGATGAACTTGAGATTATCAGGAGAGCTACCTAGAATGGAAACAGCATTTAGTGCTCTTAGCATTAGACCTACAAGAAGTACTAGTGTGAATGGAGATTATGCCAGCAATAGCAGATCTGAGGAAGATAAGAAGATTGAAGAAGGTATTGCATTACTTGTAAAAAGAGAACCAGATGGTAAGAAAATATTTAAATGTTGGACTTGTCAAGAATACGGTCATTTTGCATCTAAATGTCCTAAAAGAGTTAAGAAGTATAGAAGCAACTTTAAACCTGGGAGATCTAAAGAATGTTATTATGCAAATGATGAAGATTTTGAAGCAGGAATTGAAAAACATTTAAGTGACAGTGATAATGATAACTTTGAGGAAATAGGATTTGTAGCAATCAAAGAAGAAAGTTCTGAATCTGTAAAAAGGGAAGAAAAAGAATTAGTTTCACAAGTTGAAAAGAAATCTGATTGGATTATAGACAATGGTTGTTCACATCATATGACTGGAGATAAAAGAAAGTTTGTTAAGTTAGATAATTATGATGGAGGAATTGTTAGAGTTGGTAACAATGCACCTTGTTTGATTAAGGGTATAGGATCTATTACTCTTGATGGAAAGACTAACACTGATGATGTTTACTTTGTTGATGGATTAAGACATAATCTACTAAGTGTTGGACAATTAGCTGATAAGGGTTATCAAGTTTGGTTTTCTAAGAAAACTTGTGTGATAAAAGACAAAGATGGAAATCTGATTGGAAAAGGATCCAGAACCAGAGGTAATGTATTTCAGTTGAATCCTACTGAGATGACATGTTTGATAACTAGGATTGATGACAGTTGGTTATGGCATAAAAGGTTTTGTCATATAAACTTTGATAATATTGTCAAGGTGAGCACTACACTTTCGGTAAGAGATTTACCTAGAATTATGAAACCTACTAACATGATTTGCAAAGAATGTATGATGGCAAAGTAGAAAAGGAGTTCATTTCCCAATAAGAAGTTCACATCGGCAGAGAAGTTGGAGATTGTTCATACAGACTTGAGTGGTCCTACTAGGACTAGAGGATTCTATGGTGAAAGGTATTTTATGATTCTTGTTGATGATTTTACAAGAATGATGTGGATTGCATTTTTGAAAGAAAAATCTGAAACATTTGATAAATTTGAGATCATGAAAAGCAAAATTGAGAATGAATCTGGAATGAAGATTAAGTGTCTAAGATCTGATAGAGGTGGTGAATTTACATCTAGAGAGTTTAATGAATGGTATTAAGAGACAACTTTCAGCCCCTAGAACACCAGAACAAAATGGTATTGCAGAAAGAAGAAACATGTCAATAACTGAAGCAACAAGAGCTATGTTGTTTGAAAATGATTTGGCTAAAACTTTTTGGAGAGAAGTAGTGAACACAACAATATACACTATGAATAGATTACAAATCAGAGCAGATACAAACAAGACACCTTATGAATTATGGTTTGGACAGACACCCTCAGTTAAGTATTTTAGAATTTTTGGAAGTAAATGTTATATTAAGAGAGATGACGATATAGGAAATTTTGATCCTAGAAGTGATGAAGGAATATTTCTTGGATATTCTTTAAAAAGAAAAGCATATAGATGTTATAACAAAAGAACTAAGACTATTGTTGAAAGTGCAAATGTAAAAGTTGATGAAAAGTTTAAAATTCAGGAAAGAATGCTTGATTATGAATCTGATGGAGAAGCACAACCTCAGCCTAACATTGAAAATGCAGAATTATTTTTTGAAACTAACAGTGATTTACTGAATGAAAGTCATACTGAAGAAGAAAAAGAAGAGAACAAAGAAGAAAACAGAGAAGAAAACAAAGAAGAAAATAGAGAAGAATCTACAATCAGAACAAGATTAGTAACTATGACACCTAACAGGTATACTTCAAGACATCACCCTGTTGAGCAAGTTATTGGAAGTTTAGATAGAGGAGTTTTGACTCGGAATAAGGTACATTTATGTTTGATTTCTCAAATTGAACCTAAGACTACTAATGATTCCTATGAAGATGAACATTGGATCAATGCTATGAAAGAAGAACTAGAACAGATTGAAAAAAATAAGACATGGGAATTGGTCCCTAGACCTGAAGACAAGAATGTGATTGGAACAAACTGGGTATTCAAAAACAAGATGAATGAACAAGGAGAAGTGATAATAAACAAAGCAAGATTGGTATGTAAAGGATATTCACAACAAGAAGGAATTGACTATGAAGAAACTTTTGCACCTGTGGCCAGACTTGAAGTAGTGAGAATGTTTCTAGCATATGCAACTTACAAGAAATTTAGAGTGTATCAGATGGATGTGAAGTCAGCATTTTTGAATGGTGAATTGGAAGAAGAAGTCTACATTGAGCAGCCTGAAGGTTTTCCTGACACAAGAAGGAGATATGGTATGTAAGTTAAAGAAAGCTTTATATGGTTTAAAACAAGCACCTAGAACTTGGTATGCAAGATTGGATAAGTATTTATTGAAATTGAGATTTATAAAAGGAACAGTAGATAGTAACTTATACACAAAAGAAATTGAGAATGGTTTGTTCGTTATAGTTATATTTGTTGATGATATTATCTTTGGAGGAGAAGACGAAGCTAGTGACAAATTTGCAGATGAAATGAAGACTGAATTTGAGATGAGCATGATTGGAGAAATGAAATATTTTTTGGGATTAGAGATAACACAAAGCAAGGAAGGTATATTTGTAAGTCAGACTAAGTATTTAAATGAATTATTGAAAAGATTTGGAATGGAAGATTCTAAACTTGTTGGAACACCTATGGTAACCGAACATAAGTTATCTAGCAAAGATGAGACACCAGCAGTTGAGCAGAAAGAGTACAGATCTATGATTGGAGGATTGCAGTACTTGACACATACAAGACCTAATATAGCACATTCAGTGGGGATTGTAGAAAGATTTCAAGTAAAACCTAGAGAATCACATTATGCAGCAGTAAAGAGGATACTGAGATATCTGAAAGGAACAATGGATTATGGATTATGGTATGAGAATTATAATGATTTTACCTTATGTGCCTGTACTGATGCAAATTGGGGAGGCAGCATTGATGATAAGAAAAGCACCAGTGGTGGAGCCTTTTTTCTTGGAGGTAAATTGGTCTCTTGGCTAAGTAAGAAGCAGAATTGTACTTCACAAAGCACAACAGAAGCAGAATATGTTGCAGTAGCAAATAATTGTAATCAGATTATTTGGATGAAGTAGATGTTGAAAGATATTGGAATAAAGTTTGATGAGCCTATTGTTATACATTGTGACAACACCAGTATAGTGAGTATGTCAAAAAATCCTATTTTATATTCTAAGACTAAACATATTGAAATCAAGTATCATGTTGTAAGAGAGAAAGTTGCAGAAAAAGAAGTAAGATTGGAGTACATAAGTACAAAGGAGCAGATAGCAGATATATTTACAAAGCCCTTACCTAAGGATACATTTGTGTATCTGAGAGGTATGCTTGGGGTTATGCCCCAACCTATTTTTGAGAATTGATGCAGATGATTGCATCCATCCAGTGGTATATGAGCCCTATCTTTCTTCTGGATTGGATGTTGGAACTTCTTCTATGGGGGAGTTTATGAGCTGAGTCATGAGGGCTCTTGTTATTGTATTTTTCTAAAAAGTGTCTTTTGACATTAAGTTGCTGTTGAATTAGTGATAGAATTTCTGTCATTGATGTCAATGGGGGAGAGATATACATGAAAAATATTGTGGATTGTATGAGAGAGCTGAATAGGAAAATGAAGCAAGGTTTGATTTGATATTTTGCAGTGATGTTGCAGTATTAGATTTTTGGAACATTGGATGTTTTTCATCTATGTTGCCATCAATTCCAATGGGGGAGATTGTTAGGAATGAATGAAAAGTATTTTGGCAGTCATTCTGTAGCAGTTGTTATTACATTCATGACTTGGATTGTCATTGATGTCAACACAGTGATATTCTGGATATTAGCAGGAAAGAAGGTATAGTTTTGTTTTGCACACATGTTGTATTATAGATTGGCTTTTGTGTAGTTGATGGTATGTTTTTTGGTGTGTTATTAACCTATGTTTAACAATGCAAAAAGAAATTCATTCATTTGTAAGAGTTATGAGCATTTTGGTGAAAGCAGTGTTTAGACAGTGTTTTTGTGTAGCGATGTTCAGAAATCAGAGGATATCTCTTAGCTGGGATGGAATCTAATTTTGCACAGTTAAAGGGATGTTGGAGACTCATTAATGATGATGTGGTTCATAGCAAAAACTTTGAGGACATGTTTGGAGAAAGTTACAGTAACTGGAAGCTGACAGTTTTATATGAATTCTGTGTGTAGCATGTAGAATTTATTATTTTGTAATTGAGGACCGACTCATTTGTAATTATTTGAGTTTGGTATATAAAAAGGAATTTTTTCCTTATTTTAATGTGTACTATGAAGATTGTGATGTGAATATATGCATGAAGTGAAGAAAAGAGCTAATTCAGTGATGAAGGAAGACTTGTGAGTACAGAGATCTGAAATTGTGATCTTGTGTAGCAGAGAGTGCAATTTGGCACAGTGTGAAGGAGGTAACATATTTCATATTATTCTGTTGAATAATTCTAACATCTTTTGGACAGTGGGTTCAGAGATCTTGCCTTGAAGCTATTTGGGCAGTGGGTCCTTCTGTCTTCCATAAACTCTTAACCGGGTTAGAATCTTTTAACAGGGATTCAAAATCTCCTAACAGGGATTCATATGTACTGAATGTATTTCATAAGACTCCTAACAGGATCCATCCTCTAACAAGGAACTTTCATATTAGTGCATCATTTTGTGGGCATCATTCCCACCGGGGTTTACTCTTCTCAAGAGGTTCCCTAGTTAACATATCTTGTGTTATTGTGGAATTGTGTATGATTATCTTTCTATGGTTGATCAGTACATTGATTATATTGTTTAAAGCTGTTGAATGGATAAATTATCTAATAACTGATTCACCCCCCCCCCTCTTAGTTATCTTGGGGATCTTTACTTTCTAACATACATATATATATATTCATATATACATACATATATATATATACATATATATACATACATACATATATACATACATACATACATACATACATACATACATACATACATACATACATACATATATATATACATACATACATACATACATACATACATACAACTCTCTCTCTCTCTCTCTATATATATATATATATATATAGGGTCAATGCACAAAGTTGGGGACCAATTCTGAGGAAGTCTTGTAGAAATGAAAGATGTCGCTCGAAATGGGCACCTGTTTTCAAAAAATGGGTGCCCATTTTAGGTTCGGGTATCCAATCCTAAATTCAAAAAATGGGTGCCCTTTTTTTTCAAAACAGGCACCCATTTTTAGAATTTAAAAAATGGGTCCCTATTTCTAATTTTTTTTTTTTAGAATTAAAAATGCATTTTAACACTTTGATTTAAAAAAAAAAAATGGGCGCTTGTTTCTTAAGACATGAGCGGGAAGCACACATCCACTTCGGATTTCATTCCAAAATCGGTTTGGTTTAGGCTTGGTATAACGAAGCCTATGCCTTAACCTCCAAAAATTTGGTTAAGGCATTGGAATGCCAGATTTTTGTGTTGCCGTAACTTTTTGAGGGCCTTCCCGATCGTATCTTTTTACAAAAAAAAAACTCATTAGAGTTCTCACTGTCCTGATTTCAAAAATGTAAATTTCATAGTAATATGATTATTTTTACTATTTTTGCATTATTTATTAGTTAAGAGTGGTACCTAAATGTGAAATAGTGAGGTTCACTAAAACATTAATAAGTTTTTTGTTTTTAGGTTTTATGGAAAATAAATTATATGACATCAATCTAGATACAATTCTCTTGAAGATAAAAAGAAGAATTTTGAAAAAATATGAAATTCTCATCAAATTATGGTGGCCGTACACCAGAGGTTTTGAAAATATATTTTATACTCAATTAAGAATTAATAAAAAAAATATTCAATAAAAAAAGAGGAAAAATATGCTCATCAATATTTGGTGTCTTAGGTATATTTCCCTATATTTGTCGATCAAGTTGGTATCAATTCAGAATGGTGTTCTTGCAGATCTAGTTCCAGCTGGTTGCAGATCTGGTTCCAGCTGGTGCAGTTCATGGATTATTGATGGTGGTCGTACACGACTATGGTATGGTCTTGAAAAATACATTTTGAAAATAGGGTTTTCAAACATTCTTACAAAAAAACAATTCATAGCATGTGGGTATTTCAATAAATTACATATTTGAAAAATAGACTTCGAGAACTACATTTTCTATTACTAAATGATTTTGAGATTCAATCTCTAAGTGCCTCAAATTTAGACATCAATTGACAGAAAATTTGAAAAAAAGGGAAAACACTTCCACTTTTTGCCTAAAAGCGGGACTCAACTTCTTGCAGCCACCCTACATATATACATATACATATACATATACATATACATATACATATACATACACACACACACACACACACACACACACACACACACACACACATATATATACAAAGATATATATATATATATATATATATATATATATATATATATATATATATATATATATATATATATATATATATATATATATATATATATATGTATATGTATATGTATGTATGTATATATATGTATATGTATATATGTATATATATATACATATATATGTATATATATGTATATATGTATATATGTATATATATATATATATGTATATATATATATATATGTATATATATAAGATTAGGTTAAATTTTATAGAGAAATATATATTCTAGAGATATACTGAGGGGAAAATTAAATGAAAGTCATTCCTAAATATCATCGAGTTACCACAATACAAGATCCTTCCTGTATAGCTAACATTAGATACTATGTCCATTCACAAAGTTAATAAAACATATAAACGACATACTATCCCCTTTTTACATAGGACCAACTATCATCGAAATTCGCCAAACATTATAATAAGGGTTTTTAGTCTTCTAATTATTCTAGCAAAAAATATTTTAAGTCTTTACTTGGCCATACTAATAGAGAACAAAATTACTAGCTTTCCCTATAAGAGTACTACTTATCCCTCACTCCCAACACTTTCCTTAAGGTCTGTCAAATCTTTAACCAGGTTGGGGTCCCCTTCCAAGCCTTCCTTTTCAATATAGACCTCCAGCCCGTCCCTGCGCCTTTGTTGACAAATTTCATAAAAAATCATCAGAAATTCTAGACTCAATTGGTAAATTGGTCTTTCCACCCAAAACCCATCAAGGTTATCAAAATAAATGATTGAGTAGGTAGCCACTAGTCTACTATTGATCATCAGCATATCGTAATTGCCAGGTGTAGAAATCATTAAGTCATTCCTGATATTATCCATTACTTTGTCCAGATCCAACATGATGTCCTTGTTAAAAATATGGTGACAAAGTTTTTCCACCTGGGTTTGATTGTTGAAGATATGCATGGCCTCTGCAATTAGCATTGTAGGAATATCAGGGTTTGTGCGATATCTATCCTTGCATTGGATGAATTGGTCACCCAGACTCCGCAAGATTGCTCTCCAAATGACCTTGTTCTTTACCTCCATAATCTTTCTTATTCTATCCATGGTAATGCCAGTATCAAAGGCCATTTGTCTGTTAGTACTTCGTATCTTGATAGGTGTCTCCATCCTTAAGCGACTATCGTATTCTCCCTTCTAATTTCTATATTGAGAAGTAATTGAAAGGAAGCCTCTAAATCTCCTAAAAAACTTGTGTCCTGATAAAGGAGCCCCCATTATTAGAAATTAATGAAAGATGTTGGCCAACTATAATATGATCATAATTATAAATTCATCTTAAGTTAGCTAGTCATTAATTGGTGCAAGCTCTCAACAAATGACTATTGCCTTGGGTGAAAGAGAGGCCACCAATACATACTGACATGCCATCATATCCTAATATCTTCGCTAGATATCCTCTATCCTTTGAGCCGAATGTCTAATATGTTGTCAGTCATCAATGCAGGAACGAAACCCATCTAATACTATACCTAAAGATAACATAAGATAAGGCTAAAATAAGATGGTCAGGCGAACCCCTAAGACCACAAATATCTAAAATACTATTTTTCCCTCCCCTTTTAATCCCATATGAAATGATCTTTTGCTAAAGGTACACCTAAGCAAGATTCAAATGATAAAGTAAAGTTATAAGTGAGGACCGACTACTAGAATCTTAAGCTTAGAATGAGAGTATTCCCTAGCCAGCTAAACTAGATGCATCCGGGCTAAGAACTAATTTTAAGAGGCATGTCTCTTAGGGAATGACTTAGCATTTCCTAATATAGCAGAGCCCTACTAGATGTAGAGAATGCCCATTACCTCCTAAACTTTCAACAACTACTTCAACTGGATACAGAAGAGATAGGTGATTAACCTAACTTCTAAACCTATTAGCATCCATTCGTCATAGGTTAGAAAATAGTCTATAAGTGATCCCTTAGTCTTGTCTTACATTTGATATAGGAGAGTTCTCAAGCATTATAAGATTTTTGTTCTAATGATTAAATGTTGGGAAGAAGAAAGATCTTGGACCCACCTTATATATATATGCCTATAAGTATTTATATATATATATATATATATATGCATATATATGGAAATATATATATATATATATATATATATATATATATATATATATATATATATATATATATATATATATATATATATATATATATATATATATATATATATATATATATATATATATATATATATATATATATATATATATATATATATATATATATATATATAAAATAAAAATATCTGTAGCTATAAAGGATAATCTATCAAATAAATCTATATATAAAACTATGTCTATATATTAAATAATGTAAATAAATATATATGCTCCTTTGTGAATATTTGTAAATATTTCTATGAAAGAAATGAAGAAATAGTCTAATTTCTAATCCTACGATTATCCTTACTAAAAATAAGAGTGTATATGCATGTTTTTGGGCCTAGAACTCCAGGTTCTTTTAATGTAAAGAGAAAAGGGGAAGCGGCCTAAAGGCTCCCTTGGTAAATGTTTACTATCAAGCCAATCTTAAAAATGCCTATGAATAATATAGATAAATATCTATATATATGAATGTATGTATGTATATATATATATTAAACTAAAAATAATGTCTATGTATAACCCTAAATATATCAATGAAATATTCTGATGTACAAAAATTTTAAATGTTCATTTATTACTATCTTTATTTGTATATATATATAAGAAGGAATATATTAAACTAAAGAATGCCCACAACCTAATAAACAATTAGAAAATAGGGAGCAACCCTTATTACATGAATCTCTATTTATATCAAGAAAAAATAAGTCCTAACAAAATTTATTTGTATATATAAGTATATGTATGTGTTTATATTTATATATATTAAAAAAAAAAACCAAGAAAGACATATGTCATAGAGACCTTCAAGGAGGAATGTTTGAATTAAAAAACTTATACTTGAAAACAAACATCTTAGGGCTCATTGCTGATATTGAGTAATGTCTTCGAGATGACATACCATTTTGTGACTAATACCTATCCATTTACATCTCAAGCTTAAATGAAAGATGAGGACCTTTGTAGGCTCTGATCAAAATATTAAAAAATCTAAGAGTCACCCTATACCCATTTTGGTGCCATCCGTCCCTAGATTTTCTAGGTTGTCTACTATACTATTCCCCTCTCTAAAGATATGGTTAATCGTATAATGTTTAAAGAAGGGAAGCATATCCATTATTTGATTAACCATACTATCTAATTGCCAGTTCAGGGTCTTCCCCTTCCTAATAGCATTGATTACCAAAGAAGTATCTCCTTCTATCTCAATCTTTTCTAAACCTAACTTGCAACATACTTTAAGACCTTCAAGAAGGGCTGTAAATTATGCTACATTATTAGTTCTAATCCCTATAGGACCAGCTAATTGATAAACTAGTTTCTTCTCCCAATTATGAATGCAACATCCTCTTCCTACAATTCCTGGATTACCTCTAGAGGCCCCATCAAATTTTAATTTATGCTAGCTAGTTGGTGGGGCCTTCCAGACACACTCCTTTCTTAATTTGTCAGATTCTTGCTTCTTGAATTCCCCTAAAGGGGGAATTTTAAGCCCAACCCATCTGTTTCTGATCTTATCATCCCATGAGATGAATCTCACTTCCTTCAGTTGAAGGTTACTATTATTAGTGGTCTCCATAATGGAGGCCTCTATTTTATTTGAAAATTGGTCAAACTTCATTTTTGTATCCTTGAAAATTCTTCTATTATGTTATTCCCATATCTCCCAAATTATCAAAGATGGGGCCACCATCCAAATATTTCCATATAGATTTTTCCCTAAGTTTCTTGGCCAAAATTTGAACAGATCCCTTATGGTGTTTGGGAGTGCTGATTTCCAATTAAGTTTGAGCATAAGCCAGACCCAACACTTATTAGAAAATTCACAGTTGAGAAAGATGCGATCGATAGTTTCTTCCATTCCTTTACATAAAACACATCTCGATGGGCCATGAAAGCCCATTTTCCTAAATCTTTTTGCAGTTAGAATTTTATGCTGCAAGGCCACCCATGCAAACATCCCTACCTTGGGAAGGAACTCCTTATTCCAGCATAGATCCAATAGTAGCTCAGGGTTAGTAAAATTGTGATTCCTATAGACAACTTCATATCCATCTTTCGTATTATACTCTCCTATCTTTGAACTTGTCCAAACTATCATGTCTTCCTTCAGACAAGGTGAAATTAGTCTCTTTGCAAGGATTTACTCCATTTTAATTCTAATGTTAGATGACACCCCTAGATCCTCTACTACCTTCCAACTCCAACCTAATGTTGGATTGCCACTCAAGATGTCCATGTAGTCTCTAACATGATTCCTACCCTATCTTTGAGAAGGACAATATAGTTTTGGTCTTCTATGAGGTTTTGAAGAATAGGATATCCTCCCCAAGAATCATCCCAAAATAGTGCCTTCCTCCCATCCCCAATGTTCCAAGAGACCAAACTGCTAATAATAGGTCTACATTCCTTTATAAAATTCTAGAATCTTGAGCCACTCGTGAGGGTCTCATGACAAAGAATGCTCATAGGGTCATTCCCTTCCAAGTATTTATTCCTAATTATTTTTACCCACCTTACCTACGGCTCCATTATCATCTTCTAGATCATTTTAGCTCCTAATGCTAGGGTTTCGTCCCTCTGAATTTTGAGGTTAATCCCTCCATCCTTCTTTTCCCTACAGATCTTATTCCAAGCAATTAAGGCAAGCCTTCTTCTTTTTGCAACCCCTTGCCAACAAAAAGTTGCTTTTTTAATTTAGTTTCTTATCTATCTTTGATGGCAATTTGCAACAGGACATTTGAAAAATAGGGATTGATGACAAGACCGATCTCAACATAGTCATCCTACCTGTAGAGGAGAGCCATTTTCCTTTCTATGTAGCCACCCTATTTTCAACTTTGGATATTACCTCCTTCCAAAGAAATGGCTATTTTCTCCCCTTATCCAAGTGTTGTCCTAAATATTTTCTTGGGAGAGAGCCTTCTTTAAACTCTAAAATATTTAAAATATCTCTTTTTAGATCATCTGTCATATTAAAAAAGAAAACCTCTGACTTCTCACTACTAATTAACTGCCCAGAGGATCTGAGTAATCCTTTAGAATCTTTTTAAGGGTTCTTGCCTCTACTGGGTCAACTTTCCCATAGAGCATTGTATCATCTACAAATTGATGGCGAGTAGTTGACTCTATGTTTCTAGTGACTTTTAAGCCCCTAATATTCTTCTCATTCCTAGCTTTTCCCAATGATCTCCACGATGCTTCTGCCATTGTTATAAACAAGAAGGGCGAGAGGGGATCCCCCTACTATAGCCCACAAGAGATATCAATGAAACCTTTTGGTGAGCCATTGATTAAGACAGATATTCTAGGAGTATAACTAAATTCATATACTAAATTAATCCACTAATTAGAGAAACCAAAGGCCTCTAAGAAATTTCATAGGAATCTCCAATCGACTTTATCATAAGCCTTTTTTATGTCTAGCTTTATTAGCATACTCAATTTCTTATTCCATTGTGTCGAGTGAATTTCCTTCTGGGCTATGATTACCCCATCCAAAATTGATCTACTGGGCATAAATCTAGTTTGTTTTTCCAAAATAATATTGGGGAGTACCTTTTTCAATATGTTTGCCAAGGTCTTTGTAAACATCTTATAAATAGTATTGCATAAATAAATTGGTCTAAATCTATCCAGACTCTGCATTTTCTACTTTAGGAATTATTTCTAGGAAAGTGTTGTTTATTTCCTTAAGAATAAAACCTAAGTTCCTAATGCTTTCCAAGATTTCTGTAATGTCCTCCCCAAGAAGGACCAACAATATTGGTAAAAAAAGGTAGGGAAGCCATTTTGTCCAGGTGATTTATTTGGGTGAAGTTGGTTTAGGGCCAGCTCAACCTCCCCCTTTGTGATTTTTGCATTTAGTGCTTTTTTTATGATCCCTGCTAATTATAGAGGGGATGTTACTAAAAAAAAAATTCTGGGTATTTAGCTCTAAGGAATTGCTATTTAACAAATTTTGGAAGTAGGTGATTACCTCCTCCACTAGATCCTCTGGCTTATCTACCACTTCACCATTATCCTTCTTGAGAGAATCTATTCTATTAATTTTCCTTCTAATCCTAGTGCTATTATGAAAAAATTTGGTGTTCCTATCTCCTTCCTTTAGCCAAGTCTCTCTAGATTTCCGCCTCCAAAAAATTTCCTCCTTCGCCAAAATGTCCTCATATTCATGTAATAAGGTTTTTTCTCTCAAGATTTTTTTCCTAAATCACACCTTCCTTGAGAAGTAACTTGTTTAGTTTATGAATTTCATTTTCAATCTCATCCTTTTGAGTAAAAATATTCCTGAAACACTCCTTATTCCACTGTCTTACCCGGTTATTTATTACTTTTAGTTTTTCCATAAATACAAAGGCTTTCAAGCCTTCAAAGGATGCCTCCCTCCACCACTACTCTATTAGGGCAATCAACCCATCCTCCTTAAACCACATTTTTTTAAATTTAAATGAGCATCTATATGGCTTAGTTGTTTCCTTCATCCATAGGGATACTGGAAAATGATCCAATCCCAAGTCTGGTAGGATCATAGATTCTAACTCAAAATCAAAATCCATAAAATTCCCTTTAAAGAGGAATCTGTCAAGTTTCTCTACAATGTGGCTAAATCCCGACCTCCTATTATTCTAGGTAAAGGGACCATTATTTGATTCGATATCCATTAATTCATTATCATTGACCCATTTCTTGAATGCCAACATAGTCTGGGAAGATCTTCCTAGGCCTCTAAACTTTTCTTTCTCATCTAAAATAGCATTAAAATCCTCCCCCACTATAAACACCTACCTATGGTTCATTTGGAAAAAATTAGTAATCTCTTCCCAAACACAAAATTTTTTCATTTAGGGACACATGACCATATATGTTAACTAAATTCCATTCCAGAGCCTAATTTAAACTTTTAACCTTACCTCCAATCCAAAATCTACCCCCCCTAACTTAACAGAACTAGCTCTTCCTAGGTTCCACAGTATACCTAGGCCAGTCGAGACCCCAACCGAAGGTTCATAGACAACTTCCCAGCCTCCTAATTTCCTTTTCATCTTCTCCATCTCTTCACAACCTAACTTTGTTTCTTGTAATAACATAATTTCTACCTCAACTCTCTTCAAAAAGTGCACAAAATTGCGCTATTTGTTAGGGGAATTTAAACCCTTAACATTCCATGTAATTACTCTCATTGCCCCTTGGGAAGGATCTTCCCCTTCCCTACATATAGGGTGGAGATCTTCGCCTACCCAACTGCAGATGCATCTTTGAGTCTCAATTCATTCAAGGATTCCCTTCCCCTTTTCTTAAGGTCTTTGGCACAATCAACTTTTTCCAAGTTCCTTTATCTTTAAAAGCTATGCCTAATTGAGAAGCATTATTATCTCTATTAGTTGATACCATATTTACTTTTAAGGCTTCCTTACATATACTTTCCCCTAAATGACTGAAATATTCCTTTTCTATAGAATGGACTTGATCATCCATCCCATTATCTTCTAAAACACTTAACAGCCTTCTAACCACCTCTTGATTATTACTAGACATACCATTATCCTCCTCAGTCAACTCTAGACCTAGAAACTTTGACAATTCCTCTAGATCCACTTTTTTTACATAATGTAAATCCATATCCTCCATCTTATTGTGACTATCTCCTGATTCATCTTCTTTACGGTATTCCTCTAAAGAATTTTTCTTTGTAAGACTAAGCTCCCTATTATCCTTATCTACATTTATTTCCTTACTATAATCCTGATGCAGGAGCATCCTAGGATTCTTGGCAATCCTATATCAACCAAAAATATGTTTGTTTTGAAAGACATATTGGTAGTTTTAATCTTAGTTGTGGAGTATTTGCTCGGTCTTAGAGTATGGTTGTTCAGTTATAGTGTTTACCGGGGTGCTCGGTCTTTGAAGAACACTCGGTAACTAAAGGCATCGGTTACTTCTGGTGCTTGATGATAACTACATTGCTCGACGATGCTTGGCATGGTCAGTTCGCTGGCACTCGATTATTTCTCTAATGATCGGTGATTGGTCTTACCGACTTGGTTGTTTGGATGAATCGGCATTTAATTTGGGCCGTGTTCCTCGAGTTATGGATTAACTGTTGGACATGTGATGACCTAGATCTGGTGTGTTGCATTCTCCTATGTGGATCTAGAGGCCGACATGGATAATTTAATTATTGTAAGGCTATTTGAGAGCTGACCATGTTTTGTATTTAATATTTGTATACTTTGGAAGCTGACTTGTGGTTGGGAATTAATATTTAAGAGGATGTTGGGCTAGTTGTTTAGGCATCAGTTGGTAGTGGAAAGTAGAGATCTAGAGTAAGATTGAATCTGGATAGAAGATAGCAGAGTTAGTAGCTTGCGAGCTTAGGCACAAGAAGATTGCTTAGTGGCCTGCATGCATAAGTTTAGATCTTTCTTGGAGTGCCTACTAGTGTCCTATTGTGTTATAGACCTGGACTAGATGAGAGGTGTATTGGATCCTACATGATCTTGTTGAATTGTTTCTTGCTTTGTAATTGGCCGTAACTGGGAAGGCCTTACAGCTTGTCACATTGCATGTAATCAATTGTTGATGAATAAAGATACTTGTTTTCTCTCAGATTGGTGTAATTATTTTTTAATTCTACTGTGTTGTGGTTTGGCTGCAAGTTTGGACAGTCATTAATTGGATCCTCCATCCTTGACTACATCAGGAGGTATCAGAGAAAGTTGAGCTTGAGTGTGTGGACAGATCACTGAAGGAGAGATAGTTTGAACTAGGACCTTAGATTGAAGATGCCTCTGAGGAGAGCTCATGAGATCTCAGAAGAGGAAGCTGCTGGAGAATTCAGTCTTGATGATTTTAAAGCTTTGCAGAAACAAGTGCAAGATCTACAAGAGAAATTGAGAAAGAAGACTACATTGAAAGAAGATAGTGATGATGAATCTGAGGAAGAAGATCATTTCAAAGAACCTATAGAAGAAGCTAGGGATCCGGAAGAAAATGGAATCCTGAAGGCCATGTCTAAAATTGGGAAAAGACCTAAGATTGAAGTTTCTACATTCCCTGGAAGCCTTAGACCAGAAGAGTTGATTGATTGGATTAATGAGATAGATGAATACTTTGAGTATGAAGAAATAGAAGATCTTGATAGAGTCAGATTTTCAAAGACTAAGCTGAAGGGTCATGCAAATATTTGGTGGAGAGAAGTTTAGTTGGAAAGAAGTAGGATAGAGGAAAGGAAAAGATCTCTAGATGGAACCGAATGGTTGACAAGTTGAAGAAGAAATTCATTTCGGTGGATTATGAGTTGGACATGTTTAAGAAGATGCAAGCCTTAAAGCAGACTAACAAATCAGTGTAGGAGTATACTAAGGAGTTTTACAGAATCCTAATTAGGACTGGTCATTCTGAAGCTGATAAAGAGAAGGTTGCTAGGTATGTTTATGGTTTGAGACCTAGTATTCAAGAAGAGTTACTTATTGTTTAGATGACAACAATAGGAGATGCTTATCAGATGGCATTAAATATCGAAGAGAAGCTGAACAAGAAGTTTGAAGGAAGACAAAACAATAGGAATAAAGGTGGTAAAACTAGTGAGATAGTTGTTGAAGAGAATCCTAAGAAGACTGATGTAGGGTCTAGCAGTGGTCAAGTCACTAAGAATTTCAATACTCGATAGAGAGGAAGGTGGAAGAATGAGTTCACTGGTACTTGTTATCAATGTGGTGAAGCAGGTCATAGAATTTTTCAATGTCCTAAGAAAAGATTTTCACTGACTACCAAAGAAGACATTGTGAATGTTGCAGAAAAAGGTGAGTTTCTTATCACTAGGAGGTTAGCTACATGTGTCCAGGAACTAGTGCAAAGAAGAAATTTGTTCAGAACCAGATGTAAGTGCAAGGATAAGGCATGTAATGTCATAGTTGATGGTGGTAGTTCTAAGAACTTTGTTTCAAAAGAGATGGTTGGTAAATTGAATTTGGAAAGAAGGAAACACCCTAACCCTTATCAGATTAGTTGGATACAAGATGTTTCTAAGGTTAGGATTGAAGAACAATGCTTGGTTAATTTTCAGATTAGATCTTATCATGATGAAATATTGTGTGATGTATTTCCTATGGATGCTTGTCATCTTTTTCTCAGGGGACCTTGGAAATTTGATAGAAATGTTTTGTTTGATGGTCGTGAAAACACCTATGTGGTTAGGCATGAAGGATCTAGGCATAAGCTGTTATAGGAGACAGGAACTAAGGAATGTGGAGTTATTAGGTGTTGTCCATGTGACAGTGAAAAACCTCAGGAGCACAGGGTTGATGAACCTATTCCTACAAAGTCTAGTTTGAAAGAGAAGGAGAATTATGTATTTGAAGAGTTTGTTGAGATTAGGAGGTAGATGGTCTTTTTGACATAGATAGTACAAAAGATAATGACATTGATGACACAGAAAGATATAGATGATACCAAGTTGATTGAGGAGTCCAGGGAGGATGGAATCTATTGAGGTACTGATGTGATTAGTAGTGGAAGGGATGGTCAGAGTTGGTTGTTATCAGTAGTAGACATGAAAGATAAGAGGCAGGAAAATTTGCTACAGGGAACAATGGATGAAGTAAAGACAACTTGGAATGAAGGACAAGAGGAGATATGGGTTAAGAACAGATATGGCATACCTGTTCTGATTCCCTTAAGACATTCTTGATTTCCTTATGAGAAAATCTTCTTTACCTGGGGTGTCTAATGCAGGAGCATCCTAGGATTCTTGGCAACCCTATATCAACCAAAAATATGTTTGTTTTGAAAGATAGATTGGTAGTTTTAATCTTAGTTGTGGAGTATTTTCTCGGTCTTGGAGTATGGTTGCTTGGTTACAGTGTTTACTAGGGTTCTCGATCTCTAAAGAACACTTGATAATTGAAGGCATCGGTTACTCCTGGAACTTGGCGATAACTACATTTCTCGGTGATGCTTGGCATGGTTAGTTTGCTGGTGCTTGGTTATTTCTCTGATGCTCAGTAATTGCTCTTACCGACTTGGTTGTTTGGATGAATTAGCTTGGCCGACAGGTGCATTTAATTTGGGTCATGTTCCTTGAGTTATGGATTGACCGTTGGACGTGTGAGGACCTAGATTTGGCATGTTGCATTCTCCTATGTGGATCTGGAGGCTGACATGGATAATTTAATTATTGTAAGGCTATTTGAGAGCCAACCATGTTTTGTATATAATATTTGTATACTTTGGAAGCTAACTTGTGGCTAGGAATTAGTATTTAAGAGGATGTTGGGGTAGTTGTTTAGGCATTAGTTGGCAGTGGAAAGTAGAGATCTAGAGTAAGATTGAATCTAGATAGAAGATAGCAGAGTTAGTAGCTTGTGAGCTTAGGCACAAGAATATTGCTTAGTGGCCTGTGTGCACAAGTTTAGATCTTTCTTGGAGTGCCTACCAGTGTCCTATTATGTTACAAACTTGGACTAGCTGAGAGGTGTATTGGATCCTGCGCGATCTTGTCAAACTATTTCTTGCTTTGTAATTGGCCGTAACTGGGAAGGCCTTACTGTTAGAAAGTAAAGTCCACCAAGATAACTGAGAGGGGGGGGTGAATCAGTTATCAAATGATTATAACTTTTATCAACTTCAACAACATTAAACCATGTAAGCAATATAATTACTAACCATAAAAGGATATTCATACACAATAACACAATGACACAAGATATGTTGACTAGGGAACCTCTTGATCAAAGAGTAAACCCCGGTGGGAATGATGCCCACAAAAGATGAACTAATATGAATATTCCTTGTGAAAGGATGGACTCTATTAGGAGTCTTATGAAATACATTTAGTACATTATATGAATCCCTATTAGGAGATTTTGAATCCTTGTTAAAAGATTCTAACTCTGTTAAGAGTTATGGAAGACAGAAGGACCCACTGCCCAAACAGCTTCAGGGTAAGATCATTGAACACACTATCCAAATAATATTTTTATTACTCAATAGAATAATATGTTACCTCTTCTTTGACTATGCCAAACTGCACTCATTGTTATACCAGATCTCAATTTCAGATCTCTATACCTCGCATGTCTTCCTTCACAAATTTGCTTTCATACTTAGCTCTTTGCTTCACTTCATGCATACAACATTACACTCAACCACACTACAAAAAGGAAAATACATTCCTTCCTTTATACCACACTCAAATAATTACAAATGAGCCGGCATACAATTACAACATAAAAGTTTCCACACGCTACATCAAAATTACACAAAACTGTCAGCTTCCAACTACAATAATTCTTCACTCATGTGACCTCAAAGTTTGTGCTATCATCCATGTGACTATCAATGTGTCTTCAACTTCCCTTTAACTGCGCAAAACTAGATTCCATCCCGATTAGGAGATATCATCCAATTTCCACAAACTGCTGCTCAGGAACACTACCTGATTACTGCTTCCACAAAAGTGCTTATAACTTCCATGAATAAATGAATTATTATCTGTGCTCTTAACCATAGACATATAAAATATCAAGGAGTATATCCTAAACATCATATAGCTACAACTACAATAACCCACGTGTGCTAATCCAAACTCTGTCTGCTTCTCTACAAGTCTCCGGTAAATCACTATGTTGACATCAATGACAATCACAGTCATGAATGCAAACACAACTACTACAGAATGTCTGTCAAACATTTAGCATTCATTCCTAACAATCTCCCCCATTGTCATTGATGGCAACATAGATGAAAAACATCCAATGTTCCAAAAATCTAATACTGCAACACTACTGCTCTGAAAGTGCTTCAAGTCTTCTACATCAATCAAATCTTGCTCATTTCTCTCCAACAGATGTTTCATATGGTTTTTCATGTATACTTCTCCCCCATTGACATCAATGACATAAATTTCATCATTATGTCAACAAAAACTCTAATTTCAAAAGACACTATTCAGAAAATACATTCGCTAGAGTCCTCACGACTCAGCTCAGATACACATACTCCCCCATAGAGGAAGTACCAACATCTAGTCTAGAGGGTAAAAGCACAAAGTTGTGTTACATTTTAGGACAACTTATCAGCATAGCTAAATTTGAGTATTTCTAACTAAAATTATTTTTTGTCAAACATATGGTCTAGCTAGATTCATTCTAGCTAAATTAGATAAGTTCTTCACCTTTTCCAATTGGAAATATCTATTAACTGCATGTTTTATAACAATTACTAAAGAAATAAAATTATTTCAGAAAAGTGACGTTTCAATAAATCTTACTCTTTTTAATGATATTTTTTTACAAATATAAAAATACCCTTTTTTAGAGCACAGTGTCAAGATTATCATCATATAATTTTTTATAGTATTTTAATTAGATCTAATATATTATAATTTCAAAATACTACAAGTAGGTATTTTAACATTTGAGAACAAGATGCTTCAAAAATAGAAAAAAATAGTAAAGCTTATCAAAAAAATTGAAAATTTATATTTAACACTAGAGGAGAGAGTTATCTTCAAGAGTGTGTAATTTATTTTCTGAATGGTGTAGATTTGATAGGGGAAATTTGACGCGAGATGAAAGCTATCGATTTCAGGTATGTTCGACTTTGAGTAGTTATAACAGAGAAAATATACATTGAAAACTAATTTTTCTTCTTTTCTGCACTAGCTATACATTTTATCTATGACATATTTTGAAATCAAAGGAAAAAGAGATTATTTACATATACTTTTTTGGTGCGGACAAGACCCTCATTTTTCAGCATTTTTCAGCAAGTAAAAAATGGATTTAAAAAATTTAAAAACTATGTGAATTCTTGATGAAAAAAAATTAAAAAAATTATAGCCATAAACTTCATCCACTTTTACACATTTCATTAGTTTACATCAACTCCAAATTTTAAACATAAATGCCATTTTTATGTCATTAAAGTTAAATTTTTTGTGTGTTGTTGACCGTTTCCTTTATAAAAGTGTGACATAGCTTTGTACTTTTACCCTAGAAGAAAGATAAGGCTCATATACCACTAGATGGATGCAACCAACTGCATCACTTTTCAAAAGTAGGCTAGGGCATAACCCCAAGAATACCTCTCAAATAATCAAATGTATCCTTAGGCAAAGGCTTTGTGAATATATTTGCTATCTGCTCCTTTGTACTTATGTAATCAAGTCTAACTTCTTTCTCAACAACTTTCTCTCTTACAACATGATACTTAATCTCTATATGCTTTGTCTTAGAATGTAATACAGGATTCTTAGACATACTAATTGTGTTGTTGTTGTCACAATGTATGACAACAGGTTCAACAAACTTTATTCCAATATCCTTCAACATTTTCTTCATCCAAATTATCTGGTTACAATTGTTTGCTGTTGCTACATATTTTGCTTCTACTGTGCTTTGTGAGATACAATTCTGCTTCTTGCTTAGCCAAGAAACCAATCTTCCTCCAAGGAAAAATGCTCCACCACTAGTGCTTTTCTTATCATCAACACTGCCTCCTCAATTAGCATCTGTATAAGCACATAGGGTAAAATCATCATATTTTTCATACCATAGTCCATAGTCCATTGTGCCTCTTAAATATCTCAGTATCCTCTTTACTACTGCATAATGTGATTCTCTAGGTTCAACTTGAAATCTTGCTACAATTCCAACTGAATGTGCTATATCAGGTCTTGTTTGAGTCAAATACTGCAATCCTTCAATCATAGATCTTTATTTCTTCTGTTCCATTGTAGGAGTCTCATCTGTGCTAGATAACTTATGTCTAGTCACCATGGGTGTTCCAATTGGTTTACAATTCTCCATTCCAAATCTTTTCAACAAGTCATTCAAGTACTTTGTCTGACTTACAAAGATACCATCATTGTTTTGTGTTATCTGTAATCCCAAAAAGTATTTCATTTCACCATCATACTCATTTCAAATTCAATCTTCATTTCATCGGCAAATTTGTCACTAGCTTCATCTTCTCCTCCAAAGATAATGTCATCAACAAAAATAACTATAACCAACAAACCATTCTCAATTTCTTTTGTGTTCAAATTGCTATTAGCTGTTTCTTTTGTAAATCCCAATTTTAACAAATACTTATCCAATCTTGCATACCAAGTTCTAGGTGGTTTTTTAAGTCCATATAAAGCTTTCTTCAGTTTACATACCATGTCTCCTTCTTGAGTCAAAGGAAAATGTTTAGGCTAGTCAAAGGAAAACCTTCAGGCTGCTCAATGTAGACTTCTTCCAATTCTCCATTCAGAAATGTTGACTTCATATCCATCTGATATACTTTGAATTTCTTGTAAGCTGCATAAGCCAAAAACATTCTTACTACTTCAATTCTTGCAACAGGTGCAAAGGTTTCTTCATAGTCAATTCCTTCTTGCTGTGAGTAACCCTTACATACCAACCTTGCTTTTTTTCTTACTACTTCTCCTTGTTCATTCATCTTGTTTCTGAATACCCATTTAGTTCCAATAACATTCTTGTCTTTAGGTCTAGGGACCAATTCCCATGTCTTGTTCTTTTCAATATGATCTAGTTCTTCTTTCATAGAATTAGTCCAACTTTCATCTTCAAAAGCTTCATTAGTAGTCTTAGGTTCAATTTGAGAAATCAAACATAACTGTTCTTGTACCTTATTCTGAGTTAGAACTCCTCTTTTGATGCTTCCAATAATTTGTCCAATAAGATGATTTCTTAACAAACTCTTGCTAGGTGTCACTGTCTCAGATCTCACTTCAGATGTAGGTTCTTCAATGACTTCACTATGGCTTTCATTCAAAAAATCATTGTTAGTTTTATAAAATAATTTAGTAGATCCAGTGTTAGGTTTAGGATGAGCTTCTTCATCTGATTCATAATCAAGCATTCTTTCCTAAATTTTGAACTTTTCATCAACTTTAACATTTGCGCTTTCAATAATAGTCTTAGTTCTTTTATTGTAACACCTATAGGCTTTTCTTTTCAAAGAATATCCAAGAAATATACCTTCATCACTTCTAGGATCAAACTTTCCAATATCATCATCTCTCTTTATATAACATTTGCTTCCAAAAATTCTAAAATACTTAACTAAGGGTGCATGTCCAAACCATAATTCATAAGGTGTCTTGTCTGTGTCTGCTTTGATTTGTACTCTGTTCATTGTATACACTATTGTGTTCACTGCTTCTCTCTAGAATATCTTCGCCAAATCATTCTCAAATAACATAGCTCTTGCTGCTTCAGTCACTGATCTGTTTCTTCTTTCTGCAATGCCATTTTGTTCAGGGGTTCTAGGGGCTGAATACTGTCTCTTAATGTCATTTTCTTCACAAAAGGTGTTAAACTCTCTAGAAGTAAATTCTCCACCTCTATTAGATCTCAAACATTTGATCTTCATTCCAGTTTCATTCTCAAATTTATTCTTAACAATCTTAAACTTATCAAATGGTTCAAATTTTTCTTTAAGAAATTCAATCCACATCATTCTTGTAAAATCTTCAACAAGAATCATAAAATACCTTTCTCCATAGAATCCTCTAGTCCTGGTAGGACCACTCAAATCTGTATGAACAATCTCCAGCTTTTCTATAGATGTAAACTTCTTACTGGGAAAAGAACTTCTCTTCTGTTTAGCCATTACACATTCTTTGCAAATCATGTTAGTAGGCTTCATAATTTTAGGCAAATCTCTTACTGCAAGTGTAGTACTTACTTTCACAATGTTGTCAAAGTTTATATGAAAAAACCTTCTAAGCCATAACCAACTGTCATCAATCTTAGTAATCAAACATGTCATCTTAGTAGGATTCAACTGAAATACATTACCTCTGGTTCTAGATCTAGTTCCAATCATATTTCCATCTGTATCCTTTATCACACAAGTTTTCTTAGTAAACCAAACTTGATATCCCTTATCAACTAACTATCCAACACTCAAAAGATTATGTTTCAATCCATCCACAAAATAAACATCATCAGTATTAGTCTTTCCATCAAGAGTAATAGATCCTATACCTTTAATCAAACAAGGTGCATTGTTTCCAACTCTAACAACTCCTCCATCATATTCATTAAACTTTATGAACTTTTTCATGTCTCCAGTCATATGATGTGAACAAACACTATCTATAATCCAATCAACTTTCTTTTCAACTTGAGAAACTAAGGCTTTTTCTTCCTTAACATCAGTTTCAGGATTCTCTTCTTTAATTGATACAAATCCTATGTCATCATTATTCTCAGTATCACTTTCACTTAAAGTTCTTTCTATACTAGCTTCAAGATCTTCATCATTAGCATAATAACATTCCTTAGATCTTCTAGTTTTGAAATTGTTTCTGTACTTTTTAACTCTCTTAGGACATCTAGATGCAAAATGACCATATTCTTGACAAGTCCAACATTTAAATATTTTCTTACCGTCTGGTTCTCTTTTCACAAGCAAGGAAATACCTTCTTCAATATTCTTGTCTTCTTCATTTCTAGATCTACTGCTACCAGCATAATCTCTACTCACACTGATGCTTCTTAACAAAGTAGGGCAAACACTAAGACCATTGAATGCTGTCTCCATTCTAGGTAAGTCTCTTGATAATCTTAGGTTCATTTCTACTACTTCCAATCTTACAAGAAGAGTCTCTCTTGTAAAGTTTGTAGTACAAGGTATAACTTGTTCAATCATATGTGTTGTCTTCTTAAATACAGGGGTCAATGTCCTCAAAATTTTCCATATCACTTCATTCTCTGTCTTTGTTCCTCCACAAGATTTTATACCTATAATAATTTCTGACATTCTACCAATATAGCTTCTAATAGATTCATTTTCCAACATTCTTATATCTTCAAATGCACATATCCAATTATGTAATCTAAATCTTTTTGCATGTTCATCACCTTCAAAAGTAGAGTGTAAAGCATTCCAAATTTCATGAGATTTTTTCAAACATTTTACCTGACTGTACTCATTCTCTGGAAGGGCTGTCAAAAGTGCTTCTCTTGCAAGTATGTTACACATGAATAGATCTCTCTCATCAGTAGTACATGTTTCAAGATTGTCCTCTTCAATGATAGTCTTATCATTCTTTGTAATCAACTAATAACATGGTCCTAAACATACTAGGTGTGTCTTCATCTTTTCTTTCTAGCTGTCAGAATTTACTCCATCAAACTTAGGGCTTTCTTTCCTGAAATTCACCATGGATCTCCTTAAGTTGTTAAACTTCTTTTTCAAGGACCTACCACTCTGATACCAATTGTTAGAAAGTAAAGTCCACCAAGATAACTGAGAGGGGGGGGGGGTGAATCAGTTATAACTTTTATCAACTTCAACAACATTAAACCATGTAAGCAATATAATTACTAACCATAAAAGGATATTCATACACAATAACACAATGACACAAGATATGTTGACTAGGGAACCTCTTGATCAAAGAGTAAACCCTGGTGGGAATGATGCCCACAAAAGATGCCCTAATATGAATATTCCTTGTGAAAGGATGGACTCTGTTAGGAGTCTTATGAAATACATTCAGTACATATGAATCCATGTTAGGAGATTTTGAATCCCTATTAAAAGATTTTAACCCTGTTAAGAGTTATGGAAGACAGAAGGACCCACTGCCCAAACAGCTTTAGGGTAAGATCACTGAACACACTATCCAAATAATCTTTGTATTACTCAACATAATAATATGTTACCTCTTCTCTAACTGTGTCAAACCGCACTCACTGTTACACCAGATCTCAATTTTAGATCTCTGTACCTCGCATTGCTTCCTTCACAAATTCACTTTCATACTTAGCTCTTTTCTTCACTTCATGCATACAACATTACACTCAACCACACTACAAAAAGAAAAATAAATTCCTTCCTTTATACCACACTCAAATAATTACAAATGAGTCGGCATACAATTACAACATAAAAGTTTCCACACGCTACATCAAAATTACACAAAACTATCAGCTTCCAACTACAATAATTCTTCACTCACATGACCTCAAAGTTTGTGCTATCATCCACATCACTATCAATGTGTCTTCAACTTCCCTTTAACTGCACAAAACTAGATTCCATCCCGATTAGGAGATATCATCCGATTCCCACCACTACTTAGGAACACTTCCTGAATACTGCTTCCACAAAAGTGCTCATAACTTCCATGAATAAATGAATTACTGTCTGCGCTCTTAACCATAGACATATAACATATCAAGGAGTATATCCTAAACATTTCATAGCTCCAATTTCAATAACCCACGTGCGCTAATCCAAATTCTGTTTGCTTCTCTGCAAGTCATCGGTAAATCACTTTGTTGACATCAATGACAATCATAGTCATGAATGCAACAACAACTGCTACAAAATGGCTGTCAAACATTTAGAACTCATTCCTAACACTTACAGCCTGACACATTGCATGTAATCAGTTGTTGATGAATAAAGATACTTGTTTTCTCTTAGATATGGTGTTATTGTTTTGTAATTCCACTGTGTTGTGGTTTGGCTGCAAGTTTGGATAGTCCTTAATTGGATACTCCATCCTTGACTACATAAAATCCTTAGAAAGAGATCCACCTGACCTTTTATCCATTATATCAATTGATATTCCTATAAAAGTTCTCCTTATCCATAGAGCCTACTTCTATATTGCTCAGTTATTATTCTACAAATTATCTCATAGCCTCAGCTTGATCTTTGACTTGTACTAAAGAGTTTTTATATTCCTCTAAGCTAATGTCCTCTATTTTTGAGCTCACTCCTTCTATGTTGGATGCAATACTTGTCCTATAATCCTTTGATTTTTAGATTTGCCAGATCGAGGAAGGACACCAAGCATTGCTGACTGTCCACTCTTCACTGACTCAACATTAAATGAAGGGCTCTTTCTGCAATTATTAATATCAGTACTTTTCAAAACCTCCACCCTCTCTTTGGTCTTAGAGGGTTGGGTTACAGGGAAGTTAATTATGAAGCCCCCTCCTTCATCCTTGAATTGAATATTGATATCACTAGGGGTGATTTTTTTAGGTTGAATTGGATTTTTAATCTTTGGGATTTGTTTGAATTCACTTACTAAATTTGTCAAAATAACAGGTTTGATTTTAAATGTTGAGGAACCACTCTTAATAGTAATAGGGTTCATTGATTTAATTGAAATATCCATATTATGATAATTGTTTATGCCTGGGGATATTTAGTGTTAACAGATCTAACAAAGGAGCCTAATCTGTTGCCAATATTCCTAAGGATAATTTTCATTGTGTATTCTAAAGACATGTTAATTAGCTTGAAATCTCTTGCTACTAGGAAACCCTTAAGATTATTCAGATTAAAGGATGAAATATAGTCCATCACAAGGAAATCTATACTGGTAACAAGCTAGGGCATTCCTTTCTTAAAAATTTCTTTTTAAGCTCTACATTATAGCAATAAACAAAGATAAAATCATCAACGAGTAAAGATATGCTTACTTGATTGGAAAAACATTTTTGGAGCCAATTTGCAATTTTACCTTAGGATAATCCATAGCTGTTCCACCTCAAGATTATTCCTTTAATTTTCATTAAATCTTGGGTGCATTCTATAACTCCATCATCAAATTCTAATAATGAGTCATGTTTTATGCCTTGGGAATTGGGTGATTTATGCAAAAAAAGGAGTTAAGGGTTTCAATCTATGATGGGGTGGGGGGGCAAATAAGGGATGCATTTTGGTAGATGTTCTCTCTTGCTAGGGTTAGCTTCCACTTCTGTCATAATTGAAAGCAATTCTATAGCCTTGATTCTACGATGAGGGTAGACTATAGGGCTCTCTTTTAGGGGCTACTAACTAGGTATGGATTTAGGGTTAGGATGCTTGGGGAATACAGAGGAGCAAACTGATTTTCTATTGGTAAAGCAAAGGGGGTCCTATCATTGTACCTGGGGATTGAATTAAGCTTTGTTGAGATTGAGGGAATATTTATCTTCTTATGTCTTTTCAAAACTACCTTTGTCCATTGATCCTCCCTTGTTTGTAGATGTGAAGGAGCCAAGGATGAGCCCTGAGATCCTTCTAATAGTGCTAATGGAGTATTAAACAATTTTGCATATCGCGTCGAAAGAAAGAAGTTCCACTGCTTATTAATGCTTTTAACACTAAACAATTTATGTCCAGATTTCATATATTCAGAGCAGAGAGCCATCACATTTTTTTATAAAAAAATTATTTATTTGCGCAAATCACTCATAAGATTCATAATAATTACATATAGTAAATCCTTTAAATTAATTAATTTATTATTTTATAAAATATATTTATTATATGTAAATAAATCTAATATATATTTATATTTATTATTAGAATATATTTTAATTATTTAATATTGAATTAGTTTTTAATTATTAAATTTATTTATTTACTAGTATATTCATATTATATATTTTTTAATTTTTAATCTACTTTTAAATTGTTGGCAAGTACCATTAGGTGACATTGTTAAAAAGGTTATTGATTGTGAAGCTTGTCTATTAGTTTTTCATATCCTGTTACAAAATTAAAGAATTTATTATTATTTTTCTAGAATTCATATGATAAATTAACAAATTTAATAATTAAGGAGATAATATGAATTTAAGAATAGATTACAATGAGAATGATGATACATAAACTTAATCATTTTTAAAAATGTCAAATTGAATCTTTAATTTCTTAAAGTAAATATTTGATCTTAAGAAAGATATACAAAATAAAAAATATTATTTAAAGACTTGAATTATTATATATTAAATTAAATATTTAATAATATAATAAAATAATTAAAATAAGTTAGATAGATCCATCCATTTATTATGATTGTGGGCCTGTGTTGTAGCATTTTACCTGATTTACCAAGTTTGATTTGTTTTTTTAAAACAAATCCAAAGGTCAATATTTATTTGATATAAGTCTCTCTTAAATTTCATTGATGCTCTTTAAGTTTCTATAGTATGGAATTCTCTTTTATTGAAATAATGAGAAATGGAATGGATGTAATAAAATAGGATACTATAGTAACATTTAAAACACATTACTACTTATAAATGATTTATAAATAATATTTAAAATATATTAATAATTCTAAATAAATTAAAGAATGTTGATAGATTTATTTAATTAATACATATGTTAAAACAAAAATCCATTCAAATTTATTTATGTTTACTTTGTAAATTATTTTTATTAAAAAAACAAAGATTAAATTTATAATTTGTCTTATAATTTGAATAAAATAGAAAATTACATTTATAATTAATATAATAATATGAATTTATATTTACATAATTTATTTTATTATATAAATTTACAAAATAATAAGTGAATACCCAAATAATTGAATTGAAATACCACTCGCAAACTTCCATTTCCAAAATTCATCATTACAAGCAACTCAACAATCAATCTGGGTCAAATTTCACTTTTCACTCGCTAAATCCAAACACATATTTGATAGAATGAAAGACAATGGTAGACATACATCAATCCAAATTTTACAAGCAAACTGGTGATTCTCAACCACAATCCCATCATGAATAAGCAAACATACGCAGAATCAACTAAGCACGCAGAGATTTATGGGCATGAAGATTGAGTAGGTGGTTGTTCAGGAGCTGCAGAGCTGAAGTTACGAGAGCGTTTGTAGAGGGAATAAGTAAACATATGGCTGAGGAGCAAAAAAGCGAGTACTCCACCAAAAGAAGCAATCAATGCACCTCCACCCCTGTCACAGAATCTGCCAACTTTGTCACAGATCTTGTTCCACTGTGAGTGTTTGTTTCCATTCTTACCCACCTCTGATATTGCTGTAGCTGCAGCAGATGCTGCTGATAGAGTGGCCACAGTAACCTACACAACACATAAACTCTTCCCATTTCAATATAAATTCAATATTCTCAAAAGACTCAAGGAAAAAAAGTTAGATAAAGCTTGAAAGTAATGGGCACTTTCATTTAGATTTAAATAATATATTTTAGATTTTGATTTGTTTAGATAGTTCATCTGAAATTATATTGATTAAAAAGAAGGCGTCTCATCTGAAATTGTCTAGTACTTGCATAAGCTTTGGCTCATATGAATCATACTAATATAACTTGATGATAGCTTATATGAAATTGCATTAGCTTCTCTAATAAGACCCACCAATAGATCAATTGCATAAGCATTGACTCATGTGGCTCATATGAAATCACATAAGCTTCTCTAGTAGAACTCATTGATGTATCATTGGCTCATGTGAAATTACATAAGTTTTTTTAAATAGAACTTATTGATGGCTTATCTAAAATCATACTAGCTTCTCTAATATGATTGACTAGGACCCACCAATAAATCAATAATATAAGCATTGACTCATGTGGCTCATATGAAATCACATAAGCTTCTCTAATAGAACTCATTGATGTATCAGTGGCTCATGTGAAATTACATAGTTTTTTTAAAATAGAACTTATCAATGACTTATCTAAAATCATACAAGCTTCTCTAATATGATTGACTAGATTCTCTAGTAGAACTCAGCTATTAGTGAAAATTCAAACTAACCATCTAAATATGTCAAAATTTAAAATATTTTGTTTAACTGCTCCAAACTCTTGCCCACCCACCCAAAACTATTGGGTCCCACTTGGATGAAGGGGAGATTTTAGGTCAACACCTGCAACTCTTCCTAATTATCCGGTGGAGTGGACAGATTAAATTTTCTAAGAAAATATAACATATACAAACCATAATGTCACTCCATGAAGTAGGTAATGTAAAATATATTTGGATACCTTCTTTTGATCTAATCATAGAAAAAATATGCTAGACTGTTCCATGACATCACGGTTTACAGAAACTTTCTTGACTAAATTAAAATGTCAATATTATTAGAGCACGCAAGCTTATAGCAATGTCTTTGTCGTAGAATGAGTTACATCACGCTTTCTTGTTAGGTGAACAAGCTAACTGTAAAAACTATGACAGGAAAACTAATGGGGGATTGTTTGGAAGAGATCTGATAAACAATATTTAAAAATATAAAAACATGGGAAGTTGAGCTGTAATGGGAATAGTATATACCACATCCAGAACGCCCACAAGAAATTCATGAAGGTGACTGTGCTTGGACTTCAAGACGTGCTTGACAACAATGGAGGATATCAGAGTCACCAAAGAATATCCACAGGCGAGTGCATTAACCGCCACAAAGAAGCTGCATTACCATTTAGATTATAACCATTCAAATTAGTAGCTCAGGAAAGATGGAAAAACTGGCTTAAGTAAACATTTGGGTAATTCAAATTTTGATATAATTTCAAATTTTATTTGTGATTTAGTTTTTCTAAAGATTTTAAAAAAATAGTTTAGTTACAAAAATTTGATCAACAATTATATAATATACATTTTTTGTTATTAAAATGGTGTGTCTACATCTTAAAGTCAAATTAATAATAATAATAATAAATAGTAAATATTTTATTAAATTTTCAAATATTTCAAATCAAAGATATTCAAATTATTAGTTTTCTTTAAATTTTTTTTAAAAATATCTTTATTATTTGTTATTTAAAATCTTGAAAACTATTGAAATTTAACTACAAATTCAGAAATAAATAATTTATTCAATATTAGTAAAGAATACAAATAAAAAAATGTGATCTAAATAATAATAAATAATCTAAATATTAATAATAAAAAATTTGTTAATTGTTTAAATCTTTTTAAAAAAGTTTCAAATATTTTTCTAACTTAAACCTTGAGTATCTTTCATAAAGATATGGTGCAATGCAATCAAGATTTATTTTCATCTAAATAATGAGTGCATTTATTTCAAGATACCAACTCTTCAACTCTTTTAATATCAGATATGTTTGTGCATAAAAAATCTAAGTTCAAAAGATAACAACTCATTACATATAGTGGTTGATACTCATGAACAAAATCATATAATATATTTGACAAAAAAAATAAGTTAATATATATTATTATTATATATTAAACTACTAAAATAAATACTAATGTGCACCAATACTCATTTTTTAATGTCAGATATGTTTGTGAATAAAAATTCTAAATTCAAAAGATAACAACTCATTATATATAGTGGTTGGTACTTGGTACTCATGAACAAAATCATATAATAGATTTGATACAAAAATAACATAGTATATATTATTACATATTAAACTACTAAAAGAAAGAAATACTAATGTGCACCAATACTATTTTTTAGCATCTATGCTGAAATAAACTCAACCTACTATGAAAATATGATATCTCAGAACATAAATATAACTAAACTCTCCTACTTATATGAACTATGAACATATCTCAAAACATGCATGATAACTAAACTCCACCCACAAATATAAACTATGATAATAGCATATCTCAGAACATGCATGATAATTAAACTCGGCCCACAAGTATGCACTGTGAAAACAACATACATGATAACTAAATTCAACCCACTAATATCAACTATTGAAACAATATACCTCTGAAGATACATGATAACTAATTACTTAACCTAAATAATACAAACAACTGCTATGTTATTCATACACATTAAATTTACTATCTGAAATTTTCTCTCTTTTAAAACCCAACAAACTGAAAAAACTCAAAAAACAAGAAGAAAGAAGAAAGTGTACACAAATGCAGGTGTGTATTGGAATTTGGCTGTGACAGGAATGGAGATTGGAGGATTGAGTGGTAGAGCAATGGTTTTGGTTTGCTTGTTGGTGGCCATGACAATTGTTGCTGAAATAGTGGCTGCAAAGGCAACACCTCTAATCACAACATCCCAAGCTGCCATTTTGACTCCCTCTGATCTGCTCTTGCTGCTCACTGCACTCTCTGCCATTTTCAGTGATAATGATTAGATTAAGTGGACCTATTTATGCCCCCATGCCGTGTAAGGTCTCAAGCTTTGCTCACCTAAGATGTCATCTGCCCTGCCAACTTACTTGGGTGGCTGCCTTCTATTCTATTTTCTTCAAACAAAAATATTTGTATTTGTTGTAACTTCAAAATACCTAACACTAAACAGTGCTTGTGGGTAAGGTTCGGTGAAGTGAACCATCAAACATGTACCTCTGGTCAGGTACATTTCTTGTTTCTCAAGCGAACCCTATTGTTTTTGAAAGGAAAAATTGCTTAGAATGTTTATGTACCTGTTTTACGGTCACCATGGAATCCAGTTTAGTTCCAACCACTGATAGAATGGAGGAAGCTCTATTCATCTTGGTGGGTATTTTTGGAAAAAACTTTCTCAACAAGTAAACTACAATTTTCAGTTTTTAGATTTTAATATTAAATAAAATAGATTTACAAATAGTAGAAGCTTTGTAGTTGAAAGAGATTTAACTTACATTTTTATATTTCAAACGTGGAAAAACTAATGAACACTTAAGAAACGAGTACTCCCATTTTATCTCAGGTCTAGAAATGTAATTGTTTGTTGAATTTATATGATGAGAAATTTGAAAATATTTTTAAAGTAAAAAAATGTACATTATAAGCAAGTATTATTACATTATCTTTTGGAATTACTATGTTAACTAGTGATTAAATTGATTCATGTTGACCAATTAAAATCTACTGATTTATTTATTTTATAGCTAAATTTATATTTTCTATAGTTAAATGCAATGTTTTTAAGTTTTTAATTTGTATAAACTATTTATTTATCATATGATTGGCTAAACTTTTAGAGTCTTATATACAAAATTTGGGGATGCATAATTTTTAGAACTTTTAAACATAATTCTTCCACTCATGTCTCTCCAAATTATTATTTTAAAATCAATAATTTAGAACATTTATAAATTTTGAATGGTATTATATTTTATAAAATGAAAATATTTTTTAAATAATATTATAATTATAGTTATGTATATTGTAATTTTATTTTTGTGTTACTTCAATTCTAATTATGTATATCAATTTAAATAAACATTTTCTATATTATAATATATTGTTATTTTTATTTAAATAAAAATAAATTAATGTCATATTTAATTTTATTATCATAATTTTATTTCTAAAAACTCAGTTTAAAAATTATTATAATTAATAGTACATATTAAATAATTAAACTTTTTAACAATGTGAAATATAATATTTATATTAAAATATTTTGAATATATCTTAAGTATCAATTTTTTTTATTAAAAATAATGATTATTATATATATATATATATATATATATATATTTTGATCGATAAAAGGCACCAATAATACAAAAAACCTCGCTCAGTGTAGGTGCTGGTAGGAAAGAGTGGGGTTGAGAAAACCTCCAGCCTTGCTTGGGACCGTAGTTCGGATTATGATACATAATAATTTAAGAGGGCATATCCTCCAAGTACAGATTCTTGATACAAATATATTACAAGTTTCATAAGAAGCTATTCATATAGCTTGTTTGAAATGATTCTCAAATTGTTATCTGCTTGTCCATTTGGCGAAGTTGGCAGTCCCCCCTTCTAGATTTTTCGCTTGTTGTTTTTCTTCGGGTCTTATCTTATGAAGCCATTCTTGATTGCCATTGTGTGAAATAGTGTGTTTGATAAAAGGGCCACTACCACAATCGTTATCCCACACAATCGTTTTCTCCTCAAATGACTCTTGAAGCTTCTTTACTTGAAATAATTAACTTCTAGCTAAGATCCTTGTTAGTCTATTCAGAATATTATTTGTTACTAATCATAGATTCTAAGGACTACTGGGAAGAGAGTACTTATCCAAATGGAACCTTTTGTAAAAATTGTTTTCTCAAGAGGAAACTAACTCTACCTATTCCACCCCGTCATAAGCATACTAGAAACCTAGCTTAGCTTATTCCTGGATTAGATCTTATAAGACTCACATCATACTCTTATGAAAAGTGCACTACTTTGGATACCAAATTTTAAACCTGTAATAATCCCATTTCCTATCATTTACAAATAATCTAAACAAGCCTTGATATTAACCCTACTTATATAAAATATGAAATATTCACTTAAGTCAGCCAACTTGATTGAATAAGTCACCCAGCTTGGCTGAATAAATACCTCTCAAATTTGAATGATCTCTCCTGCTAAAAAAACAACTTTTTTCAATCATTCATTAAGTTTGAATTAGAAACATATCCTGGGCTAAAGTCTCATTAGAGCTTAACAATATTAAAAAATATTATTTGAGTCTCAGTCAAAATTCAAAAATAATCTAGAACTTAGTAATAAGTCAGTATAAATACATAACAATATCCATATCCCTGCTATCATGACCTAGTTTTGAAGCTCACATAAGATCATCCAGGAACATGTATATTAACTCTTCTTTAGATATAGCACCACTCAGGTTGAGCTATTTAAAAAGAAACTTAAATTAAAAGCAGCTTAAGAGTAAAGAGAGCACATAACACAAGAGCACCAGAACATAAGAGCACCATAACATAAAAGCACATAACATAAGAGCACCATGATAATATCTTTCTTGAAGCCAATACATATTATATATATATTGACTTCAAGATTAGAGATTACCACAATATTCAAATCTGCATCTAAGCAGTATCCTGCATCTGAAATAAATTGCTAAGAGGAGTAACATGAATTTATAATAGAGGCCACTAGTCCCAAACTTAGTTGTTAGGTTTAATGGACCTGTTTTAATTCCACTTGTCAAGGAGTTATAGTCTATCATTACTCTTTTGTAAGGGAATATCTCTGAGTATTAAAGAAAGTATCATTTGTCTCAATCCACAATTTAATAAACTAGGCCAGCTTTGTCTCACATAATCATTAGATAAGAGATGTATAGAGGGCCCTGCTTCCACATATTCACGAAATCAAATTACACATTCTAAATTAAATTATATACGGCTACTCATTGACCAAGTTTATACAGAGGGCTAGCTATTTTATATATAGCTATGTTGAAACATTTGTCACCTATCTGTATTCAATCTAACATATCAATGTGAATATGTAAATTTAGACATATATAGAATGAAATTGACAATATGTTTGTTATATTAACATCAGTGCAGAATCATTGAATCTTACCTGGATAAAGCTTGGATGAATCTATTGCCACTCTGTTCAAAAGTTTATTAATTGATACATTGATCACCAAATGTTCTTATCTAGAACCAGTAATACCAAGATTCCAATAATCTTATTACCAAATGTTCCCATTGAATTTGCAAGATTTTTCTTTAGCTAGATATATTAAACAATTACCTGGAGGGCATAGGAGTCCTCTGATTATTTCCTTAATTATATTTAGCATTACACCATTGATGCCTCATTATTGGAGATTTAGTAGGGGGGGTTCTTGGGGTTCAGAAAAATAAAAGCTACCAAACTCTTAAATAGGAAAGAGCTTCACAAGAAATAGAGTTCTAGGCTTCCTCTATTAGTCCCTTGCTTGTGTTTCTATACCTTCAAAATCAAGGAGTCACTTTTTTTTTTTCTTACAGTGATCCCCTTCTTCTAGCCACATTTCTAATAAATTATCTGACTCAAAGTCCGAGAAATATTCCATATCAACATCTCCTAGCTCATCTAGGTGCTAGTATTCATAGAACCAATTTTCCATCAAGGGTTTCCTAATATGCATATAATTTAACAGGAAGTCCACATTTCTTTTGATAATGGGTTCTCTTTCCCTGAACACATTAATATCGTCAGTTACTATGATTGGGGTAGAGAGGATAAGATTCCCCTTGATAGAAGTCATATCATAGAATCGAGGCCTTGCTATTGATAAGTCCTCTTTGATATTTTTGAGGACCTTATCCAGATTTCTAAGAAATCTTTGTTTGAAGATTTTGTAGCAAAGTCTCCTAATTTTATGTTTCTCTGTACCACAGTATAAGGTAACCGCAACGAAAATGGAAGTAATGTTGGAATGAACTCTATACCTGTCCTCATTACTCAAATATTCTTGTCCTAAGATATAGAGGACTTCTCTAAGGATGAGGGTGTGATTGTCCAACATTACCTTCTTACTTGATGCTTTGTCAATATTCTCCCTTCAAAAGCCAGTTGGCTCCTGTTGCAGGTCAGTTTAATTGGGGTATCCATGCCAACGTTCGTTAAAGTGATATCTTAGGCTGGAGTTCAGAGTTGATACGATATTTTCTAGGTGAGAGGGGGAAATGCTTTTATAAGTAGCTATTTTCAGATGATAGTGACAAGATGTTTGGTATCCTCAGGCTGTTCAAGTTTTAACATTGCTGATATATTATCAAATTTCTATTGAATCTAGAGGAAGTCGAGGGGTTATTTCTTCTAAATTAGGTTTTACTTAAATTTACATCTCATTGTTACTCTTAGAGAAATTGCATTATTTAAATTTTATTTAAGATTTGTTCAAGATTAGAAATTTAAGCAGGGGTATTAGGGGTTGCAACGATCTAGAGGCTGAATAATGGTTTAAGGAAGGAAAATCCAAGCTAACACTTATAAGCTTAATCTAAACTAATCTAAATAGATCTAAAATAAATTAGAACTACACTACAGACCAAATTGACTAATTTAAAAGTATCCCTTCAGGATTTAAAAAAGTTTTTTTTTAACTGAAATTAATAAAGTAGTAGGTATTCACATATCACTATTTACTTAATAGAGTTCTATGAGATTATAAAAGACCATGAACATCTATATCATATACACCATGTATAAGTTTCCTTTACATTTACTATCTACTATGGAGTTTGTTATTTTTTTATATATTTAAAAAACCCAAAAAGAGACACATAGTACCAACTGTTTCAGTGCGCTATTCATAAAGCTTCTCCTTTCCAAATCATCTTGCAGTTCCATATGTCATCACCCATCCTCATAACCATGATGTACACTCATCTTCAGTTGAAACCTTCTTTGAGTGGTGAGTGCATCTGTTGACTTTGGGGGCCATGATATGCAGATTTATAGCTTCATCTTTGTCTAGGTTTGTCAGAATGTTAAAACCTTCATTCCTCCAATAATTGAGAAGCCACTCTGTCTCTATCTTTCCATGAAGGAGATCTTTGTATAAGAAGTCTAAGTTCCTTACCATCTCTGGCCAGTGGTCGTCAAACCTTATCTCATCTTTGAAAGTCATCATAGGAATGTGGTAGGATTGAGGAATTTTTGATAACTTGGTTATCTCCATTTTCGTTGTGATCTCTGGGTAGGGAATTGTGAGCTAGTTATCAATGAAGAACACCATATTTTCTAAGCCCCCAAGTAGGCCCTCATCAAATATAATCTGTGCTAACCTGAATGATAGCTTCTTTCTTTTTCCCTACGAACACAGAGTTGGCAATGAATTGACCAATGATACCACCATTTGTTCTATATATAGGTAAATTCATTGTCAAAGAAATGATCTCCAATAGCTCTTTCTAAAGCCCTTCTTTCTAAATTTGAAAGAGGATTAAGCATTTGGTTCCATCTTTTTGGTTTGATACATCCTCTGAATGCCATTGCCCTACTGCGTTTTGTTGCAAAGGTAATCAACCTAGACTCCATCGATTGGAAGATTCTCAACACTCTTGTGGGTGAAATTAGTTCCGTAGAGCTACCTATAAAATCTAGAGGGATGCTATAAAGGGGAATTTTAGAGAGAGAGAATGAGTGATATCACATTATTTTCTCCACGCCATCCAAATATATAGAAGTTGATTATAAACTAAGCCTTATTAATGATGTCTATGCTCTACATGATTCCCTATTACTATCATAACATATAGCTCTCTTTTACCGAGACTGTTCGTGCCTTCCTTTATTATTTATTTCTTGATAAGAGTAATTGTATCACAATCTGTGATTATTAAGTCCTAGAGATCTTAGCACTAAATCTTAATCAAGGCAAGTGAATTTATAATCACTAAATGTCACTTATTCTGTCATGTGTCTCCCCTCTGGCCTATCATAGGAAGTATGATTGTTTCTAAATGTTATATTAATAATTTAGGTCTTAATATCTAGCACTTATTGATAATACATATTACAACTGTATGGGATCGACATTAGAGTTGTGCTAATTCTAAAAGCATTTTCTTATCAGAAAATTAAAGATGCAAGATAGGGCTATAATATGCTAATAAATTAACTATTTTTAAGGAACATTACCAACCAAAATTTCACCATCCGCTCTCTTGTTTGCAAGAAGGTCAGCTTCTATATTCCCTTCTCTATAAATGTGTTTGACTTTGTATTGGGGGATAGTGTCTAGGATTTCTAAAATATCCTCTAGTTTCGAGTTGAGTTTCCAATTAGGATTTCTCTTCATTCTAATTGCATTAATTATAATTTGGGAGTCTCCTTCAATTTCAATTTTCTAGATGCCAAGCTATTTACACAACTTAATTCCTTCTAGGATAGCCTTACACTCTACCATGTTATTCATTGTAGGTTTAATGGATCTTGAAAATTTAGAGATGATTTCTCCTTTCCAGTCATGAATTGTTCCACCAATCCCTGCAATTCCTGGATTGCCTCGTGAGGCCTCATCAAAATTTAGTTTAAACCATCCTATCTTAGGAGGTGACCATTTGCATGTGATTCTATCATTCTTAGGTTTGTTACTGCCTTTGCCATATAATGGTGGAATATCCAGTCTTGGCCAATGTTTCCTAATATTATTATCCCATAGCTTAAAAGAGTTTTCTAAACTAATGAGGCTTCAGAGATGTTATTAATAACTTCAATTATTGATGCTTCTATCTTGTTAGTTATCGATCTCCACTCTAGTTTTTGATTTGTGAATATTCTCCTATTCTGTTCTTTCCATGTTTCCCAAATCAATATAGAGGGGGAAACTATCCATATATCCTTATATAAGCTTCCTTTATTTAGTGTGGGCCATGCTTTGAGAAAGTCCACTATATCTGAGGGCATGGCTGAGCTCCAATTTAAACATCTACTTAACCAGTTCCAGCATTCTTGGGCAAACAAATATTTTAAGAATAGATGGTTTACATTTTCTTCTTGGTTTTTACATAGCGAACACCTCGAAGGTCCTTCAAAACCTAGCTTCCTAAATCTATCTGCAATCAAAATTTTCTTTTGCATAGCCACCCAAAGAAACATTCCTGCCTTAGGGAGGCATACTTTGTTCCAACATAGGTTCAGGGGGATATCTAAGGTTTCCATATTCTGTTCCTTAACAATTGATTGATAACCATTCTTAACTTTATAGTTCCATCATTTGAACCGGTCCATATAAGTTTATCCTCCCTATTTTTGTGTGAGATTATTCTATCTTTGAGGATATCTTTAAGTTTTTGTTTTTCAACATAGTCTACCAGAATATTATCCATTGTTTTCCATATTGAATCATCTTTGAAGGAGATATAATCCTTTACTAGGCTACCCCAATGAGCTTTGCATATTTCTATTATCTCTTGTGAGAAGCCTAACTTAACTAGAGGGGTATACCCTCCCCAAGAATCTTCCTAGAAGAGGGCCTTATCGCTTTCCCCTATATCCCACATAAGATACTTATTAATAATTTCTCTAGATTCTATTATAAAGTTCCAAATATAAGATCCTTTAGCATGGGTACAAGATCTAAAGACATTGATAGGATCCGCATTTGTAATATATTTATTCAGAACAATTGAGGCCCATTTGCTATTAGGTTCCTGAGTTAGTCTCCAGAATATTTTGGCTCCTAATGCTTTATTTTGCCATTGTAGATTTTTTATACCTGAGCCTCATAGGGAGGTTGGCTTACATATATTTTCCCATCTAATTAGTGCTAGCCTCTTATCCTCTACCGGACCTTGCTAGTAAAAATCCCTAAGGTGTTTGTCTAAACTAGTTTTGATGTTAACTAGAAGAGGGAGTATAGACATTTGATAGGTAGGTATGGTTGTTAATATAGATTTAATCATAGTAGCCCTTCTTACTTTAGTGAGCCACTTGCCTTTCCAATTTTATCTTTTGTTTTGAACTTTGGATATAACTTTTTTCCATAACTTAGAACTATGCATACCCTTGTCTAGGGGGATCTATAAATATTTACATGGGAAATTGCCTACTTTATAACCTAGGATATTACAGATCTGACGCGCTTTTGCTAAGGGTGTATTGACAAAAAAAAACTTCAGATTTACTAGGATTCACTCTCTCACCTGATGCTTGCATATAGACAGTCAGAATATCTTTGAAGGATTTTGCTTCCTTTTTATTGCATGCTCCTGGTAATATTGTGTCATCTACAAACTACTGATGTGTTATATTAGGGACATTTTTTATTACTTTGACTCTGAAGATTTTACCTTCTAAGTGGGCCTTAGTTATAGTTCTACCTAGTGCTTTTGCCATGATAACATAAAGGAAAGGGGATAGGGGATCACCTTGTCTAATACCATGTGTAATTTCAAAGAATCCTTCAGGGGTACCATTGATCAAGAGAGACATTTTAGGTGAAGAGATGCAGCTATAAATTAAATTAATCCATTGTTTGGAGAAAGAAAATACTTCCAAACACTTACATAAAAATCTCCAATCCACTTTATCATAATCTTTTTGAATATCTACTTTAATAAGCATACACGATTCTTTGTCTTGTTGTGTTGTATGTAATATTTCTTGGGCTATTACAATCCCATCCAAGATTGAACGTTTAGGGACAAAACTAGACTATTCTTCAGAGATGATCATGGGCAAAAAGGTTTTACACCTATTTGCTAGGCATTTAGATAGGATTTTATAGATAGTATTAAATAGAGAGAGGGGACGGAAGTCCCCTGGCTCTAGACTTTCATTCTTCTTGGGTATAAGTGTAAAAAAGGTATTAATGATTTCTGTTAACAATGTGGCCGAGTTTCTAGTTGCCTCTATAGCTTGCCAGATGTCATCTCCTAGAAAATGCCAACATTTTTGGAAGAACCCTGCCTAGAAGCCATTAGGGCCTGGTTCTTTCTCAGGATGGAGTTGGAATAGGGCATCTTTATTCAATGGAAAGTTTACTATTAATCCATTTATTATCTTCTTCTATTATAATCTTTGGGATTGATGTCGACATTTCATTTTGAGCATTTAAATCAACGAATTCATGGTTGTTAAATAGAGTTTGATAAAATTGTACAAATTGTTCTGAGATGAGGATTGGATCTTCTGTGAGGTCTCCATTAGGTATTCTAATCTTGGACATTCTATTTACATTTCTTCTGTTGTTAGTACTATTATGAAACATTTTTCTGTTACAATCTCCTTCACTTAACCATGTCTTTCTGGATTTTTGTTTTCAGAAGAGCTCTTCCTTTAGTAGGATCTTAGTATGCTTAGACATAAGGTCTTTTTCTTTGGTATAACTAGACTCATTCATCCCTTGTTCTATGAATATTTTGTTTAAACATTATATTTCATACTTGATTTTGTTTTTTTGTTCAAAAATATTGTTGAATTGGTCTCTATTCCAATCCAAAATCTTATGCTTTATAATTTTTAACTTAGAGACTAGGCAAAACATTTTAGATCCAGAGACTTTAATCTGCTTCCACCACATTCCAAAAGCTGCATAAAATTCTCATCTTGAAACCACATAAATTCAAATTTGAAGGGACTTCTGAGCGGTTTAAAATTTTCTATAATAGAGACTCTAACTGGAAAATGATCTGACCTAGCATTAGTAATAATTTCCACATATGTATTGTAATAAAATTTTTTAGTATCTCCACTAATCATAAATCTATCTAGTCTTTTTGCTATATAACTAAAGCCTGACCTACGGTTATTCCAAGTAAACAAACCATTGTTAGTATTGATATCTATTAGATTATTATCAATGACCCATTGATTGAAGTCTTTTTGTGATTGTGAGACAAATTGGGAACCTCCATATTTTTCTTTATTTTCTAAGATTGCATTAAAATTACCCCTTTAAATGTATATGTCATCTTGATTGGCCAAAAGCTGAATTTATAAAGCCTTCCATAATTCTTTCTTCTCTGGATTAGGAGTAGGACCATAGACATTAATGAGTTTAAATTTTAAATTCAGTTTTAAGCTTTTGACTGATAATAGAAGCCAATTATTATGCTTTGATATTACCTCAAATACTACTTTCCTAGGATCCCATAGGGTCGCCAACCCACCAGAGGCTCCCTCAGAGTGAACCATCTATGTTTTCCATATGCCTAATTTAGACTAAACTTTTTTCTTTCATCCTTATTTAATTTAGTTTCTTGTAATATTATAATTTTAGATTTAAATATATTAAGATATCTTTTAATTAAGCTGTGTTTGTTAGGGGTATTCAAGACCCTAACATTCTAGGTTGTTAATTTCATTGGCCTTGGGGAAGGATCTTCCCCTAGTTCCCAGTATTTAGCATATCAGATAATTTAGACTGGTTATCAGTGTTTCCGACTATAGCTCTTAATTCATTGATAGATTTCCTACCACACTTTTTCTTAATCTTAAGAGTTACAAGACTAGACAATCCATCAATAGTAGTGGCAATACCTAGTTGTCTATCAATATTAGTTATCCCATCCAAACAGTTGCTAATATCCTTAATATCTTCTATGAATTTTTTGTTCACGTGCTCCCTATCTGTTTGTCTGTTCGGACTAGAACCATCCTGCCTCGACATTACAATAATGAACATATCTTCCTGATCTATAAGATCTTTTCCATATTCCTCTAGAAGTGTTTCATGATTGTTAATACTTCGAAGCTCTTTGTTGATTGTTTCTATTTCTATTGGTATCGAAAAGGAAGGTACTGAATCTTCATGTTTGTCCACATTTTTTACCTCGATATCCTTGTTATTAATAGACTCCTCATTATGCCAATGGGATAGTTCCTTGCTAATCTCCAATTGTACTTCTCTAAGATCTTCCATCATCCCACCAACCAAGATCATCTTATTTTCAATAGCCTGGACTCTTGCATCTGGGGACATGGGGGTATTGGCTTGAGATGGGCATAAATCATTATTAGCAACATGAATTTGATCTTTTTTGAATTCATAATCAGGGTTGTTGGAAAGGATGGGGGATGGGCATATATCATTATTGCTAGGATTGAGATCATTTGATTTTACAAAGAGATTTGTCACTTTGGGCCCTTGGGGGAAAGTCCCTTCAGGCAGATAGTTATGATCAATTATAAATCCTCCTTTTTTTTAAAAAAAGGAAACATTTTCTTTAGAATTACAAGAGTTAGGGGCTGATAAGGAGGATTCTTTCAGCTTACTTTTAAGTGTGTTAGGGGCGTTTAATTTAGGGTTATGATTCTGAGAACCAGGGTTACTTGAACACTCCTCCTCTTCTTCTACTTCTAAAAAGTAATCTATAAATGACGGTTTGATAATATATGAGGTGGATTTACAACATATTTTAATATGGGAGATCATTTTCATATTAATATTCATATTCACAACAATATTTTTTTCTGCGAAATTCTAGTCTGATTCTACAATTCCAACATATGATCCAATACAATTACCTATTTTCATAAGGGTTTCCTTAGTAGAAAGTTCTAGAGGTAGGGTTTTGAGAAGAATGGCTTTATCTACCATAAAGTCTTTAAGCAGTTCTGGGCTAAAAAAGGGGATCCAATCAAATGTGATAAACACTGTGATTCTAAAATTAGGGTAGTGTTATCATTATTTTCACTCATCTTTGGGGCCTAGTTACTAAGTGACACTACTATACCCTAGTTTGAATTATTAGTGGTCTTTCTTAAAATTTGTGTTCATTTCATTGTAAGGTGCATAAAAGAGAAAAGGAAATGATCTACATCTAAGCATTGCATGTATATGTATCAGCATTAAGTGTGCTATACAAAAGGAAAAGAATTGAGAACAACATTTATCTGAAGCTCATACAAGCCGTGAGCATAGTCATTATCAGAATTGCATAAATAAGTGTAGATATACATGAAATAATGAATGTAAATATAGGGGTACCAAACATTTCTTGGTAATAGTGTCTTGATCCATGGTGTTTCCTTGTCCTCCTGAGATTCAGAACCTGTAGAGAAGAGAGGAGGAGATATGGGTTAGATCTAATGGATCTAAATAATGTATGGTACCATAGTATCCACAAAGATGCATATATGCACTTAGTCATACACCTCTAGGAAGGGTTGTACTCAGGGCATGTGCATAAAAGAGGCTACAAAAATAAAAGAGATACCATATTTTCACTAATTTGTTTGTTCTATGTGCAGAGAATAGGGTACACAATTTGCATACTAAGAAGAGGGTATTATGGCATGGTTCAAATCTGCATTTTAGGCTGAGAGAGGAGGTTGCAAATGATCACACCCATAGTTTCAAGAAGGCAGAGTTGTGCATCAATAAATATTATCAGCTCATGGTTCCCAATGAGTCCAAAGTAGTGAGCATCCCAAGGCCATCCATCAACATGAAAAGTAGAATACACAATGGCACCATAAATGAGAACTAGCAAAATAGTAAGTTTCAAGTGATGATGCCCTAGTTTAAAACTCACAGGCTGTGTCAAGAGGAAATCAACATTGAATCAATGCCAATCAAAGTAACAGTATAATATAGAGTAAGCATGCATATGACTCTAATATATAGTGGACACCATATCTCAAGGCATGAAAATACAAAGCAGAGATCAACATTATATAGCATAGAATGTTTTCAAATATACAGTTGAAGCACTCTAGCAATCAAATTCATGGATATCTCAAAATGACTACATTAGTGCTAGGTGTCCATTTGTGCCGGGCCTAATGAATCGGTGTTAGCAATAATGATTTTCACTCATGGCCCATACCAGAACCAATCACATTGAAGACAAGAGTCAATGACAAGAACAGAGAGGAAGTTTCCAATTCAAGCTGTGAGTTATCAAGACCACTCAAATACTGTTACATATGCTCAAAATTCACTTCAATAGGGATGGCTCTTGACCCAATCTAAACAAAAAATATAGAATGTGAACACACCATGCGATAAGAGATCAATCTGCAATCAAACAATAAATACCAACAGTGAAAGATAAGCACCATCGAGATCTAGTTCATGGGATGGAAGGAACAAGGGCATCATATCTTGCTCACATGCTCTGCAACCGGCAGGCTCAGGCCCTCAAACAATAGAAAATATAATATACAAATATTTGATACCCTAACAAGTTCACAGGCCATAAGATCAACCTAGCTCTCAGAAAATTCAGATAGTGGGCACTAAAGTGGGAAGGGGACAGTAAGAGAGATGCCGCAACAATATTAATAGGGTTCAAGTATAACAATCAACATGGCACAATTATGGTGAATATAATATGCAATGACAAAGAAACATACCAATGCTTGCACATGAGCCATAAGATACATCTGCATAAGCATTTCAATAATGTTGCAACAACAACCATAGACACAAAATGACAGAAGGCTCGAGCCCTCAAACATAATAGCAAATATGTAGTCATGCAAAAGGACACAAAGATCCCAGAGACATAGGCCTCGGGCCATAGTTCAAAGGCACTAGCAGGGCACTGAGATGAAATGCTCAAATCTATCTCACGAGCTCTCAATGAAGCTTTAGATAGTGACCAACAACGTGAAGGTGTGAATACATTCATGCCGGAAGCCATAGCTCACAGGCCTTCTAGCCATGAATGCGATAGCAAACATACATAGCAATACACAGTGCCATGCAATAACAACAAATTAGAAAGTGAATAGCTCATGGGATGGCACAAATAGTGAGCATCTGTATACAAATAGTGGCACCATGGATAAGAAATAAGAAAGATCTTTCATAGGCTCCAAGAAATGTGAAATAACACATTGACACCCTATTTTTTATGGGTTGTCAGAGATGTAAGGGTCCTCATGATGTTGAATTTGCAGCGAGAGTAGGCTCACAAGATGGCATGGAAAGAAATCAGAGAATGCATTAATGTCCTAGCCGTGGGTCATCAAGCCTCTACAAGGGATAAATGAACAATAAAATAATGCTAAGGATCTAATCACTAGATGGAAAATAAAAACATGAAGCAATGCCCAAACTCGTAGGGTGCACGGGTTCTCAAAATAGTTAAACCAAGGCCTCGATGCAATGGCAAGAGCAAGGAGGCAACAATTTGATAGAATGAACGAGCAATATACAAACACCCTAGCTTACAACATAACTCATGGGTAACACTAGAGAATGACCAGTGTAGACCCTATGTTGCCCTAGCTCAAGGGCTCTTGACAGTGGCAATAATATTCCTCTTAGACATCAGCAAATACAGGATGTTTTTAATGGCCATTAACATAGAGAATGTAAACAGAAACATTGTGCCCTAAGCTCGTAGGCCATGCATTAAAGAAAAACATTGAGACATAAGCATCATTGACATGGATGTTATGCCCCTACAGTAAACTCACAACAAAGAAACACAACAGTAAGATCAAAACAATGAGCCCAATTTCATTCAGAAAATTATGAAACTAGTGACTCAAACATGAAGGTAGAATTAAAGCCAACTCACGGGTCATCGAGCTTCAAGATACAAAGATGCCATTATCTTAAAAAATCAAATGCAGAGAATGCACAATCAACATGGAATGAAAGATAGAGAATGAATGCCAGATGAAGCACCTACCTCAACAACACACTAGTAAATTTTAGCTTGTTTTTCGATGAGGATTAGTCAAATTTTTGATACCAATTGGTCGACCAAATGACCAAAACTATTGTCAGAGTTTTTTTGTCCATTATATGACATACTAAACCATCGTCGCAATTCTGATGTCCGTACTCATTGAAATAATCACTTCAACTTGGAAGAATTATCGATCATACCTTTCATCTATGCGACCAATGTCTGTCAAAATTACGATGAGTTAGGGTCGAAACTATCATCGTTGGTTCAACATTCTTATCGAAATGTCAAAGTCCATTCATCTCTCTTTCACTGACATTTGGTCGGAATAGTCATCGAATATATAGCATTCTCGTCGAAAGGACTATTATTCATATGTAAAAAAAGCGACCAATAATAAGTTTTGGTTAAAAAAAATTAAAAATTATCAAATTAAGCATACCAATATTATGCTTTAATTGTTTACATAGTAATCATGTTCAATGGAATAATTTAATTAGGGCCAATAGAATAAATTACAACAATTACATCAATTAGCACTATTCATGATACGCTTGCATAGATCACTAAATCCACCTTTCCTTATCATATCCTAAATATCACATAAAACATTAGTCTAGAGAAGAGCATAATATTCAAGCCATTAATGAATATCAACTTATATTTTTATTATTCTACTACATTAAATATTGGAAACACAAATCAAAGCTATAAGAATAATTTATTTCCATTACTCACAAATACAATTTATAAATCTCAAGGAAATGTATTTAGAACAAAAAACCTCCTTTTTTTTACAGTTTGACTGGTAAATGACAAAACTAGGCAACTCAGGTCAAAATGGCACAGTACAAGAGGTGACTCTATTTAAAATTCATGTGTTTTCCCCATGTTCTTTGACCAAAATATTAGAGCCCTTCTATAAAATACCAAGGCTAACTTTACTACCGTATTTCAACTGATGGGCTTCTCTTGCATTGGATTCTCATTATAAGATATACATAAAACATTTTGAAACAACCAAATAGTAAATTGACATTTGAGATAAAAATTTCAATATATGTTTATAGACCACCTAAAAAATCCCAAGGCTAGTACTAATTTTCTAAATGTTGTACAATTACAACATTTCCTCATCTTTTTATAAATATATTCAAATAATGAAGAATGATGTAAGGCATGCCCGAACATATCTGAGAGAAAAGTGCCAATCCTTACTCATAAATATTAACAAATATAATGCTTTGCAAATTCAATGATTGAAACCTTGTTTTTGAACAATATTCAGAAATTCAAACTATTAAGGATTACATACGGAACATCCAAACACAACTAAGAGAAAGGTGCCAACACTTACCGCCAAAACCAGGAATAACTCCAAGAGAAAGCTCTAGCAACCCAAGTTGTGCTTTTGGTGTTGAAATACGAGCATGACAAGACATCACAAACATAATGAATTGGAAACTTAAGACAGATCATGTAATGCAATGAACCTTTGGAAATATAAAATAAGAAACTGAGTGTGATTGCTCCATAGTCTATACCATTGCTAATTCTAACCCTCCACCAAGTGCAAGCCCTTGAATAGCAACAACAGAGGGTTTCTTAGCATCTACATCAAAACACAAATCAGTGTTATGAGGCACAAGTCAAATCGATAAAAATAAGTAAAATTATTTTCTAAAATTTTATGTTCTTAATAATGCAATGAAACAATACTAACGAGATAAAGACATGTTTTCTTGTACACTTACATTATCTTGAAAAATAACATCTCCAAAGTACAAATTCACCATTAGGCTCACAATATCAAATTTAGCTTTCCAATGAAAAAAAGTTATATTAAAAACTTAAATACCACATTACCAACCTTCAATTCTTTTGATCATCAAATCAACAAAAACACGACCCAGGCTAGATATGTCCCCTGTTAGAAAGCAGTTAAACATAATTGAACACTAAGAAAATTTAGAGCTTGTGAAATTATATGAAACAATAGATCAAATAAAATTTTGGTAATAGTCCTTCAAAAACTCATACTAGTCTTCTGACAGTCCTGGAGAGCATTGATGTCAAAACCACCTGAGAATTTGCCTCCCTGCCCTAGTGGATAAGAAAACAAGAACAATGAAAGAACACATGGTCATTTTTTCGTGTTTCTAATTATAAAAATAAAAAACACTTGAACTTGAATATGATGTTGATATTAAAAGGGCATACATACCAGTAACAAAAATTTCCCTCACATCATTTCTTCTCATTGCCTCATCATACTTTTCCCCAAGTGCACCAAGGACTGCAAAGAAACAAGATAAACAAATCACAAGCATATAACGATGTTATAATAGTTACTAAAATGATCATAAATTATGTTCTTATAGTAAAAGAATACTTTGACATAAGAAAAAAACTACACAATATTAAATTGATGTTTAATATCACAGTGATAATCATCAATAGCAGTGATACAATAATACCTAAGATTAAAGGGTTTTAAACATAGTGGCATTGCATTATAACACTAAAATTGAGCAATATACATAGAAAGATGGTGTCATGAAGGAAAAGAGATATTCAAATCCTATTAGTCTGAAGGAATGTTTAATGCTAGTCAAGAACAATGCTAAAGATAGTAGTGTGAGACAGTGTTGGTAAAGAGAACGATTAGGAATACAAAATAGTGACCAAGAAAGATAAAATAGTGAGGGAACACTAGAAGAGCACTATTAGAGAACAATGATAGTCACTATCAAAAGGACAAGAAACTCATCCCCTAAGTCAAAGGGATACATTTATGAAATAATTAAGACAATGGTTCAAAGACAAAAACACTATTATTGACAAAGCAAGAAAGATCAAAACAATAGTTTTGCTGCTATAGTGCATGATTGGGCCAAACATTGTTCAATGCAAATAATAAATGAATTAAGGGAAGTGAAGAGGGTCACAAAGTAGTGCCATTCCTTGTCACAGGGGTATCAATAAGGTGTTGGAAACAATTGTCTGAAGAAAATTGCTACTCAAATTATGTATTGTCTTTGATGTCACACAATGTCATAGTCCACAACTATCAGTACCTACTGAGCTTAGTTGGTCTGCCTGGCATTAAAATTAGTGCTTATCGAGTTCACTTGGTTATCAAAGGAAAATCAGTGTTTACCGAGTTCAGTCGGTTATCAAAGAAAATCAGCATTTACCGAGTTCACTCGGTTGTCAAAGAAAAGTTAGCATCTACCGAGTTCAGTCGGTTATCGAAGAAAAAGGATTATAAGTGTTTACCGAGTTCCCTCGGTCTCCGAAAGATTGTAGAAAATTTCATTATGGTCACCGAGCACTGTCGGCCCTTGAAGGATCTTTGCAAATAAAGTTTGCTTATTTCAGCTGACTGTTATACTAAGTAATGTTGATTTGATAAATCTAAAATCATATAAATAAAAGGTCAAATGTGAAAAACAAATAAGTATTATAGAAGAAGATATATAGAAGAAAGACAGGAAAGGTGTGTGCAAAATTGTGAAGGATGACCAGATATCCTTGAGGAGCAGCAGAGATATATTAGATCAGGAAGGATCACACTTATACAAAATAGAGATCTATAATCAGCAAGGCAGTTGCATTATTATATAGGTCATTTTCATTGTTACCTTTTTATCATTGTAACAGTGAATTCTAAATCTCTTAACCGAGTTGGTTTAACAACCATATTGTAAATCCTCTAACAAGGTGACAATTCCATTGAATTGTTCTCAAGGCCTCTTACCAGGCCACTCCTAGCAGGGTGATTAAATCCTCTAACAAGGTCACACCTAACAGTGTGTTTTGTAACCTTTTACCGGGTTGGCTTCTAACCGGGCATCACTTCAGAAAAGTGAAAATTAGTATCTAGATACATTGGTGGTTTTTCCCATATTGGGTTTCCACGTTAAAATTCTATCTCTTGTGTTCTTAATAGTTATCTTAATCATATACAAGTGGTGATGAATATCTAAAAGATAATTTTACTAATACTTTTTGCATCTACCAAGTTATTGCAATCTATTTACCAAGTGTTAAATACATAATATTCATTAAGATATCCTAAGGGATCTAGAAAGAAATAATTGTGAAGTGTTTTATGGTTGACTGATTCACCCCCCCTCTCAGTCACTTCATCCATATTCCATCATAAGGGTCATGACTGTCAAAATGATTGAAGTAAAAATAAATCATTTTTATTAAGTAACAAGAAAGAGTAGCCAAACTAACTAAATTAGTGCTATGAAGACAATGCTCATTGTATAGAAGCAGTGGTGTTCAATGTCTAAAGGACAATGACATATACAAACAAATCAGTGTTTATAGATGGATTGACAATGAACAAAGAGGTTTGAAAAAATAGTGATCTGTACACTATCAAAGAACATTGTGGTATTCACAATCAAAGACCAAAGATGTGCTCAAGGTTATAAAATAGTGATTTGTTTTAGAATGTGAAGAGTGCAGTAAGAATAGTAGTAAGTAATGTTGCAATAACAATGAATACAGGACAAAGATGTAATGGAAGTGAAAAAATAGTGATTGTCTAAGGGTTTTGCTATACAAAGTCAATGGTGAACAAACATTGATACAAAACAATGAAATGACAGGATCCATGAGGAAGATGAGTTGTTCACCATTCTTGATGTAGAAAAGTCAATGAGATCAATCGAATGCCATAAAAAAAATCAGTCACAATTATCTAGGAACTATGTTAAAGCACTATCCCAAGAAATGATGAAGGTGTGTTTTCAAGAACAAAGATAGAGTCTTTGTTTTGATAGAGGGGTCACGTTTTAGAGAGGGATGACAAGAACCATAATACAGAGGTATCATTTTATTATTTTGTCATCATGAATAGCATGGTGAGTTTGTAAATGATTGTCATAAAGAGCAAAAAAAGATACCTAATAGGAACACAGTAAAAGTATCATATGGGGTAAATTAGAGGCCAAAAGGACATCAAGTGACAATCAAAAGAACCTTATTGCAAAAATAATGGTCAGGTGGGCTTAAAGATAGTGTTGCTATAATGCATTAGCAATACATAATAGTGATTAGTAAAGTGTGCAAAAAACCAGTGATAGAGTGTTGATATGCATAGAGGTCATAACAGTAATAAATGTTTATAACAATGCTTTTAATAATGCTCCAAACATTGAGAATGCAAGATACCTGTAATGATGAACTTCATTTCAACTTGCTTGGCTGTCACTATCAACTTTAAGCTTATCTTTAAAGTTTGAGCTTCACTTGGTTTCGAGAATAGTTTAATATTCTCTACTTAACAAGGCCAACCACATGAAGGTGGAAGCTCATTTGGCCCCTCCCCCCCCACCCAACATCACTCTAAATTCCCCATTAACATCTAATAACATTCATTCATTCATCCATTTTTGAAATATAACATTCAATCATTATAATCACATGATAACATTCATTAACACATAAAATTCATTAACACACAACATTCATGAATAATTCATTAACACATAAAATTCATTAACACACAACATTCATGAATAATTCATTAGCACATAAAATTCATTAACACACAACATTCATGAATAATTCATTAACACATCATTCATCAACATTACTAGTACAAAATTACATCCATTAAGACAACGTTCTTTCATTAGCAAAAAATGTTAATTATAATAATTTCTTTTTGGGTTTCTTGCTTTTTTTTTTAATGTAACTTCTAAGAGGAAGATCAATGTCCTCATCATTCCCCTCCTCTACTGATTCTAATGCCAACACATGTCTCATCCTCATCTGTTTAGGAATAGGAGGCCGCTGTGCCAAAGGGGGGTCCGCTGCAATAATAACTATGTCATGAGTTAAATTCACACCATTTTATATTAGTGAATTACAAGTATTTAATTACGTAAAAGAACTATAAATCAAAAAATTAATTTAAAAGAACAAAACATAGATTTTCTTTACCTGAATGTGCCACATGATCTACATGGTGATCACTCTGAACATCCTCCAACACTCGTTCAGCATGACATTCCGTATCCTCTAAAATATACACAAAAAGGGTTACACCAAGTTCAATTTAAGATGTTAAATTGTATTAATAATTACATAATTAATTTTAAATAGCAAATGATCACCTCCATCGACACTACGATGCACATCAGGGGTTTCATCATGTAGCATAGGATTTGTGTTACAATTAAGAGGCTGCATTGCAATGTCATGCACATTATTATCGAATAGATTGTTGCTCAAGTATTCAATTTCTAATATATATATTTTGGCATATTTACTTGTTCACATGATGCAGGAGACTCTTGGGTTGGGCCAGTGGAAGCTTGGCATAGGCGTTCAACCACGACTTGATAGCCTTCCTTGAAGGCAATTTTTTTGTGTTCTGCCGTGACCTCTAAATTAAATTCAAAGCCCTGCATGTTTTGATTAAACAAAATTATTTTCATTTTATAAATAATTTTTCTCTGCAATTCATTTACTGCTACTTACAATTCATGCTTTAATTTTGGAATATCCACCAGAGCCAAGTTTGTGCTGCCCAATCTTTTGCAACCTGGCCTTTGTTGCCTTTGATGTGTCCTGCAACCTATGAAAAGTTTGAAATATGTTAGATGATATAGATATAAAGATCACTAATTAGTGCATTATTACATTGTACTAGTACTTAATACTATTGCATACCTTCTTCTCTCATTTATAGGTGTAATTACTCTTTGAGCATCCCCTTTCTTCTTTGCATCCAAAATGAACTCATTCCAATCCCTCACTAGAATAAAGGGAGGACACTCATACTTTGGGTTTTGGACGAAACTCCTTTTATATGAGTCCCTCACAGTCTTAAAATGTTTGGCAGCTTTTTCTAAAAAAAATTTTTCCTAAAAAATATTACTACCAAACTCATGCTCTAAATCTTTAATGAGCTGATCTTTTAATTTTTTGTCTTGCAAGTTCCACCTTTTAAGAAAAAACACAAAATTGTTAGATAGAAAAATGAACTAAAGTTGTGTACCTTGAATATAATAAAAGAAAAGGCTTGAATGAAAGGAAAAATACTATACCAATTAATGATATGAAAAAAATAGTGGGATAGGGTTCGTTCACTTATGATGTTCCACCTTGTATGTATGGTGGGCCCGAATATCTTTAGTGTGAGGTCATAAAGCGTCTTATAAAATGAATCATCTCCTGCAAAAAATGTCATGGGATCATCAATCCAAAACTTGTTATGAATAGGTAAATGCATATTACAATATAAAAAATAATAATTTAAAAGTACAATTTCAATAAGGTTTACCATTGCTGAAGAATGGGTGGGAGGAGCATCCTCGTGGACTTTATCATGTGGGGGATCCATATCGTCCTGTGACAAAAATTAATTATAAAAACTTTAGCGAACTGAAAGCAATAGACTTAGCAAAAAAAAACTTATTAATAAAATGGTATATAGTACTTACCACCCTCATGATAGTAACTTTGTTTGTATCTATGTGATTTAAATGGTAATCTATTAGCAGTTCTTCCCCTGCACTTATTGATTTGATTCACACATACAAAAACTTGATCCCCCTCACGTGCTTCAAATATGCAATTCGGTTTTTTATTAGTTGAGGAAGGTTGCGTACTATTTATAAAACCTGCAATATTATCTATTATTTTTGGTCTCCCATCAATGTACATAGAAAATATTTTACTTTGATCATTTTCTTTCCATTGTATATAATTTTTTGATAGTGCATACCTACGCATACTTTTTTTATATTGAACAATCCACATCCAATCATTGTAATTGTAACACAGATCAACATACTTGAACAATTCAACAACTTTGTTGTAACATACCTTTATCCCATCCATGGAAAATAGGCCCAAACCATGTAATGAGGATGGAGCTATGCGATATATCCTCTCATTAACACAAAAATTAGTGTTAATTGAAGGTAGCTCATTGGGTACCTATTCTTTCTCAATATGTGTGTACCAAAAGGGAAGCTTGATGTTGCCTTTGGTCTCATCATCATAAGAACATGACCCCTCTTTAGCAAGGAAAAATTGCATGTGTTTATTAAAATTTTTTCTAATCTTTTGACCTCTAGTTGATCTCCCCATTTTAGCCATACTACATGTAGAAATTTCATCTACCATTCCCTCATTTCCCTCATTAGATGTAGATAGATTTGACAAGTACCTATTTGGTGGGTCCTGCAATCCATTAAATGAGATTGTCACGTCCCTGCTTCAAATAGAATTTTGATAATAATTAAATAATATATATAGAATAATCAAGTCGTGACCCATACGTATGGTTCTTCTTTGTCTATATATACATTATATGATTATATAATATGTCTATTTATAACATATGTGCTCAGTGATAAACAAGAAGAATATAAGAAAATTATGTCTGTTTATTGACTTATACTTGCTGATCCATGTCACTGTGCACGATCCTCGCCAAAGGGGTTAAATTTTCTACATATGTTAATCATTTATCTTAAGTTAGCTAAAATTTACATGATACATATGCTACAAATAAATTAGAAGACAACATGAACAATATGCAACATCGTAAACATGAACAAATTTACCTTATATATGGAATACAAGATCGTCAACAGAAGGGGTGATGATGTCTGTAGTCAATTGCCTGTTTGCAAAAAAGGTGACAATCAAACACAATATATACATGTATCAGCAGTAATTAATTGAGCATCATAAGCAAAACATTGGTAATTATAAATCACATATGTTGTAATCATTAAAATTGAACACAATAAATATGTAATCATTAGAATTGAAATCAATAAATCAATATTAAACATATATACTAATCAATATAAATATATATAAATAATTAAATCACATACCTTGTACATTTCAATCATGTCATTGATCATCTTCTTCATCCAGCTCATCATCATCTCCATCATCATAATCATCATCATCATCATCATCATCATCATCATCATCATCATCATCATCATCATCATCATCATCACCATCATCACCACCACCACCATCATCATCATCACCATCATCATCATCATCACCATCATCATCACCATCATCTTGATCTTCATCATCTTCTTCTTCTTCATCATCTTCAATATCTTCTTCTTCCATAACATTATACTTTATCAGCCTTCCTCTTGGATCATGTCTAACAACAAATGACCAACCCTGTTTATGTGGAACCTCTGAGTAAAACACTTGCTCACATTGGCTTGGAAGAACATAGGGCTCATCTCCAACTGGCTCAAATGACCTTGTATTAATCATTGTAAATCCATTATCATGTTGAATAATAGTTCTATCTAGATCATTTTGATTCAGTCGTAGCTTGTACCATTTGATGATGAATAGAACTACTTTGAAGGAGTTAAAGTCGCACTCAATTATATCATCCAAGATGTCATAGTATCGATTTTGAGATTGTTGAGGATGTATGTCATTTCTAGATGATATATTAGTGACCTCGAAAATTGTAGTTATCTTAGAATCACAAGTTTTCTTCGTGTCATCCAACTTTTTTATGCGAAATTTGTGGCCATGATAGTACATAGCTTTATGGTGCTTGACCTACAATTTTTTAAGCATGTGAAAATTATTTGCATCGTGAGTTGATATGAAACATATGAGTCATGATCATTAATAAATTTGTACGTACCTCTCTACCTCTTAAACCATATGCTAGATCAATTACCATTGGCATAACATTAGAATCTCCATTACGATGAGCTTCTCTAACCAATGAAGCAACACTTTCCCATGTTAATGAGCAATCATTTTGTTGACATCGTTCAATCCATACCATCATCCAATCAAGATTGTTTTCAATATACAAATGTATTACATCCCACTCTCGACCAACTGTATAAAAAAATACACCAATTATAAATAACTTATATTGAAAATTTATAAGAATTAATTAATTACAATAAAATCTTATATTTACCTCTCACTTTCCTCAATCTACCTTTTCCCATCAAGTACTCCCCTTTGAATTTGTTAATGGAGTTGGGATCCCAAATACGGTCTACATGGATCTTTGCTGCAAACTTAGGAAGATATTCAATAATGTACACCATGGTTTGGTATATCATATATCCCTCCACTATAGAACCCTTAGGCTATGCTCTTTGTCAAACCAAGCATTTCAAAAATTTTAAGTGCCTCTTAACCATCCACATTGACCTAGTTGGTACAGGTCCACACAATTCAATCTCCTCAACTTGATGTATGAGGTAGTGTTCTTGTGCATTGAAAAAAGTTGAAGATAGACACTTTTGCATTTCACACATAAGATGAGAAATTTTTCTCTTCCAATATTTTATATCTTCTTTACTGATTTCTTTTGATGACAACCACCTCATGTATTTTCTAAGATTATATATAACTTGTTTGACACTTTTTTCGAAGTGGTGTGGGAGAGATAGAGGTAGAATGTACTACAATATTTGTAAAATGATCTTATCAATATTTTATAAAAAAATGCAATGAAAACTACATGCAGTATACAAATATATAGTGAATAAAAAATAACATGAATTACCTTAATAAATATATGCCAATTGTGTGTTTTCATCCTTGGCCCAAATTCACTTTTATTTGATATGAGATCATTTATGTTCGCAACAAATCCTGTGGGAAATCGTATTTTTTTTATGACTTCTTTTATAGCATTGCTTTGCTGCTCCGACAATAACAAACTAAGGGCACTTGTATGAATCTGGTCTCCATTGTTATTTGATCTAATGACATTTTTCATTGCATGGTTGGATTCTTCAATGTCACTACAAATTTTGACAATTTTATCTTTGTCACGCCTTCCATCCAAAATTTTTCATAGTGTCTCTGTTACATTCTTTCCAATATGCATAGGATCAAACAAATGCATAATTGAGAGTTTCTCGTAGTATGAAAACCTACTAAATTGAGTAGGATAACTTTTTATTCCTTTTGGAAGTTGGTCATTAATGCCTTGATGACCTTCACGAGCATCAATTACATCATCAGTAAAAAAAACACAATATCAAAATATAAATTTCAAACAAAAACCATCAGATGGAATGACATTACCTCGACAATTTATTTTATTGTATTCCAACTTCCATAGGTGAGGTGTTATTCTCCGTGGCTTTGATGTAGTCTCTTCTTTTCCATTGAAAATATGTTTTTTAGTAATTCAGTACTTATGATTTCTGTGGAGTAAGTGTCTATTCTCATCTAACACCTGCTTTCCTAAACTTTTTGAATGATGAGATTTCATCTTTGGACCACAAATTGGACATGCACATTTTCCCTTTGTCTGAAAACCTACAAGATCATGTATAATTGGATTAATTATGTTAACTTTGTGTTAGCACCATAACATACCAAAAAAGAGGTGTTAAGAAGAGAACATACCACAAAAATATGTTAGCCTAGGGGCATCATGTATTGTCCATACAAGTATTGCATGGAATTGAAATTTTCTTTGTCCTATTGGTCTAGAGATGTCATACATAGTGACCCCATTCCATAACACCATCAACTTGTCGATAAGGGGCTCAATATATACATTGATATCTTTAACTTGGTACTTACCTAGTTGAATGAACAAAAACATTACATAATTATTATGACCATTTTGATAGATTATTTATAATAAATTAATTTAGATGACTATTAAATGAAAAATACCTAGAAAAATTAGTGCCAACATTATGTGCTCCCTCCTAATGGACATCCAAGGAGGAATGTTATTGTTGATAACAAAAATAGGCCACACCAAGTAAGTAGATCTCATCTCTCCAAACGGATTGACACCATTCGCTGCCAATGAAAGCTTGAGATTACGAGGTTCTTCTTTAAAGTGTGGCCATTTTTCCTCTATTTCCTTAAATTCTGAACCATCCGCAGGCATTCACATAATGTCATCTCGACTTCTATTGCATGCATGGTAATCCATAAATTGTGCCAAGTTATTGCACCTGAATAATCGTTGCAGACATGGAATAATGAGAATAACTTGAAGAACCTTGCGAGGCACCTTTTTTGTTATTCAATTTGATCAATATCTACTAATATGACAAACAAGGCATTCTATTGCAAATTCATGTTGTTTATGATATATAATATGATCATTCAGACATGCATGTATTGTTTGATACTCCATTCCAATATCTTTCATAATGGTAGATAATTCTCGGTATGAGCGAGGTAGAATGTTTAATGGTGGTAACAAACACTCACCTATCAACCTACGACCAAAAATATAATTTTTTAATTTAAAGAATATTAATTGCTACACGATTCACCCAATGTTAATTGTAAGGGAATTATGACTAAAAAATGAAAAAAGATGACATACCTTAACATACGTGTCATTGCTATGTTGGATAAACCATTCATAACCTTTAAGTTCACCAACAACAATACATCAGCAAGAAGAGTTGTTTGGGAGCCTTCGTATAGGGGCTCATGTACCTTCTCAAGTATAGGTACATCAAGGTTTGTGTCAACATCATCATCATCATCATCTTGATCATCTTGATCATCTTGATCATCTTGATCTTCTTGATCATCATGATCTTCTTCCATGGGATCATTACCTTCTACTTCTATATTCACATCTCCATGTTCCCTCATTTGGAAATCCACATTCTCTGGATTGTCATGGTCCATAACATGAAACCCAGGGTGGTTGACCTATATAAAAATGATGACCTTATATTAACCATGACCATGATTTCATCATCAAATCATGTCTTGTGTATTTTATAAATTATTAAAATACATACCAATGGACAAAATTTGTTTCCCTCTTCAATGTGACCATGCTGCCTATAATGTTCCTCGGCTGTTTTGATTAGATATCTTTGAGTCTTTAAGCCCTTACAATTTTTGCAAGGACAATAACATTTTCCATCACCTTTTCTTTTTAAGTTAGACCACAGTCTAGCAATTGTCTCCCTATTTTTTTGCGCGTTGATATCATCAGACATGGTCTTTCTTGAATGGAATGACTCATTGGTGGAAGAAGGATGATTTGTTTGCAACTTGTAGATTCTATATCAAGTGTATTAAAATAACATCCAACATTAATAATCAAGTAAATTCTAGCAAATTCGATTGAGTTGTATTTGTTTATCATGTGACATTCTTTCTTACAAAGATTTGTTTGTTTTTCTCAGGGTTGCCCTCATATGGATGAGGTGTGTATCCTTGATCACAACCTCTTCCTTGCTTGATAGTGTATGTCTATTATAAACAAACCCCTTAGAAAAATTTAAAGATAAGAAGAAACTAAAATAGAAATCTGCAGGTGAGCCAATAGAACAAGGGACACAAGCGTAAAAGTTCCTGGCTTATATAATGTGCTTGGGGTAAGCTATGGTGTAATGAGAATATGGTTAAGTAGCATAGATTTTATGAAGATGTCTTTTGGTAGGGTGAATTTTTTTTACTATTGTTTAATAAAAAGGATAAAAAATATTAGTGCATTGAGTGCTTTATAAATAGATAGACCCACATTTGTAGACAAATATCAATACATGTGTATACAATATTTATGATGAACAATGTCTGCACAAACACTAAATATTAAATAGATATTGTGGAAACACAAAAGAACTGTATTACCTTGCTCAATATGTAACGACATAAAGATTGCATTGAATTCAAGTAATTTCTAAGTTATGTTCTCTAATATCCTGGGTAAGTCTACAAATAGATTAACTCTCATAAAGATAAAAGATTGTGAGGATAATGACACAATATCCAATTAGCAACTTTTCTACTATATCTGAAGCTCACCTTGCCAACACAGTTAGAAATCCATGGGCAGTGGTGATCAAATTTCTCAACATAATGGTTGCAAGAAGAGAAATGCTTGGAACGTATAGGCCTGATTATCTAAAGAAATCAAAAAATAAAAAATAACATGAAAAATGTTAAATTGAATGACATTTTATTATAGAGATAAATGTGTTGTCTAGATTACTACATTTCAAAAAGAAATATTGATATGCTAGAGCACCTTTCAAGTTGGGCAAAGCTGAGACCAAAGCCCCGCCCACCGAGCATAATTGCTTAACTCTCTATATGCATGATGGTATATTGATTTATTATCATTTCCTTATATTTATTTCATGAATTTTTAAGGCATAGAACACTAGTTGTTCTTGACTATCCTATACAGGGGTTTTACAATCAATAATCTTGTTTTGAAGTTGCAATGAATATGTGAGACTCTCCCACTTAATATGGTTAATGTGACCATGGGGAGAGTCTAAAACATGTAATATATGTATCCATGATTGTTCATTTGTAGGGATGACCAAGGAAAGGAAGATAAAGATCACTGATTGTATGGAAGTGTTGAATGAAGGGTTACTTGCTCTTGGACTAGTCAAGGTCTGAATGTTTTGTCAACATGAGGACTATATTTTATGGCATAGAATGTCATAATATGATGAATCCATGGTGTATGAACCATTAGTAAGGTTGGGAATTGAATGGAGGAGTCATTTTGAAGAAACCCTTGGTTAGAATACCTTAAAAGGAGGGTTTGGTGGCTGGGTGAGTAGAACCTTTTGGAATCTCCTTTAAATGCTGTGCGTTGATATCGTCAGACATGGTCTTTCTTGAATGGAATGAATCATTGGTGGAAGAAGGATGATTTTTTTACAACCTGCAGATTCTATATCAAGTGTATTAAAATAACATCCAACATTAATAATCAAGTAAATTCTAGCAAATCCGATTGAGTCGTATTTGTTTATCATGTGACATTCTTTCTTACAAAGAATTGTTTGTTTTTCTTAGGGATGCCCTCATATGGATGAGGTGTGTATCCTTGATCACAACCTCTTCCTTTCTTGATAGTGTATGTCTAATATAAACAAATCCCTTAGAAAAATTTAAAGATAAGAAGAAACTAAAACAAAAATTTGTGGGTGAGCCCTATAAAGGAAGCTATGCACACACTTTAAATGTAAAGCACAAGATGGATAGCGAATTAAAGGAGTAAAAATTTGTGGGAAAAAAAAAGTGAGAACAGGTCATGGATTCAAAATTGTAAGAAATGATGAATTAACCAAATAAAATGATGTGGAAAGTATGAATGTAGAAGGTAAAATTAAGGATCAGTAGCAGGTAACTAAGAAAAGAAAACTTGTGAAATGGAAGAAAGGAAAGGGAACCCATCAAAGGGTGCTAGAAACAAATTTCATGGTGGATTGTGAAATAGGGGAGGTGGGAGGAAAACCCGTGCCAAAAAGAATAAAAACCTTTAAAGATAGAGTCTATTGAGCCTCATGAAAGAAAAGGAAATAAAGATGAATAAAACAAAAAGTGAAAACTATTTCATCAAATGTGGAATGCATATTTCATGAGATAGAAGAACATAGCAACCAATGGTCAAAAGAGCATGGATTAATGTTGAAGGTTTCTTATCATAATGAACCTTTGAAAAAGGAGTCATCTTGTTGGCCTCCATTTGTATCTTCTAAATCCAATTCATTTAAGTTTTTCTGCTATACTAAGTCTCTTGACACTATAGCTAGATGACAAGGATCTCCATTAGAGTGCTTTGTTTCATTATGGCCCATAAGGAATGTAAAAGCTGAAAAACCATCAACGATTAGACACACAAATGCAAGAAAAGGTGACTTGTTAGATTCTTGTAATTTGAGGATCTCTAGTCCAAAATGAGACGTAATTGATGATGCACTAAGTGACCAAAGACCTATGTAAACCATTGGGAACAAATGGGAAGTCCAAGGTTGATAAGTGTACGAGAAATGATAGTTGTGGAAGAGCCTGTAAGCATTTTACAAGAACAAAGCCAAAAGATGAAGGTCTTCACAAGCATTTCAACATTGGAGGGAGTATTTAGAGTTCAAGAGAGATGGGGGAAAATTTATTTATATGATATGGGAGTTGATATGGTCGATTATGAAAGTAAAAAATCAACACAATATGGAGATTCATTTGCCAAAAAATATAAAGCACATTTTCTACTAAAGATAGAATGCCAAGATCTTGCTACCTTTCTGAAAAAGAGAGGGATTAATTAAGTAGGATGCATTTTATTTTGTTTATGTTTGGTTGAGTTCTGGTTGTAATAAAAATGGATTAATTTTTAGGATCAATCTCCTCTTTTGTTTTGATCCATTTTGTATGGTCAAGGGTTCCTCAAGCATACCTATGAGCCTAGGAGACCCTTAGTCCATGTGGATCCTAGTTGGCTCCGAATGGCTAAACTTAGTTTTAGTATGTTTTAGTTTATTTTCTTTAGTTTTAAGGAATTTGAGGGATCTAGACCTTAGATCACCCTCTTAGTTCTTTTAGGAAGTTGTTATTGAGTTTTAGTGCATTTTTGACAAAGTTGCACTCCAAAGTTGCATAGCTTGTGAACTGTTGTTAATTTTTTGCAACACTATTGGCAGATTGTAAGTCTAGTTCTCCAATGACCACAACTGATTTCATGTTGGTTGGATCAGTTGGAAGACTTTTTGGAAGTTGTTTTTAAACCTTGTCCAATCACGAGATTGGCACAAGGAGATGATCTTCGAAGCAACGTTGAATAAAAGAAACCCAAAAAACATTTTGAGTACATTTTTGTTATCATACTCAGTCTGTTCCAAATAGATAGATGGATTGATCATTCCACAAGTTCATTGTATGCATTGTTTATTCGAATCCATCTTAGTTTTGACTGTCATTTGATTTCAAGTTTTAGTTACATTTACACAGTTGGTTATGAACTGAACACATGGCTTGACTATTATAGAAAACTCGATCATGTAATGGTTAGAGAGTTTTAATGCCACTACAAGTTCATTTGCGCATCCACAGTTCTTGTTAGAGTTCATTTAACTAGACTTTGCAAGCATTGTATTTTAAATTTGGTGTTGATCTATGCAAGAATCCAACCTCACTGACAAACCGGCTTGGGAAAATCTATAGTTGGCTCTATCATGAAGGTGGAACCTTGACTTGTGGTTTCCCCATTGGATTCCAATGCCATTGGGTGAGAAGAAAGCCAAGGTTATGTACTTTAATAATATAAGTGCTCAGACTGTGGAAGGAGGCATATTGCTTCAAGATTTGATGCCCTAGGTAGATACTTTCCATGTATTTAACCAGTAAGAAGAAGACAAGTTTGCATAAGTGTAGTAATAGTAAGGTTGAAATTGAGTCATAGATTGAATTTGATAGTGTCGGGCACATTGAAGAATCCTTGATGATTGTACCTTCTATGTGAATCCATCAATTTACCATTCTAGATTGACCCTAATCTAACTTGATCAATTAGATTAGAGTGTCTTTGTGACAATCAACGGTGCTAGGCTAAGTGGCTACAATTGTGCAAAAGATTCAGTGTGACATCTTAGTAGATAGTACAGTCTATGCCAAATGGTCTTAACCCAAATCTAAATAACCAAATGTATAAGGAACATTGTTGCAGGCTCAAACCAGAGATTGATAGAATTTGAATACTGAAACTTGCTATAACAGTCACATACCTTAAAGATTGAGCTCAAGCTGGGACGTATCTCCTGCGCGCGTGCTACCATTTTTTTTCACAGATGAAATAACGAAATGAGAAATGAAATTCACCTTTTTTTAAAAAAGTAATGCCCGTGTTTGTCAAAATTTTGACCACCATAGAATTTGTTGCTATTTTGAAAAACACAGGCATACATTAAAAAAAAAAACAAATTCTTCCTTCTATAATCCGACCAAGAAAAACCGTCTTATTTTTTGGTAAAAAATTTTGGTAGAAAAAATAGGTCAAATGTACTAGTGACATGAAGCCACAGGCCAGATGTTTCCCAAAATCAATAGCAGAGGTTCCAGTAAAGATAGCAATGTTCCAAGTGCCAAAAGGAGAAGTGCCTGTTGCTAGCACTTCCCCTCATCTTCGGATGGGGGTTTTGATAAAATTGATCAATTTAATTGATTCTCTCCTTTCGTAGGGTTGAGGTTTTATTAGTCATTTTTTTTTTTTCTATGTTTTCTAAAAATTAAGCATGGGTTTTATTTAAATAGTGGGTTATTAAATGTACTTTCCCCTTAATTGGGTCGAGAGTCATTTTTTGACTTAGGAAATAAAATGTTTAAATCCATGTTAATTTTTGTGACATAGGGGTAGGAGTTTTAATGTAAAAGTCATTGCATAGTTTATTGTAAATTCTAACAATGGTGTTTTATAAACCATTGTCAGAATCCTATTTTTGGTGCATGACTTGGAGAGGAAAGGGTTATTCCTTTGACCATCTTTTTTAGGTGTCCCACTTTTTCCACTACCCCTAAAACCTCAAGAATCTGGCATTCAAGTTTATGAGGCATCTTCATGGGCCTATTTGGAGAGTTTTCCCATTTTAAGGTGGTTGTGGGATTTTGAATGCAGTTTCCTAGGTTTTCTTTTTATACCTCTCACTTGTGTGATTGAGGTTAGTTCTTCTTTCCCTCTTCCTTGGAAGTGAATGCTTGTAGCTCAGGAGAAGCAGATTGATGTACTTGGCTCCTTTCATTGAAAATAAAATACTATTCCTTCTCATCCTGTTATTTTCTGAGTTTTTGTATTTGAATTCATGTCAAAGTTATTATGATCTTGTCATCCTTTACTTTGCACGTTTGTTCAAGTTGAATGTTCAAGAAGGTGTTTTGCAGTTGTTGTCTTAATCTATGTACATTTGGTTTTAAGTTGTGGGATCTTTTCCCTTCTTTTAAAACAAATACCTCTTTATTTCAAGAATTGTCAAGGTAGATAGGGTCAAGTTGTGAGTTACCAAGTTATTTCAGGTGTTATTGTGAGTTTTGATTCAATTTGTGGATCTATTCAGTTTGGTGAATCTCCTAGTTTAGTTTTAGTTTCATGCACTCTCTCTCCCTTTTCCTTCAAAGTTTAGTTAAGTTTCAGGTGATTCAAGGGGAAGCCAGCCCCTAATCTGGAGGTCTACTCTCAGATAGGTTACCCACAACCTGAGAGTAGTCCCATGTTTCACAAGATTTCTAGGTCCTACACTTAGCCATACTCGGGTGCAATCCCTAGTGACAACAGGTAGTCGTTTAATAATATTTTACTTTTAAGAGCTTTGCTACTAAAGTCAAGATAAATAAAATTATTAGGGAGGATTGAAACTATTACCTCTTTATGCCATATCAATTTCAACCAGTTTGCAATTTTTCCTGTAGATACTCCAAAGCCATTCCATCTGCAAATTAATTCATAACCTGCACACATGTCTTGAATCTTTTCTATAGACCCATCTTTAATATCTAACTCTAGGGTTTCCAGATTAGGGATACATTGATTGGATAAATCATTAAAATGTGAATGAATGACCTTGCCCATCGACAATGGATGTCCAGCTAGGGCAGATCTTCTGTGAAGAGGGGAGTAAATATTACCTTTCCCTAATGGCATTGAATATGTACCTACTTGGGAATTATCCAAAATTTTACCAACTGGCAATCTCCTTGGATTAAAATTAGATCTTTGTCTCCCTAGAAAAGAATATTGCAAAGCATTTTTTGTTCTATCTTGACATATGTTAAGGCACCGATGGGGAGGAGATTAGATATTATTATCCTTCAAATACTATGCTTTAGAAGGTAGAATCCCTACTTGGATTGAACTTATCATCGGGTGAGTATGATAATGTCTTCTCTGACTGGAGATAATCAAAATTATTTCTTAATGTGAGAGGGGAAAAAGACTTCTACAACATTTGAGCTTGAGAGAGGTGATTAGCTGCATGTTTCACCCTTCGGGCATTTTGTTTGTAATCATGGATCCATTGAGATTCATGTGAGATCTTACACATTTTCCATGGTGAAGCCTTAGAGAGATCCCTAGGGGGAGAATGTTGAGAAGACATATCGCTGATAGTTTGTTTGCTGCTATGAATATAGCTAGATGCATACTTAGTTTTTGCATAAAAATAGATTTGAGAATCAAGAGAGTCAATTGTGCAGATGCACGACTTTTCTAGGCAGAGCAGAGCCATTGGTAAAGTTCGGTTATAAAAGTTCAATGTGATCAATTATAATATATATTAATTTAATAGTTCTACATGTTTTTTCTAATGTTTCACTTTATTTAGGTAACCTAAAATGATAGAATAATTAAAATGAAAATTCTTGAGTATTGTGATTATAATTATATAATTTTATATTAAATATAATTATACTTAATAAAATTTAATAAATTTATTAAAATTCTAATAATATATTTCACATTATAATTGCACTTGATTACTAAACTAAAAGGCAAGTAATTGCATGTGGTACTTGTGTAATTTTACATTGTGTTTTATATTATTTTTAGTATTGTAAAAAATGTATTGTTGTAGTATGGAAAAATTAACATCATATTTGAGTTCCCTAGTTAATGATCTTATTATAAATAGTTTTAGTCAAGACTATTTATCTAAGTAGATTGGAAAATTCAAAAAAATAAATAATATTTGTAGTACAAATTGTTAGAAATAGGGAATACTGAGAGGGGGGGTGAATTAGTATTCTAAAAACTTTTACTTTTGCCCAATTATGGATATAACAGATTATCTTTATACATGCATAACATAAGAACCTAAACAACATGCATAACAATAAAACTAAAGAACTCATAACACATTATTTGTTCTCGAGGAAACCTTGGCCAAGGGAAAACCCTGGTGGGGATGGTACCCACAAAGATCCACTAATCAAAAGTATCATGTTAAGGATGTTGACCCTGTTAGGAGTCTATTACAAGCATATAGTGTATCAGTCCTGATTAAGGGACTATAGGCCTTGTTAGAAGCCTCAACCCTGTTAGGAGTTGGCAGTAAAAAATGTGATTACCAGATGAGTCCACTGCCCAAACAAGTAATGTACAATATACACTGATTACAAAAATAAGTTAAGGTACATAACCTTATACTACTTGCATCAATATCTCTTTGCTGCTCTTTCACTATCGCTATTACATATGCATCATATATTTCGCATCATATCACTGCTTCATTACATTTCATTACTTCATCATACATCTATTCTTACAATTACAATTAAATTTATACAAATAAATTTATCCAAGGGTTAACATCTAGGATGTCATCCCTTTATATTGTTAAGTCATTATTTTGATAAACAAAATAATCCCTTAACTCTTTACTAATTTTGTCTTCATATTCTGTCATGTCGGCTTGACACTGTCTTCGGTAAAACTATCATAACTTCTTCCGTACATGCCATAGTGACTTTCACTCTAAGAAGGGTGATCAATAGTCATCATAGAGTCTATGTTCAAGTGTGCAAGCATTGAACTTACTCCAATCAACATCACAAACAAAAACTATGTCCAGGTTCACTGGTAAAAATACTGTCTCATACTTAGACAATTTTGTAATGCGCTCTATCATACTAGCTCTCTAACCTGTGTGATCTTCATTTGGATCATATTTTTCCATAATGAAAACATCTATTTAATCAACTCAGCCAAATTGCCAACAATCTCCCCCTTTGTCATTGGTGGCAACATATGAGAAAATTGGCTAAGTCTACAACTTCAAAATCTCAAAATTGTGGCCATAGTATAAAATATATACTATCCTTATAACTCCTCAAAAAATATTATCTCTAATATAGTACTCCCCCTAAGAGTATCAATCCTTATCATATACTATCAATTTTTTGCTATATATCTCTCCCCCTTTGACAACAATGACAAGATAAAGGTAAGGAGGGTTACAAAACTGTATCACAAAAAGATTATACCTCAATTCAATTATTGCAAAGCCGATAGGCTTGCAACACAATCTGAAAAATCAATCTTCATAGCTTCTAACTCCTTGTCCCATGATTTATTAATGGAATCTACAACATTGAGTAGTGTGCTCAGTCCATAAGATGCTATTTCACATGCTTGGAGGTTCTCAAAGTTAAACTTTTGAAAAGATGTCTTAGCTGAAAGACATTCTTCCAACTGATCTTCAATAATGCTTAACTTCATAGAAGTGTGCTCTCTCAAAAGAGTGAATCTTTTCATTTTTCTATCTCTCTCATCTCGCACAACTCTGATTTCATCATATAGCTTCCAAATTTTCTTCTCAACATCAAATACCTTCACATTGGGGCTAGAAAGAAGGTTAGATTCATTCTGAATTTTTGCTTCCTTCATCTTCATCTTCTAATCTTCTTCTACTATCAAGGTCTCTAATTTTGTACACTGTATGTACAAAGATTTTCCTATTTCCAAAATCTTCCTCAAGTCCTTGATATAGATATCAAGATTTTTGATATCATTCCTGATATTCTAGCTGATGTTCAAAAGCATTCTGGCCTCATAGGCTACTTGTGCTTTCACTTTTGCAATATCAGATAAGTTTGTGAATTCATTGTCAAAAGTGCTCATTACCTTCTTTACTTTCTCCAGAGGGTTTGCTTCTACAATTTGTGTAGCTACAATGCTTTGTAACTTCTCAGTAAGTTCCTTCAGGCATCCTTTAAGACTTTTCACTTACTTGTTCTTGCCAATGATTTTGTTCAAGGATGTGATCAATTCCAACTGATCATCATCATCTACTTCCTTTCCCAAATGCTCAATCATAGATCCAATCTTATTCTTCTTTCCAGTCTCAAGAGTAAGACTGATATCTTCTTTAGTGGGAATGGGTACTTGTGTGTGTGAAAATTGTACCTGATCTGTAGACACAACACTCAGTAAAACATTAGAGGTTAGCAAAAATCAAAATCGTGCAAAATTGAAATCTAATCTAACCAAGCAATTTACTGCCTTCTAGTAGGTGCGAGATTAATGTTCTCAAATTATTATCGAGATCAGTGACCTAGACGACACCTAAATGAAGGATTTGAATGCAATTGATCTAGATATGAGATTGAATGCAATTATTCTATTTTTTTGGATTTTTCTATGCAATAATAATTGTAAAAACTGATATGAAATCAATCTATATAAAAACTGATATGCTATGCTAATCTAGAAATGATATGAAATATGAATGCAAAAATAAGATTGATCTCACAAAAATGCCGATTCGCAAGAGCTTTGATTCTTCAATTCCAATTCTCCAGTGTGATTGTGCAAAATATGAGATGATTTGTGAAGAGCTAAAGCCTTAATTTATAGAAATCCAGGGCTTTGGAGGTGCAAGGGAAAAAGCCATAAATCACTCAAATAACTCAACTTGATTTTTGAGTTATTTTTAAATAAAACATAATTAACTCACAAAAACATGCAAAAGCTAAGTTTTAACTCAAAATAGAGTTTAGCTTTAATTGATAATTGATAGTTGTCTGCTTTTATGATTGTGCATGTTTTAACTATGAATTAATTTAATAATAAAGTGATTTATTTCCAACTTAACTGCTTTTAAAAATAAAACAATTGATTTATGGGTTAATCAATTATTTAATCAAACTTTTATTAAAAACTATATTATTAAATAATGACAACTTGCTTTAATTAATTAAATAAGAATTTAATCAATTATTCATATGATATTAGATTTATTGTCAAAATTAAATAATACAATTAATAATAGATATAATTAAATTTAATTACACAATTAAGTGGCAAATATTAAATCTAATTAATTAAATATGAAAATATTCAATTAATCAAACTTAGGATAAATGTGATTTATCGCCAAATAATCATTAAATTAAAGATAATTAAGATAATTAGGAATATTACTAGGAATATTCCCCGATGCAGAATTTAAGATAATCAATTATGATTCGATGATGTTTAGATGTGCCTTAGATTAGGACTTTGATGTCGATTTCATATGATTTGATGATATAGGAGGTTAATGAACTTATAGCCCATTTTTAGGGTATTACAGTACTTGTTTTTTCTGTTACTGAGGGTTCTACAACTATTGTCTCTTCTCCTTTTGTAGTTTCTTGTTCTTCAAAGGCTGAATTGTCAACAATGTTCTCCAAATTATTGAATACATTATCATCAGTATCCAAGGTGATCTTTGTTCCTTCTACATTCATGGTTTCATCTTCAATGTTAATGGTTGGTGGAGAGGGAATGTCCTCTTGTTCTACTTCAGCTGCTTGCTTTGCTACAACTGATGGTTCTCCAACATTTTTTGTCATAACCTTGATTATTGCTTACTCTGTCTTACAATTAATTTCTTCATATCTGCCTCCCATAATTTGAATGGTTCTCCTTTTGGTTCTCAGATGGGTGCTTAAGGATTTCATGATCTGACCAAAATGTGCTTCATCTCTTACTACACAAGGATTTCTTACAAGCTTTTCTCTAATAGCTGTGTCTTCCTTTGATTCTCTCTTCTTCCTATTCACAAGTTTATTATACAAATCATCAGGTATCTAACCCTAAATTGTATCAAACTTCTTATTAGCCAAAATCATATGCTTTACCACTACATTCTCCAGATTAAGTCTCTCTGCATAATCATAAAGATCATAGTACTTATTCAATCTTGTAAAGTCTCCATGTTCAATGATCTACTCATTAAGCTTCTCAACTTTCAGTTTCCAAGCTTTCTTCTTAACAGTAGTGACATCATCTTTTATTTTTGCAATTTTCTTGGAACTGGTTGCACTAAAGTTTTCTGTCTCTTTCCTAGTCTAGTAGCACTTTCCTTTACTCTTTTTCTAGGTGTGGAGGAAGTGGATCTAGTGGATATCTTTGCTTCTTGATCCTTCTCAATTTCTTCCACTTTCACCTTAACTTGTGATTCTTCCTGTTGTGCTGCAATTGATGATAAAGGTGGAATAGACAAAACTTATTTTTGTCCACTCTCTCTGATTACTATTGCTATTTTCTTTGCTACTAAGAACTCATGCTCTGTCATCCCTATATCTTTTAGGATTTTCTTTATAGTACTCTCAACTCTTTTCTTAGACTGCTTCTCTTCAAGTAAGGTCTTTGCGGAGTTGAAGTTCTCCTCAAAGGTTCCAAACCTGTTATACTGAGTGTCCAATTTACACTTAAGTAACCTGCTAACATACTCTTCTGTCTCTACCTTAGATATCTCATAGCCAAGAGGGTCTATGAACTCTGTTCTAGGTTCTACTGCTTCAATATAGGTAAAGTCAGTATCCACCATAAAACATATGTCATCTTTATACTTCTCCACAAGAGACTTTGGGATCCTTGATCTGCTAGACACAATATTCTGAAATGTCTTGATTACCAGTATTGCACTCTCATTTACTTTGTCAATAACATGTCTTCTATACACTAGGTTAATCCTTTCCATTGTAGTTTGGACATCATATAGTCATTTCCAATGGTGTAAGGAAATCTTCTCAATAGATGAAAAAACATATAGGTGATTAAGGATGAGAACCTAAACTGTGTATACTTAGTTTTCTTAATCTTCTCCAGATTCTCAAACAGTTGAATTCTCAGAATTTAACACATATCATCTTGTACCTTGTCAAGACACATTAGATAAGCTGCATGTATCATTCTAGCTGCCATGTCATCCTCTCTTGAGTTTGCACAAAACTTAGTGGTTAGGATCTTGCATAAGTATCTCACATCATCTTGTTTGATCTTACTAATCACAATTCCTCTACCATTATAGGATGAATTTGTGTTGTCAATGACTGTTTTCCTCATGTTTTTCTCATTTAAAGGAATAGCTCCAATTTTAGATAATCTAGTGACTTCATGAATCAAATCAGCTGTGATATCTATCACTCTATCTTCTAACCAAAACTTCCCATTATGAATTCTGCTTAAGATAATCTTAGTGCATTCTTCATTATCAAATTCATACTGTAATGCATACTTAACAATTTCATTATCTTCCAAATATTCAAATCCTTGTTTCAGTATCATATCCTGATTGTAGATCTTCTGATATTCATTTGTGAAATCACTATCACTGACAGTCTCTAGTTTGCATCCAAGATAACTTCTGACATTCTCTAGGTGTAAAACTACGTCTGGTATGGATGATAAAGCTAACCTAGGATCATCTTCCTAGGGTTCTACTAGTTCCCTTTTCAACTTAGGTCTATTTTTATCTCTGACATTGTGTATTAAAGAAACATCCATGATTTCTTCTAATTCCTTCACTAATTTAAAGATCTGTCAAGTAAAATACCTTGATTTTGTGATTTTAGGGCTTGCATAGATTCGACACAAAATTCTTCTCAAAATGCTTGCAAAATTCTTCCAATCACTACTCTTTGATCTCCTTAACACTTGAATTCACTTTGATGATCAAATAATACTGATCATGACCTTTTATTAATTCAATCTCACTTAGATCTGACATCGCATTCAATTCTTTTGCCGCTTCTTTCCAAAAAGTTGTTTCCGCTAACCTACAAAACTTAAAACTTCTTGCGATCTTGCAAAACATAATATTTTTCTTTGCACTCTTAACCATAGCATTAAAACATCATAAACTACCTTGCATTAACTGTGCAAGACTCAGTTCATCATATATCTACTTCTACACTAATCTAAGTTCCTATTCTACTACAATTTTCATAAATTAAGTACTTTGAGATGGGTTAGGTAAAGATTCATTCTTACCTTTTGATACTTCACCTTCCTAATTACCTTCAATGTTGAATATGTCTCCTTGGTTTGTGCTTTTGATAAACTTCACTTCATTTGATTTACTACAGTATCCTTTCTGACTGTTACTTGCATCTTCATTTCTTCTTGCATGATTTCTAGGATTAGGATTAGGATGAAAAACTCTATTGTTCATTCTACAAAACCTTGCTGTATGTCCAATCTTGTTGCATATCTGACAAACAATTCCATTGTTTCCATATCTTGGTCTAGGCTGATTGATTTGTGATCTGTAGTTTCTAGAAATGTGTCCAACCTTGTTGCATCTATAACATATTACTCCATTTCTTCTATTCATATCTTCAGTAGGTTTCTTATCTGCATTGTTAGTATTCCTAAACATTCTACTACCATCATTATTCTCAATAAATTTAGGTTTCCTACATTCAATAGCTCTATGTCCAAAACCATGACAATTATAACAATAACCATTAAGAGGTTTAAATTGCTTACCTATGCAATCTCTCTTCATATGACCAATAGTATTACAAGCAAAACATCTAATTTTGAATTCTCTTTGCATACCTTTGGGTGATTCCTCTTTCTTTGGTGATTCTTCTTCTTTAGGTGTATCTTCAGACTTGTTAATCTCATCAAACTTCTTCTCATCTATGCTTTCAGATATTTTCAGATTTGGTTCCTTGCTTTCATCATTTTCTTTAAAAGTGTTGAATCCAAGACTAGTCTTATCATAGAATGGTTTTTGATAAGATATTTGTTCATCAATCTTCTCACTAGTTGAATATAGCCTTTCAAGTTGTTGTTTGGATTGAGTTAGTTCACCTTTCACAATCTTATTGTATTTCTCAAGTTCATCATACTGCAAATTGACTTTCTCAAGTTCAGATGTTACTTTACAAAGTTTAGATTTTAGTCCTTCATTTTCAGTCTTTAGACTTTCATTCTCAGATTTCAAATTTTCTTCATTCTTGCCATTTCCATCTTTCAAGCTAAGCTTCAGATTGGCTATCTTCGGTTCATGCTTAAGGATCTCATTTTCTTTTTCTAAATTGTCATCACAATCTTCAATAAAAACTTTGGATTCCTTTTCAAATCTCAAATCTTCCAACTTGTTTTTCAGTTTCTCAATGAGGTTCTTTGCATCATCATATTTTCTTTTCAAAGTATCTTTTTCAATAGTAAGCAAGTCAATCTGTTCAAGAGCTTCTTCAAGATTCTTCTGTAGTTGATCCATATCCATAGAGATCTTACTCAAGATGCTAAGCTTTCCTTGAATGATTCTTTTCTGAGTAACTAGGCTCTGATACCAATTGTTAGAAATAGGGAATACTGAGAGGGGGGGGTGAATTAGTATTCTACAAACTTTTACTTTTTCCCAATTATGGATATAATAGATTATCTTTATAAATGCATAAGATAAGCTAAACAACATGCATAGCAATAAAAGTAAAGAACTCAAAACACATTATTTGTTCTCGAGGAAACCTTGGCCAAGGGAAAACCCCAATGGGGATGGTACCCACAAAGATCCACTAATCAAAAGTATCATGTTAAGGATGTTGACCCTATTAGGAGTCTATTACAAGCATATAGTGTATCAGTCCTGATTAAGGGACTATAGGCCTTGTTAGAAGCCTCAACCCTGTTAGGAGTTGGTAGTACAAAATGTGATTACCAGATGAGCCCACTGCCCAAACAAGTAATGTACAATATACACTGATTACAAAAATAGGTTAAGGTACATAACCTTATACTTCTTGCATCAATATCTCTTCGCTGCTCTTTCACTATCGCTATTACATATGCATCATATATTTCACATCATATCACTGCTTCATTACATTTCATTACTTCATCATACATCTATGCTTACAATTAAAATTACATTTATACAAATAAATTTATCCAAGGGTTAACATCTAGTATGTCATCCCTTTATATTTTTAAGTCATTATTTTGATAAACAAAATAATCCCTTAACTCTTTACTAATTTTGTCTTCATATTCTGTCCTGTTGGCTTGACAGTATCTTCAGTAAAACTGTCATAACTTCTTCCGTACATGCCGTAGTGACTTGCGCTTTGAGATGGTTGATCAATAGTCATCATAGAGTCTATGTTCAAGTGCACAAGCACTGAACTTACTCCAATCAACATCACACACAAAAACTATGTCCAAGATCACTGGTAAAAAATTGTCTCATACTTAGACAATTTTCAAATGTGCTCTGTCATAGTAGCTCTCTGACCTGTGTGATCTTCATGTGGATCATATGTTGCCATAATGACAACATCTATGTAATCAACTCAGCTAAATTTCCAACACAAATAGGTAGCAAATAAATAGTGGAGAAGATAAAATGGAATAACAATATGTCAAAGAAATGTCTATAGTTGTTGCTATTACAATGGATTTTCATTCAAGGAAAAATATGCATGGAATATCTTCAAGATAACAAGCACCATGAAACTTAGAAAAAATTGAATTTTTCCTTCAAAAGAAGTGTAGATTATTTATTAAGGAAAAAGTAGTTTTCTTCATAAAATAAGATAAGATTTATTTTATTATTTCAATTGTTGTTATTATACTACAATCCACCTTGGCAATAATTCAATTGATAATTGCCCATGCCCATGCTCATTCATCACCTTTTGTGCAAGCCAGAAGAAGTAAAACTCCACCTCAATTCTTTATAAATACTAGTTTAGTAAACATATCTACACAATTCTCTAGTGTATGAACCTTCCCAAGAGTTACTCCACCTGCATCAATAACCATTCTTAGAAGATAGTATTTAATTGCAGTATGCTTGGTCCTACTATGTGTAGAGGAAAAGTGAATTGCTACAAAGGATAATGAAACCCTCATAGGACTCAAATCTCAACCCTCCACTTAGACAAACCTTAGGCAACTATGAACTTTAAGTCTATCCATTATTTAACTAAATTTGTGTTTTAACCAAGCATATAAATTATCTAAAATCTTTAGACTTAAAAAAAATAGACCACATAGGTCTCTTTAGTAGCTTGATGAGCTCTCTATCCAAGATGAAAACAAGAACTAGCATAGAGAGATTAAAAAAAATGTATAATGTTCTAAATGCTAAAGATTATAAAGCATAATTACACAAGTACAAACATATTGAAATGAAAATACTAAACATGATTTGAAGGACTAAAAAGACAAAAGAGAGATTTTGAATATCACCAATAGGCACTTTAATAGCTCAAGAAACTTCTTCCAGATGATTTCTCCACTTGTAGTTACACATAAAAGAACAAGAAAAGTTGTTGGGTGGTTGTATAGGAGTTTGCCTCACTCAAATCCTTGTTTAGGTGTTTCCACTTCCCTAGAAAATATTAGACAAGATATCAATAAAAGGACAAAGAAATATATGAAGAACATGCTAATAATATCAAGATAAGTTTTAAAATAACCCCAGAAAGTTATCACGACCAAACAAAAAACATGGACACCTATGTTGGGAAAAGTGTCTTACCTTGCATTTGTATGGGGTTACTATTTTTAGTAAATTTTTATTTGAGAATATATTTTTTCTATTCCTTATAGAGGGCTCAAAATGGTTATACAAGCATTTTGGTAAATTGTTATTGCAAGATCATGTCTAGTTTTAAATATATTAAAGTTTTAGTTTTCATAAATTGTTAAAAAATAGTTGTAAATATAATTACAAAGGCTTTAGAGGCATAAAAATGGGTTCAAAATTTGGCTAAATGACATAAAATTTAGGATTTCATAGAGCACATTGAAAATTTTCCAATGCTTCAAATGGTTCATCAATCTAACACCCAGTTCAAAAGTTATGGCCTTCAAAAGTTGGGTCTCCTAAAAGAGGAAATGTAAAAATGTGTCAAACATGTAAATGAGTTGTAAAAGGGAGTTGCATTATTTTTTGGTGTGTGTTTTGACACATCATAGGGAATGTTTGATTGGAGATAAGGTGGACACCACTTTATAACTAGTTTTTAGCCCATGGTTTTTTAATACCATTTGACAGTTTTTGGTATTGTATCTCCTATATATATTAGGTTCATGAGATGAAGGGTGTGTGAAAGAGTCTTATAATTTTTCACTTACATGTGGATCTTTGGTTGGTGATACTCTTGAAATAAGCTTTCTCTATAACTATATTGTAATCTCTTATTGATTATTGAATGATATATTGGGTTACTTTTGGAGTACATGGGGGTTTTCTCCTAAAAGGGTTTTTTCTATGTAAACCATTATGTTTTGGTATGCAAGTTGTTTTATGTTATTTATATTAAGTTTCTATAATTATTTAAACATCTATGAAAGTTTTTATATTTTCCTCTCCTCAAGATTAGTGTAGAAAGTTGTACTACTACTTAACTTTCTCACAAGTGGTATCTGAGATTGATCACCATAGGTTTGTATAGAGTAGTGGATTTTCTACCTTGCAAAGAAATTTTTTTCATTACATTACCTCATTTATACTAGCGCTCTGGTGAGCTAGGGGATCAAAATACCAAGATAATATAATGACTACAATATTGTCAAATAAATGTGGTAATTGGAAATACCAAGTCTAATAGAATATGAAAACAACAATTACATCAACAATATTTTTATTCTAAGCACTAAAATAGAAACAGACTAAATAACTAGGAGATTTTAACATGCATGTGTATTTTGATTACCAGGACATAAAGTATAGATGTAAAGCTACCTACTTGACAATTTTGGATCTCTTGGTCTTAGATAAATGCACGTCATAGGGATGTATGTGCACTATGCTATAATCCTTTTACTAGAAAATTGATGAAGGGTGCTCCCCTTAATACCACAAACACATAACAGAAACAAAGAAACAACAACAATTTGCAAGAACAAAAAATGGGCTTCTTATTATCTCCACAAATGTGGAATTACAAACTTTAGAATTAAAATATGCAAAGCCACATGGGCATTTTCCTTTACAATATTTTGTAGGACAAATCCTCGAATCATTACCCAGATCTACCTAGAACTGCCCTAGACAACACTACAGGCCTTTCTTATATAGCCAATTTCCACCGTCCGAGAAGGTTCCAGAAATTTAGCCCTTAAGGCCAACTTTCCTAAGAATTATTTTATTTTCATTTTATTTTATAGAGGGTTAGCTCCAAATAATTACAAAATATGTTGTTAGGCAGCCCAAGTTTTGGAGGCCATAAATTTCTAACCATAGCTCTATTTTTCTATTATAACCACTTTTCAGAAATGGCAAGACCTGATCTACAGTGTCTGACTCATGTAAGCTCCAGTCAGTTGGGGTTCGATCACGATTTGGAGCCTCTAAGGCCTTCAAAATTGAGCTCAAAGATTTTGTACCCAAAAACCTCAATAGCTTCACTAATATAGATGATATGACAATGAAAATCAACTGGTAGGCTAATATGACTAAGATGAACCTCCACCTGTGAAATCAAAACATTTCAAGATCGTGTGAACAACTTATTAAAAATAGTAAGTTTCCATAAATAACAGCTCTGCACAAGATAGCCCTTATTGAAAAGAAACTAGAAATATTTTTGGGTGATGCAAGATTTCTCTTACAACCAAGATGCTCTTGCATCAGACACCCAGGGTAATTTGAGAAGTGCCCCTTTCACGACTCAAGTGTGAAGAGGAAAACCAATACGGTTAACCTCCTCCCTTGTCAGCCATGATGAATCTTCAATAGGTCATCCTTTCCATTTGACTAGATATTCTTCATATGTCATGTTCCTTGTGCTTCTGCCAACACGACTATCCAGTATATCCTCAATCTCCTTGGTAGCTGAAGTAGTTGCTAGAATACTGCACTGTGCTTTTGTGATCTCATCTTCAACACCCCCTTCATGATACTCTGTCAAATCTGAAATTTTAAATACTGGTGAAATATTTAGCTTAGTAGACGATTCTACCTCATAGGCATTTACTAAATCATGGTTCTTCAATATCTTACATGGCCCAAAATTCTTCATTTTCAACTTGTTATATGTACCAACTAGAAATCGCTCCTTCCACAAATGAACCATAACTTCATCCCCAACCTAAAATTCCTTATGCCTCCTTTTCTCATCTACCTTAGCCTTATACTGTGCATTCATCTTGGTAATGTTATTTCTCACTTCCTCATGGATGTTCTTCAAATGTTCTGTAAAATCTTCAGCTTCAACACTACTTATTTCTCCTTTATCTATCTTTCTCAACTCAGATGCATTTATGGGACTACTTCCATATACAATCTGGAATGGTGATTTACCAGTGCTTTTGTTGATAGAATTATTGTATGCAAATTCTGCCTATGGTAAAATCAAATCCCATGCTGTTGGCTTATCTCCAACCAAACATCTTAGCAAATTCTCCAAACTCCTATTCACCACCTCTGTCTATCCATCAGTTTGTGGATGATGTGATGAGTTGATCTTCAAATCTGGCTTTAATGTCTTCCATAATGTATGCTAGAAATATCCAACAAACTTAGTGTCCCAATCTGAAACTATACTCTTCGGAAAACCATGTAGTCTCACCACTTCTTTGATAAATAATTTTTCTATATGAACAACATCATTAGTCTTCTTGTAGGGAATAAAATGTTCCATCTTTGAAAATCTGTCAACTACCACAAAAATTAAATCATGTCCCTACTGAGTCCTTAGACAACCAAGATCAAATTCCATACTGATATCCTCCCAAGGATTTTCTGGTATAGGTAATGGCTGATACAACCCTATATTCTGCTTTACTCTTTTTTCCATCTGACATACTCTTCAAATCTATACAAACTTCTTGACATCTTTCTGCAACTATGGCCAATAATAATTCTCACTAACCAAAGAAAGGGTTTTATCACAACCAAAATGTCCAGCCAATCCTCCACTATGCTTCTCCTTGATGAGATTCTCCCTCATAGAACTTCATGGAATGCACAACTGGCTCCCTCTGAATAGCATATCATCCTGGATGATGAAATCCAACAATTTCATTCTATCTAGAGTAACAGGTTCTTTACAAGTCTTCCAAGATTCACAAAAATCAAGTTCCTCTGGATACAAACTCTTGAGTTCCTTGAACCCAACCACCTCAATCTACATCTCTGTCAGCAAAATTTTTCTTCTTCTTAGCGCATTTGTAACCTTGTTAGACTTTCCACTCCTATGTTTCAAAACAAATGTATAACTCTACAAAAAATCAACCTATTTCAAATGCCTTTGATTCAACTTTCCTTGACTATTCAAATATTGCAAAGCTTTATGATCAGTATATAAAAAAAACTCCTTAGGAAGTAGATAGTGTCTCTACTTCTTCAATGCCTAAACTATAGCTTACAATTCTTGATCATAAACATAATATTTTCTCTTGGCATCATTTAACTTCTCACTTAAATAAGCAACATGTTTACCTTCTTGGCTCATAACAACTCCTATTGTAGTACCACTAGCATCACAGTCTACTTGAAACACCTTATTAAAATATGGAAGTGCTAAAATAGGTTGTTCTGTAACTTTTTATTTCAATAGTTTAAAACTCTTATTTGCCCCTGTAGTCCACTTAAACTCTTTCCTATCTCCTCTCATTGTTTCAATCAAGGGTCCACAAATACTGCTAAAATTTTTGATAAAATTTCTCTAAAAGCTAGCATAACCTTGAAAAGATCTTACCTCAGTAGCACTCCTTGGAGTAGGCCATTCAAGAATAGCCTTTACTTTTTTTGGGTCCATTTTTAGACCTTCTACCGAAACTACAAATCCCAGATACAGTAACTCCAAAAAAATACACTTCTTCAAATTAATCAGCAATTTCTCTTCCCTTAACTTCTCAAACACCATACGAATATGCATCATATGCTCCCCCAATGTCTTACTAAAGATCAAAATATCATCTAGGTAAACAATGACAAACTTACCCATAACTTCTTTTAGAACCTCATTTATGAGCCGCATGAAAGTGCTTGGTGCATTGGTTAGCCCAAAAGACATGACTAACCACTCATACAATCCTTCCTTTATCCTCAAAGTAGTCTTGCATTCATCTCCTTCTCTGATCTGAATCTGATGATATCTACTCTTCAGATCTATCTTTGAGAAATACACAGCTCCACTCAAACAGTTCATAATATCATCCATCTGTGGCAAAGGAAACTTGTACTTGATTGTGATCTTATTAATAGCTCTAGAATTTGTACACATCCTCCATTCTCCATTCTTCTTTGGTGTTAATACCGCCAGTATAGTACAAGGACTCAGACTCTCTTGAATCAACCCCTTTTGTAATAACTCATGCACTTGTCTATTCAACTCCTCACTTTCTTTTTGTGACATTCTATGTGCTGCCTTATTTGGAAAACTGGCTCTTGGAATCAAGTCCATCTGATGACTAATCTTCCTTACTGGTGGTAATCCATCAGGAACATTATTAGATACAATATCCTCAAACTCATTCAACAAATCTAAAACTTCTACAGGTATATCTTCTACTTCCTCTTTACCAACTTTTAGAATTAAAGAAAAACACATGTGCTCATGTCTGATACCATCTAGGAACTTTCTTCCATCAACAAAACTTATTCTTGCATTACCACATACCTTTTATTGTGTGTCCTTCAATGACTTTAGCTTATGTTTCACTCCATCCTTTGTCAGGAAATAGGTATTCACATGACCATCATGTACAACACGTCTTTCAAATTGCCATAGTCTACCCAATAGCATATGACATGCTTCCATAGGTATGATATCACATAGTACCTCATCATGGTATCCGCCAATCTTGAACTTTACTAGGCACTGTTCATGGACCATGACCTTGTGGTCATCCTGGACCTAGGTGATCCAGTATGGGTGTGGGTGTTTCTATCTCTTGAGCTTCAACTTTGTGACCATCTCTTCTGACACCAAATTTTCAGTGCTTCCACTATCAATAATAACATCACAACACTTACCCTCACACTTGCATCTAGTGCGAAACAAGCTCCTCCTTTGCTCAGGTTCATTCTCACCACTCAACGTGACTCTTCTGTTAATTAGTGTTTCTCCTCTTTTAGCATCTTCAGAATGTGATGATCTCACATTGTCATCTACATGTGCAAATCTAGCCTAGCCTTCAGTTCTCCTATCTATTATTCCTTGGTGTTGAGGACATTCAGATGCCCTATGACCTTCTTCTCTATAGTGAAAACATGTTCCATGGAAGCCTCCTCTTCTGGATCCTTGTCCTCTTCCTCTTTCTCTCTAATCTCTATTATTCTGATCATGGAAACAATTGAAATTTTTTCCTCTTTGATTTTAATTGCTAATGGCCTCATCCTTCTTTTTTGGATCTTCATTTTGACCTCCATATGACAGTCCACTAGATCTTCCACCATGACCTCTTCCACTTTGTTTTCTATCAAACTTCTTGTTCAACTTTTCCTCTACTTTTAGGGCAAACTAGTATGCCTCTTCAATACTGTTCATTTGAACCAAATTCAACTCCTCTTGAATGCTTGGCCTTAACCCATTAAGGTAGCAGACAACATTTTCCTTATTAGCTTCCGCATGGCCTATTCTGATGAGGATTTGATAGAACTCCTCTGTATACTCCTGAATAGATCTTCCTTCTTGCTTCAAACCTTTCATTTTCTTCAACAGGTGAAGATCATAATCAACAGGAATGAACTGTTGCTTCAATTTATCCATCATTTGATCCCATCTTATGATTTTATCATTTCCTCTTCTATTTCACTCTAATTAGATCTCCTTCTAGATCTTCGTATGAACCTTCAGTCTGGCCTTCGCAAACTTGACCCAATCAGGATCCTCAATATCTTCATACTCAAAATATTCTTCTAATGCATTGATCTAGTTGATCAACTCTTCTAGGTTAAGGTTTCCTGAAAATGTAGGAACCTCAATCTTAGGTCTTTTCCTAATCTTGGAAATAGCCCAAAAAAGTCTTTCTTCCTCTTGGTTTAGAACTTCGCCTTCTCTTTCTTGATCAAATTTTTTTTCTTCGGCTTCATCCTCACTTTCATCTTTGACTGTAAGATTCATTTCTCTATGAATCTCTTCTTGCAATGCTTGCACTTGTCTCTGGTGGGCTCTAACCTTAGGTATCACTCCCCTAGCTCTTCTTCCATGTTCCCTTCGTGGAGGAATTTTCTCGCTATTGGTGAAACCCTAAACCACGGTCTTGGTGCAAACTGCCTCATAGTTGGTGATCTGTCTACACACTCAGGAACTCCTGCTTTGATACCACTTGATGAAGGGTGCTCTCCTTAATATCACAAACACATAACAGAAACAAAGAAACAACAACAATTTTCAAGAATAGAAAATGGACTTCTTATTATCTCCACAAATGTGGAATTACAAACTTTAGAATTACAATATGCAAAGCCACATGGGCATTTTCCCTTACAATATTATGTAGGAAAAAGCTTCAAATCATTTCCCAGATCTTCCTAAAACTGCCCTAGACATCACTACGAGCCTTTCTTATATAGGCAATTTCCACTGTCCGAGAAGGATCCAAAAATTTATCCCTTAAGGCTGACTTCCCTAAGAATTATTTTATTTTCATTTTATTTTACATAGGGTCAGCTCCAAATAATTACAAAATATGTTTTTAGGTAGCCCAACTTCCGGAGGCCATAACTTTCTAACCGTAGCTCTATTTTTTTGTTATAACCACTTTTTGGAAATGAAAGGACCTAATCTACAATGTTTAACTAATGCAAGCTCCAGTTAGTTGGGGGTCGATCATGATTCAGAGCCTCTAAAGCCTTCAAAATTGAGTTCAAAGATTTCATACCCAAAAACCTCAATAACTTCACTGATACAGATGATATTACAATGAAACTCAAATGGTAGGCTGATATGACTAAGATGAACCTCCATCTGTGAAATCAGAACATTTTGAGATCATATTAACAACTTACTAAAAATAGTAAGTTTCCATAAATAGCATCTCTACACAAGATAGCCCTTATTGAAAATAAACTAGAAATATTTTTGGGTGATGCAAGATTTCTCTTACACCCAAGATGCTCCTGCATCCAAAATAGAGAACACACACAACCTCTTGACAATCTAAGCCATTTTGTTCCTAGCACTTGTTAGTCACTTGTATACATTGAGATGAGAAAAATGGTGTGGTTGTATAGAGGATTGCTACAATCAAACCCTTGTTTTGGTGTTCCCACCTCCATAGACAACCAAATAGATAGATTTTGGAGACAAGTAATAGAAATAAATCCCCACTTAATGGAGGAGAACCCTTATTACACAATACAAGTAATAAAAATGAACCTCACTTGAAGGAGAAAAATCCTTATTGCACAAATAGACAAGTAGTAGAAACAAGCCTTTCTTGAGGGTGAAAAGCCCCTTATCGTATATTATTGCAATATCCATGTGGAGGTTTTTGAAAATGATTCTTGGTGATATGCTTTGTTATATAAGATCTTATCTAGTGAATTGAAATGAGTTTCTGATTCTCCTTCATTAAAATCTTCTTGGGTGACTATTCTGGTAAAGAATTTAGCTAACAGTGTCATATGTTTTTATCCACATCTTGGACTCAACTACATTTAGTCTATGGTTTTGATATGATGTATATGGAGATGAAAAGATACCATATCTTTGAATTCATGTTCTATTTTTCTCCATAGTTATAAATATACCATTTTGGGTCCCAGACAACTTGGAAAAATAGCATAGTACAAGAGTACCATGTCTTCCTCCTTACTAGGTATTTTTGATGGTTTTGATATTATGTATATGGAGATGAAAATATACCATATATTTGAATTCATGTTCTATTTTTTTCCATAGTTATAAATATACCATTTTGGGTCCCAGACAACTTGGAAAAAAATAGCATAGTACAAGAGTACCATGTCTTCCTCCTTACTAGGTATTTTTAATGGTGCAATACATTAAATTTTACCCTTTCTATGATCACATATTATTGGGTTGTGCCTGACATTGATTTATGTCATCTTCATCATTATATAATATTGTTTGGCCTAGTTTTTTGTTTGAGGATAGCTTAAGGTGTTTTAATGTTTTTTGGTAGCATGGGGAGATCCGACTTGTAATTTTGAGTACTACAAGGGATTTTCTAGATCAACATAAAGTTTCACAACTTACATTTTTTATTTGCATGTTTTAGAGAATGTGTTTGGGCCAAATGTTCACATTTTACATGCTAAATATTTCTTGGCTTACTTGGTTTGTGGTTCTAGATCATGTAATGTACATATAATAATAGATATGCTTCAAATATCCGAAGATGATGATGATATAAGAACAAAAAATGTGAATAGGGAGAAAATAAAAGTGTATGACACATTTTGATGATTAAAAAAAAATCTAGAAAGAAAACAAAATCAAATGCATGAATTGTAATTAGCATTTTGGGAATGCATTCTTGACTAGGTCAAACACTACTACTTCTTGCTATCATATGCAAAGTATTCAGTGTTGGAGGAATTATAATATTCAGTGCATACGAGCTATATATTCATAAGGAAGTGAGGCTTGTTTCATGTTCAGGAACAGTGGGTTTGTTGGCCTATGTCCTAAAATAATGTAATTGTTGATATCGTATAGTGAGTAAGATTATCACAATAGTTTTTCACATTTTGGTTTTGCTACATAAAAATATGGCATTCATATGTGTATACTTTCATTTCTATATCTTTTCGTGGTAATTAGTTGGATTAATAACTAGTAACTAAGAAATATGGTCAAATTATTAAGTATCTATTTATGCTTATTCACCCCCTCTCAACATTATAGAGGTTTTCAACAAATTTGTTCATATTATCTAAAATAAATTGCTTCTTATTTCCTAATTATCTTTTGTGGGTACTGAGTGGATGATATTTGAGTTAATTATCTATGTCTCCCTTTGATTATGAATTTATAATTGCATCTACGTCATCTCTATGTTCAGAGTTATTTTTCTTTCCTTATTTTTCATTAAAAGAAAATCCCCAAGTAAATTTACTTTCAAAGAGGGATTCATACCTCTAAAATTTATAGGAAAACTACTTATTCAATAAGCAATTTATCCAATTGTTAGTTACTTATTTGTCTTCATTTTGGGCATATTGAGTCATTTTGGTTGTTATCTCAAAATGATAAATCTGTTAACTATATGCACCCTAAAATGGTCGCCTAGACTTTGGGCCCCATTTATTCAATTTGTCAATATCAATTCTTGAATCAATAATTTCCATATATTCAAATCAAATTCTTTGATAAAATTGTAACCATTTCAATTATCTCAATTCTTCCTAAGGTTTGAATATTTTATTAATTTTATTTAACTAATTGAAAGAAATAAATTAATGTTATTTAATTGAAATTAATATTTCTTAAATGAAATGATGTTATTTAATTAAAATCCATTTTTAATTAAATGACTTTATTTTATTTAATTAATATTCATTTCTAAATTATATAATCTTATTTTATTTTATTAAAAGATATATTATTCTTCTTTTCAATTAAATAAATAAAATATCTTCTCCAAAATATCTTTGTGATGGAAAAGGAAACAAATCAATTAATAAAAAATGAAATAAATGAAATTCTATTTTCCTACAAACTTTCTAAAAACAACATTTGTTTCCTCTTTTCCACATTGATTCTGGATTTGCATTCAAATCCACATTTTGCTATAAAATGAGCCCTCTCGCTCTCAGTCGAGGATCCTGAATTTTCATATCATCTTTATGCTGCAATTTTCATTAGAGCTTTTGAGATCATCATTTAGTTTGCATATTTCCATTTTAGTTTAAATTTGATAGCATATAGTTTGCATAACATTTTAGTTTAGTTTTATTTCATTGTTGTAGATTAATCTTCATTTTAATGAATTAGTTTTATTTCTTGCATTGCATCATTTAGACTAGTTTTTAGTTGCATGCATGAACAGGATTCATGGAGATTAGCATTCTTGCTTCTCCTCTTTGAATCTCTCATTTCGAGTTTGTACTTGCATGGGTAACTTGGTCAATCTGAGGGCCTCAATATCAACCCCTGCACTTCTCGGATAGAGAGCTATGAGTCGGCTTGTGAGGGCTCATTCTTGAGTCTCCTTGCATATAAAGATTCATAAAAGTGTCATCAGTTTTGGTGTACACATTTTGGCGCCCACCATTGGTTTTATTGAATTGAGATCTTTAAGGTTTTACGAATCGATTTGGGAACATTAATGGAATCTTGATCTCTATTTAATGGAATCTTGCTCTTTGTTTAATTGATCTCTGTTCAAGTAGAGAAATCGAATGTTATCTTTTGAGTGAAAGATTAAAAGTCTAATACAATCGACTTCTTTTGATCATTGATACAGATTTTCAGCGCTTCCATTTTCAAATCAATAAAATACATTACAACATTGCATCAAGTTTTATATCAAGTTTCTATTTTGCACTTTCATATGGTATCAGAGCATTAAACATTCCTATGTCTATAATCTACGATATAATGTGCTAATGTTGTGTTCTCAGTCTTATTTTCTCTCTGCATTGTAACCAGCAGCTTTGAATGAAGTCTACACCTTTTTTGAATATATCCAACTGTCTGAACTTCGACCCTTCAATTTTTGTGATTGATATTAATCTCCCAGCTAGCTTATTTACTGCAATCTTTGATCTGAAATGTGAGCTTTACATCTTGTCTCCTTGGTGACAGGAACTTGTGACAAGAACCATTCAACCATGACAAGAGCGTTATCCCTTTTGTACGGGTTTAACATATGTTATTGATTGACTGTCGTATGGTGTGGTTAACATTTTTTTAATTCAGCTTATTGATTGTGTTTGTTTGGGTAATCTGGGTGTTTAGAATTAATACCATCATTATGAGTAACATAAGCACATGCCTCGGCCTAAAGCAATTCGTTGATATTATTCATTGTAGGCTCTTTTTAATAATTGCAATGCCTTCCATGGGTCAATTTGTCGGCAGCAAGACATAAGTATTGGTCTTGATCATTGCTTTCAGAAATTATCGAATCACATCCTAATTTGTTATTGCCGCCTCTCAATAGTCTTTATCAATGCCTTTCCATATTATATTATCATGTTTGGGCCGGACGTTTCCATTGAAATTTATATTTTAAAGCCCACCAGTGTTCAAAAGAGACTGTTTTGTCTTACGGACTACAATGCTCCCATTGAGTTTATAATAAGGAAAGGAATAAGCCAACGTTTTTAATTTGATGTTTGGGATATTGGCAGAAAAAAAAAAAACACACAAATTTTAATAGCCACGTTGGCTATGTGAAAAATTGCCCTTAAGAAAACTTCAAAAGGAAACTTTCCATAGTTTTTTTTTAGCTTACATAGATTTAGTTCTTTTTTTTCTTTTTTTTGGTTTAATTAGATTTTTTTCATTTGGTTAATTTAGTTTAGATTTTTTTAAAAAAAAAAAATTTAGATTAGATTTTTTTAAATTTTGTTTTTTAAGATTAGATTTTTTAATTTTATTAAATTAGATTAGATTTTTTTTAATTTTGTTTAATTAGACTAGATTTTTTTAATCTTGTTTAATTAGATTAGATTTTTTTTAATTTTCTTTAATTAGATTAGATTTTTTAATTTTCTTTAATTAGATTAGATTTTTTAATTTTCTTTAATTAGATTAGATTTTTTTAAATTTTATTAAATTAGATTAGATTTTTTTTTAATCTTGATTAATTAGATTAGATTTTTTTTAATTTTAATTTTGTTAATTACTTGTTAGATTTTGGTAATCCAGTTAGTTTTAGATTTTTATTTTTAATTAAATTAGATTTTTAATTATTCTTTTTTTTTGTTTTGTGTGGGGAGATAATTTTTTTTTTTTTTTTGGTGGGCATTTGCAGGTGCTAAATTTTGGATTGCAGATATTTGGACCTAAGATACGTTCTCACAATCCCTATAACATTTGGTTTGGGTATAAAATTAATCTCTCGTGTCTGGATTGAGTGTTACACGCTTTCCTAGAACACATTTTTTTTATGCTCTTAATGGGAAATAAATGAACATAGATTTGCTTTCATAGAAGTTTGTGTTTAAGTGCATGCTTGTCTTTTAACATTAAGTAATTCTTGGTTTCAAATATCAAAACATCTTATTGAGTAATCTAGGGCATGGATTCATTCCTAGTTTACATGAAGAGTTAAATGCACCACTTTGTGGACTCACTTCATGTTTACTTGGAAAGTTAAATATTCCATGATTCAAACCCTCTTACACTTATGAGTAGTATTGATTAGCAGTCTTAGATTACTTGTGATTGATCTAGATTGCTATCTTGGGTTATTGGACTCGCTCATCTGTCGGCCCCTCGTTCCACCTCGTGGTTGCAAGGTCAGTGCCACATTAAAGGGGAGGGGTCTACATAGAAAGAAGCGTTAATTGTTCCACCAAGCAACCCTTTTGTGCTTTTTAGAACTCACTAGTTTTCTAGGGTGTGGACTCACTTTGAGTTTGTGTGAGGAGTTAAATGCACCACTTTGTGGACTCACCTCACATTTACTTGAAGGGTTAAATGTACCACCTTTAGTGCTTTCCAATACTTTTTGATAGTGAATTACTTACCTTTTCATTTTTTTTAGAAGGCCTGCTTGGGGATTTCATCACCTCAAGGGACGACCTTAACTCCCATGTTTCGGCGGAGTATAAATATCGGGAGGTGAATCCAAAGACACCTCTCTTGGGAATGAGTTAGATTTCACTCTTGGCTAAGCCTCAAAGAACTTTATAGCTTTGTGAAGTGAAGGAGGAGATTTGGGTTACCGTCTCCACCCAGCTGTGTGATTTCTGATTCTTCTCATCTACGGATTTGTGCCTCATGTACCTTGTGTATATCGAGGACGCCCTTTAGAAAAGCCATGTATATCCTTGTAGATAGCTTACTAGGATGTTGTTGTGTTCTACGTGCCTACTAAAATATTTTCAAGAACATACACAAGTAGAATCTTTAAGGAGTAGCATACTAAGTCACTTGATTGTTCATGTGCAAGGTTGCTTTGCCCCTTGTTCATCGTTTGAAGACAATTGCTTGCTTGAACTCCTTGATTACTGTCTTATGTGCTTGATCAATGATAAAAATCTATTGATTTACTTGATCTTTTAAAATGAACACAAAAATTGAGTTCCTAAGTTGAAGCACCAACCTTTTTATAGCTTGCTTGATTTTCTATCCTATCATTAGAGACCTATCTTTGTCCTCTAGGGATAGCATCATTTGGTTTACAAAGTCACCTTGGAAATAACTGTCAAGTTAAAAGACTATTCTTGGTGAGAGTTTATCTCTAGAATTGTTAGCCACATTCTTGGAGAATTTTAGTACTCTTTTTGTCCAAACCATTTCCATCAAATTCAATTTCAATTATATTTTGGCCTAGTCCAACCTCCTGATTCAAAAGTGCAAGGGTAGTCACCCTTTGATTTGAGGCACCTCTTTGATAGTGTTGGTAACACCTTTTGCAATTTCTATCTTACCATCCCCCTTTGGACATTAGAGAACTTTGATTATCCTAGTTTGGTGTTGACATTTTGTGAGGCCATCTTATCACCAAGCATCTTCAATTCTCAGTCTTCCTTGGTCAGTCTAGGTTAGATCCTAGGTGCTGTCATGTTGCTCAACATCCAAACAAATGTTAATGGTATCAATTACATAAGATGACTCTTGGTCTTCTTCTTTCTTCTTCCCTTCCCATGTTTTTCTTCTAAAGTCTTCTCTTCACATGGGATATTCTTCTCATCTTCCTAATTCTTTTCCTCTTACTATCTAGTCTATTTTCTTCTATTTCATCTCTTCTGTCACTTCCATGCTTGATTCTTCTTCTTCCAGAACCATGAATTACAAATATCTTGCTATGGAACCTCTTTTAAAAATGGATGATCTTGAACTCATTACTGAATTCAAAGAGTTTTGTTCCTCTAACAGTCCTTCTAGATATGGCAAAGGTGATAAACTTAAGATAAAAATAGAAAAAAGATTGAAGGAATCAGACGCCTTTGCTAGAATTATCAACATGATCCTATCATGACCTCCTTCTTCCAAAATTCTTTCACCTTCTAAATCTTCCAAGTCATACCATGATTCTTCTAAACATTCTTCATATTCTAAGTCTTCTCATCATTCTTCATCTCCCAAATCTTATCATGACTATTCTAAACATTATTCAAATTCCTCATTATCTAAGTCTTCTTCTTCCACTAGGTCTTCACCTTCCTCTTCTTCACGATCTCGTTCCTCTTCTACTTCTCCCAAGAGTCTTACTTCTCTTCACGAGACATACCATAATGAGCAATGGGATAATACTTGTGATACCTCTTCCATGAAGAGTGCCACACCCACATGTGACGACTATGATGACTATTATGATGGCTATGATGATGAACCCTATAGTCATACCTATGATGCTTCTATTCATAAGAGTCCTCCTAGCTGTGTGCTTGTGTTTACTAGAAATGGGTCATCCCATTGGATAGATCAGGATGGTGATCCATATGACTCTGATTTTGAGAGAAATTATGATATTTGTTGTGACCAATACGATACATCTACTTCTACTGAGGAAGAGAAATTTTTTCGTGCTGATTATAAACGTAGATACTATGAGCATGTCTCCTCTAAAAATTCTCCTGCTAAAAATAAAGATTTTACTCTCAAGAAAGATCATGTTAATGCTAGACCTTTTTCTTGTGATGGTTCCATTCCATCCCCTACTTCTTCCAATACCCCTACATCTCCTAAAGTCGCCAAGTCTTCCAAATCTTTCACAAATCCTGCATCAGACATAAATTCTAATGCTTTCCATGCAGTTCCCTATAGTTATCTTCAAGGGCCACCTCTTAAAGATACTCAAGCTAAGCTTCACTTGGCTGCAAATACTTTCGATAATGCTAAATCTAAAGAGCCTAAGCCTTTATGTGATATAATGCCTACTTTAGCTATTCCTTCACCATCTCTGCCAAAGTCTTCCATACAACTCCAACCTGCTTCCTTGTCCTTAGAAGTGGCTTCATGTCAAGAGGACTCTAAAACTAATACAGAAAAGAATATAAAGAAATATCAAGATCAAGAACCCTCCATGTCATCCACTCCTTTTCATGATGTTCTCTATCCGCGTCATGGTTCTTTTGATCCTTTACACCCTTCCTCATTTATTCCACCATGTCTTAAGTCTTGTCCGAAGCAAGATCAAGCTACTACCCACACCGTTGAGCTTATTGATAATGAAAATAACCTTACCATGCTTGCACTTTCCAAAGATGATACTTCCATTAAGGTTATTAAAAATGGTGTTACTTTCGATGTTAAGCCTATTCAAGAGACAATTTCTGCACTTGTGCTATCCAAAGATTCTTGTCAAGATCAAAGTCTTCCATCTTCTTGTTCTACCATTCCATGTTCACTTCCGCTTTCTACTCTTCCTAAGTCTTCACAATTTTTCCCTAGTTTGGGTACTCTTGAGGAGTTTGTCCTTGAGGATTTCTTCCCTCTATTCTTCTTCATTCCCTAGTCTTTCATCTCTTCCATCAGCTTGCTACTCCCTCTTGTCCTCCACCTTGCTAGACTTTGGGACTACACGATGTGATCTTGCTTGGGAGTTTGATGCCCATTCTATGTGGGGGCATCCTTTTGTACATATTTATTGATCCTAAAAAAATATCAAAAAAATTCATATATGATGCTGAAAAAATACAAAAAAATCAAAAAAATTTAAAAAATCCCAAAAAAATAGAAAAAGTGCCTTGGTGAAAACTTGGAAACAGGTGCCTTGGTAGCAAAAATACAAAAAAATTATAAAAAGTCTTGAAAAAATTCTTCCAGTGGTGAAAACTTGGAAATAGGCGCTACTTGAGGCCTTCACACTCCTATTTTTTAGCATGCGTCCTTGACACTTAGCCTTTCTCCATCATGCCTTGTCCTTGTTGCCTTGGTTTGGAATTGGTCTTTGCCTTTGTTTAGGGGGCATCACAGTGTTAGCTTTGGTCTCTTGGATATGCTTGTCTTTAGAACACCTCACAAATGGTGTTTTTCAACACCAACCCAACTATGTTTTTCAACACAACCCCTGACATCGAGTGTTTTTCAACACTTATCAGTTTGGTCTTATCCAGTTTGGTCATGTGATCTTACTTGCTTGCAAGTATTCAATCCTTACCCTCAGAACTTAGTATTAGTTTACACACTTAAAATTTTTAAATGCAACACTTAATTCTTGAGATATGTCATGATTTTTTTTTGTGTGCTAACTGTTATTGATTTTCGTTGAATGTCCTTGTCTAATAAGTCTCTCCATGATGCATCGCTAGAAGACTTGGGGCATGGGGCATGTTTTTATTTGCTTTCTACTTGTGGGTGTTGTCTTGAACCTCTTTAGTGTCTCTTGTTGTCTCCTTGACACACTTAGGAGATTTAAGGCATCATCCTTGACTGTTTTTGCACAACCATTCTCATGGTCATCTTGGCATTTATGCCTTGACATGAGCATGGTTTTGCTACATTAAATTGGGTAAGCTAACATTGGAGTCATCTTGACCTTTATGTCTTTGATGCTCATGTTAGAATCTTTCCACATTCCAATCCAATATAAATCACATTCATATCTTCATAGTTGTATTTGTGACTAGTGTTGGTTGTGTGATTGTCCGATGTCCGGTAATAATGGCCCTATGATGAAAATAAGTTCTCTTACATTCTCTAATGAATGATGAACACAAAAAACCTATGTTACCTTATTGCAAGTACACCTTTGCATTTTCATGTAGCTTGCATTATTTAGACTTCATGTTAAATTTGCACTTTTAGGCTGCATTATGAGTTTGAGAGGGTTTCCTTCATCTTTCTTGTGGACTTTTAGTCAACTATGATCACATTCTTCATTTCCTTATCTTTTTTCATGATCTGAATCAAAATTCCCTATCTTAAATAGTTGATTGATTTTGGGGCATCTTCTCTCTAGAGGCAAATTCTCTTTCTTCTCTCCATTTCTCTCCATTTCTTCCAAACTTCTATCTTCCATTCACTTTCACCCCACTTCTTTTCTTCTAAATCAACCTTGGGGCAAAATCTTTCTTGCTGATCTACCTTGGTTCTATAATTTTTATATATCTTTCATCTTACATCAAGAACCTTATGTTTAGTTCGATTTGATCAAATTCATCAATTTATTTTTTCTCCTCTATCTCATTTCGATTTCGATCACAAGGGGGTAGTACCTATCAAACTTCAATTCTTGATTCAGTTTTATCAAATTTATCGATTGCTTCTCTTGGGGCAACCTTACTTGAGATTCTTATCTCTTACTTTGGATGTGATCTCGAATCGACCTCATGTTCAAAGGCCTTTTGTTTATGTTTGTCCAGATGTGATCTCGAATCGACCTCACATCTGAGTTATTTTGTGATCCCAAATCAATCTCACATTGCAACTTCATTCTTTGACTACATGTGATCCCAGATCGATCGCACATTAGTCAAAGAGGGGCAAATGTATGCACCCTAAAATGGTCGCCTAGACTTTGGGCCCCATTTATTCAATTCGTCAATATCAATTCTTGAATCAATAATTTCCATATATTCAAATCAAATTCTTTGATCAAATCTTAACCATTTCAATTATCTCAATTCTTCCTAAGGTTTGAATATTTCATTAATTTTATTTAATTAATTGAAAGAAATAAATTCCTTTTAAATAAATAAATTAATGCTATTTAATTGAAATTAATATTTCTTAAATGAAATGATGTTATTTAATTAAAATCCATTTTTAATTAAATGACTTTATTTTATTTAATTAATATTCATTTCTAAATTATATAATCTTATTTTATTTTATTAAAAGATATATTATTCTTCTTTTCAATTAAATAAATAAAATATCTTCTCCAAAATATCTTTGTGATGGAAAAGGAAACAAATCAATTAATAAAAAATGAAATAAATGAAATTCCATTTTCCTACTGTATGCACCCAAAAATGGTCGCCTAGACTTCGGGCCCCATTTATTTGATTTATCAACCTTGAATCATTTTTATCAATAATCAATATTTTCAACATTATCAATTTCTTGATTAAATCTTAAATTCGATCATATATTGGATTTTTATCCTTGGGCTAACCATTCTATCCTAAGTCTTTATTTGATTAAAAGGAATATTTCCTCCCCTTTTGATTAAATAAAAAGCCCCACTTTTTCTCTTATCCTAAGTTGCACAAATAAAGTATTATTCATATTTTATAAAAAGGAGAAAAGCACTTTTTGTCTCATATGGACATAAAGTCAACTCCTATTTTCCTATTGGAGGATACTTGTGCACATGGATTGCGCCTCTTTCAAGCTCCACCGCTGATTAAGACTTTTGCCTCTTAATCTCCATGGCCCATTCCTTTGCATTTCTTATAAAAGGAGAGCTCTCTCCTTCATTTGCATACCATGTTTTTATACTAATGTTATGCTGCAGGTTTTAGGTGCATTTGGAGCTTTTGAAGATATTGAAGAATTGCTTCATTTCATTACATCATTTAGTTTCATATTTCCTTTGCTTAGTTTGCATGATCATGGCATATTAACTTAGTTTCTTTTTATGCAATAGATTTAACTCACATAGTCTAAATAGGAGGCATTGTAACACTTGTTATTTCCTTTTATAGATTAGTTGCATTGTACTTTCCTTTCATAGCTTAGATTGCATTCTCATTTAGATTTGCATTGCATTGCATATTTAGTTCTTGGAGATATTGGCATTGTTGCCCTTGTCTCCACTTGAATCTCTCATTGTATGGTTGACTAGCAAGGTCACAAGTTTGTAGCTCTAGCTGAGAGAAAATTTATCATAGTCCCTTGCAACTCCATGCATAGAGAGCTATGAGCCACTTTGTGAAGCCTCATTCTTGAGCAACCTTGCATGTAATGGTTCATAGAAGTGCACCATTTTAGTGTGTACATTTCTGGTGCCCACCATGGGGCAGAGTAGATAGACTTTGTCCTTTTTTTTTGTATTTTCATTATTTTTCGTCAATTTTTCAGTAAGTTTTTAGCGTAATTTTCATTCTCTGATTTTTTGTCTCAGAATATCACGCGATACTTCTCAGTATATCATGTGATATACCTTATAATACCTGCGTGACACTTCGTGTCTCAGAAGAATTGCATGGCAGTATTGAGGTATATCGCCTGGTGTCGTGTGAAGTATCGTCCTCCTATTGTGCAGTATATCGCCCAGACTGAGGTATATCGCCCGACTATAGGAAACTATGTCGCGCGATACTAGTGAAGTCTAAGGTATATCGCCTGAACTTGATAGAGAGCTATTTTTGGGCTATTTTATCTATCTTGCAAGTTTCAGGTTGTTTGCTATCTTTTTGAAATTTTTTAAAATTTCCAGCGTTTTCAAATCCGTGCCACCCTAGAAAATGGGTGCCTATTTTTTTTTGAAATTTTGCAAATGGTATCAAAAGTTTAAGTGTGATATATCGTTGGAAAGGTCTTTCCGAGCCTAATCCAACCATGATGGTTTTATTTTCAGATTTTATCATTTGATTAGTTATTTTTGTAGATTATCTAATTTTTCATGTACTAATCATTGTTAGATTTTAGATTTTGATTCTCCTAACTCTTGTTGGTCTAACAAGTTGTGGTTGTAGGTGCTTCTTGCTTGAAATTTGCTAAAATCACATGTCAAAGAGGGCTACTAATGGTTTTTGTAGGGTTGCCCATGCATAAAAACAAAAAAAAGATCTTGCTTGTTTATTTTCTTTCCTTTCAAGTGTGGCATTCACTAATTGTATTAGGAACTTTAATACCTTGTGAAAGAGATTTTGAGGTGGTAGGAGAAGTATGCTCTTCACCTTTAGGTGAATCAAAAAATTTTGACCCATCTTAAGGTTTTGGAAGCAAGGGAGTAATTGAATCTCTTTGCTTGGTGTGTTTGGGAGAAATTTTTGAGATAGGAGAGAATGCTCTTCACCCTTGAGGTGAACCAAAAACCTTGAACCTCAAAAATTATCTATTTTTGTTTAGTTTAGAAATTTTTTAGCGGGCCTGCTCTTGAGCAATCAAGAGGAATGACCCAAGTGGGGACAAGCTTTTTGCCGGCTCTTCCAACCCACTATAATCTCAAGGCTATCAAGGACACAAAACCTTGGTAGACATAACACTTATCTTCATTTGATGTGAGTAGCTCATGGGATTGCGACCATGGGGAAAACATTGAACAAGAATGCTTAAGGTACTCTTGAGGCCGCAAGGTCCTAGTCCTTTATGAGGAGCAAGAGGAGTGTTGTGAACGGAAATCTTTATTAAGAACCATTAGATAGAAGCCACCTTGTTTAGCTACTTATCTTCTTAGTGCAAGGATTGATCCAAGTGGTTTACTCGGATCACCTTAAGATACTCACCATATGTGTCCCTTTGGTTGTGTCATTTGACACTTCCATGACAAAGCCAACATCTCTTGTGGGTAACCACTTGGTGTGAGGTGAGGGGGCATCAAGTTGTGGGCTAAGTTGGTAAGTATTGAGCCTTGACTTTTTAGGATAGACTTGCTTGAATTGTCTTCGGTTGTGTGATGCCAGTGTAAACGTTCTCACATACAAACAATCGGTAGCATTCATAGGGTGCTTTTTCAATTTTGATATCACAAGTGTTTGTCTTGGCAAGGTTGCTTTTTCCCTTGTTTCAAGTGTTTTAAGATATGTTTGATCCCATACTGTTTGCAAACCTGTCCAATTGCTGTTGAATTTGTGATAGAAATCAGACATTTTCACCCTCACATTCGAAAACTTGAAATTAGACCTTAAAAAACCCAAAATTTTGCACAAATTGGTCAAGATCAACATTAGTATCACATTAGCGAAAGAGAAATATTGCATTAGAAGGTTGTTCTTGGTGAGAAAGTTTATCTCTAGAATTGTGAGCTACATTCTTGAGAAATTTTCGTACTCTTATTGTCCAAATAATTTTTATTTAATCTCAATTTCAATTATATTTTGGCCTAGCCCAACCTCCTGATTCAAAAGTGCAAGGGTAGTCACCCTTTGATTTGAAGCACCTCTTTGACAGTGTTGGTAAAGCCCCTTCTTCTATCTTTTCATTTCTCTTTGGACAATAGAGAACTTTGATTATCCTAGTTTGATGTTGACATTTTATGAGGTCATCCTATCACCAAGGGTCTTCTATTTTCAGTCTTCCTTGGTCAGTCCAGATCTCAGATCCTAGGTGTTGTCATGTTGCTCAACATCTCAATGAACGTTATGGTATCAATTGCACAAGATGGCTCTTAGTCTTCTTCTTTCCTCTCCATTTCCCATGTTCTTCTGAAGTCTTCTACTCCCATGGGAAATTCTTCTTCTTCTTCTTGATTCTTTTCCTCTTATTATCTAGTCTACACTCTTATATTCATCTCTTCTATTTATTTCTTCCATGCTTGATTACTTCTTTTCTACAACCATGAATCTTGACTATCTAGCTTTGGAACCTTTATTAAGAATAGATGATCTTGAGCTCATTGACATATTCGAAAAGTGTTGTTCCTCCAAAATTCACATGAGTGATGAATTTATAGCAAAAATAAAAGAAAAGATGATTAAATCAGATGCCTTTGCTAGAATCATAAACATGATCATATCACGATCTTCTTCTTCCAAACATTCTTCATCATCTAAATCTTCTCATTCTTCTTCACCTTCCAAGTCTTATCATGACTCTTCCAGACATCATTCTCATTCTTCATCTTCTAAGTCTTATCATGATTCTTCTGAACACTATTCACATTCTTCATCTTCCAAATCTTATCATGACTCTTCTAAACATCATTCGAATTCCTCATTATCCAAGTATTCTTCTTCCACTAGTTCTTCAATTTCCTCTTCTTCACGATCTCATTCTTCTTCTACTTTTCCCAAGAGTCTTACTTCTCTTCAGAAGACATACCATAATGAGCAACATGATAGTCTTATGATGTCTCTTCCACAAAGAGTGACACACCCACCTATGATAACTATGATGACTATGATGATGGACAATATAGTGATGCCCATGAAACTTCTATTCCTAAGCATCATCCTCGTGGTACACTTGTGATTTCTAAGGGGGAGTCGTATTGGGTAGACTGTGATGGTGATCTATATGACTCTAAATTTGAAGAATTCTTTGATGATTTTTGCAAACAATACAATATTCCTACTGAGGAAGAGAAAATCTACCGCACTGATTTTAAACGTAAAAAAAATCTCTCCTCTAAAAGTTCTCCTGCTAAAAATAAAGGTTGCGCTCTCAAGCAAGATCATGTTAATGATGAACCTTTATCTTGTGTTGGTCCCCTTCCATCCCCTACTTCCTCCAATGCCCTACACTTCCTAAAGCTTCTGAGTCTTCCAAATCTTTCATAAATCCTTCATCCAACAAAGATCCTAAGGCTTTCCATGCAGTTCCCTATAGTTATTCTCAAGAGCCACCTCTTAAAGATACTCAAGCTAACCTTCACTTGGCTGCAAATACTTTCCATAATGCTAAACCTAAAGAGCCTAAGCCTTTACATGCTATAATGCCTATTTTAGCTAGTCTTTGAGCATCTCCTCCAAAGTTTTCCATACAATCCCAACCTGCTTCCTTGTCCGTAGAAGTGGCTCCATGTCAAGAGGACTCTAAAAATGATAAAGAAAAAAATATAAAAAAAGATCAAGATCAGGAACCCTCCATATCATCCAATGCTCTTCATGATGTATCTCCTCCATTTCATGGTTCTTTTGATCCTCTACACTCTTTTGCATTCATTCCACCATCTCCTAAGCAAGATCAAGCTACTACTTACACCATTGAGCTTATTGATAATCAAAATAACCTTACTACACTCGCATTTTTCAAAGATGATACTTCCATTAAGGTTATTAAAAATGGTGTTGTTACTTCCAATGTTGAGCCTATTGAAAATCAAGAAAAAAATCCTACACCTATGCTATCCAAAGATCCTTGTCAAGATCAAAGTCTTCCACCTTCTTGTTCTACCGCTCCATGTTCACTTCCACTGTCTCCTCTTCCTAAATCTTCACAAGCTTTGAATGATCCTATCAAAGAAATTGCTCCTATTCAAGATGTGCATGATCCTGTTGAAAATTCTAATGCTCACTCTAAAGATGCTGATATCCTTGGTTGTGATATAGATGCTGATGAACTTATTGACTATCCTTTTGAGTCTTCCATGTCCATCCTTGGACCTCCTCCACCAATACTAAGGGCTTCACGTCTTCCTTCCATCTTGGGTCCTTATGTCCCTTCACTTTCCCCTCCTAATTCTCCTAATTCATCATCCATTTTGGGTCCTTATGTCCCTCCATCTCCTATCTTTCCTCAAAATCAACATAGATGCATACCCTTGAATCCTTTTCATCCACTCACCCATCTAAACCAGTCATATTGTCTTTGTTCTTCCACAAGTCCCAAGTCTTTTGGAAGTAACTTGAATGGTCAATATAAGAAAAAGAAGCAATACAAGAATCTATCAAAAAAAGAAGATCACCATGTCTCCTCTAATCGACATGGAGGCATAAAGTCAAAAGAGATATCTAAGAAGAAAACTACAAGACAAGTATGGGTTCCAAAATCCATCATTGAAGATATTCTCTCTAACACTTAAAAAGAAAATAAAAAGCTTAAAGTTATATGAATTCCAAAGTCTCTCTTGAAAGAGTCTTATGTTAAGCAAAAAGTGAAGTTGACATTCAAGCTTCCAAAGGCTTCCACTTCATCTTTTTCCAAAAATATTCTTCCATTCCATGCGCCTGAACCACAACCTCTGCTCTTTGAGAATTATAACAAGCACACCAATCCTCTTTTTAAGGAGTCAGATAGCAATAATGAACTAGAATATGGTTCACATTTAGACCAGAATATGATTTACGTTTCCTCCATTTTTCCCACCACCCTTCAAGGTGTGTATTGACGTTGATCTTACCTTTCTTTCCATCTACCTTTTCACATTCCTTCCATTCCTTATCCTTCTACCTTCTATCATTTTTCCTCATTTGCCTATTCCTCATGCATCTTTCTTTCCCCTTCAGCATCTTTGAGCATATTATTTTGAATCCTTGGCATATCATGGTTTATCCTTTCAAGGAGCATTATCTAAAAAGCTTGCCTTCTTCCAAAAAAATTTTAAAAAAATAAATGAAAAAAATGAAAAAATTGAAAATGTGCCATGGTGAAAACTTAGAAATAGGTGCCTTGGTAGCAAAAGTAAAGAGAAATAAATTCATCCTATGGTGAAAACCACTCCCTTGTGGCACCTTGGATAAGTACCATGATGAAAACTTGGCAATCAAGCATCATGCATAGTTCTACATATTTCATCCATTCCATCTTCTCTCTTTGATCTTGGCAATGTTGACCTATACTTGAACATTTGGCTATCTTGTGAGCTATCTTATGATGGTCTTGCTTTCATTCCATTCCTTTTTAGCCTTCATATTTATTTTCCTCCATTCATTCTAGTCTTTCGCTATCCTTTTCCCCTTTGGTCTTGATCTAATAAAAAAAAAAGAAAGAGTAAACACGATGCTATGAAGCCTTTTGACATGTCTACTCCTTTGGACTGCATCCTTTCCTTCTTTTGCATTACACTTTTGTGACTTATCATATGCTAGCCTCTCATTGCTTGTCCAAATGCACTTTACATGACAACAATTTTTCCCTAGCTTGGGTACTCTTGAGGAGTTTGACCTTGAGGATTTCTTCCTTTCACTCTCCTTCATTCTCATGTCTTCCATCTCATTCACCAGCTTGCTTATCCATCTTGTCCCTCACCTTCCTAGACACTGGGAATACATGATGTGATCTTGCTTGGGAGTTTGATGCCCATTCTATCTAGGGGCATTCTTTGTACATATTTTATGATCCTGAAAAAATTACAAAAAAATTGATATATGATGCTGAAAAAATCTTAAAAAGCATAAAAAGTCTTGAAAAAATACAAAAAAATCAAAAAATAGAAAAAAGTGCCTTGGTGAAAACCTGGAAACAGGCACCTTGGTAGCAAAAAATCCAAAAAATAAAAAAATGATAAAAGATTCCAAGTGGTGAAAACTTGGAAACAGGCGCTACTTGAGGCCTTTGCACTCCTATTTGTTAGCATGTGTCCTTGACACTTAGCCACTTTCCATCATGCCTTGACCTTATTTGACTTGGTCTGAAATTGGTCTTTCTCTTTGTCTACGGGGCATAACTATTAGCATTGGTCCTTTAGGTGCATTTATCTCTTGGAGCATTTCATAAATAGGTGTTTTTTAACACCACCCCAAACAAGTGTTTTTCAACACTACCCTTACGTCAAGTGTTTCTTAACACTTATCAGATGTCTTACCCAATAGTCTAAGTATGATGCGATATTTCTCATTTGTAGATGTAATAACCAGAGTTTGACTCTATGACCAACACACATGCACTTAAACAATCAACTCACTTGAGATATGTTGACTTTATTTTTCTTTGTGTGCTGTCTATGAGGATTTCTTTGATGAGTGGTCTCTCCCTGAGAAGTTTTCGATGATGCATAGCTAGAAGACTGAGGGAATGAGAACATGTTTTATTTCTTTATCTGCTTGTGGGTATATTTTGTTGGTCCTACCTGTCATGAGCATTTATGCTGGTCTTACTTGACACTATGGATTGACAAGGTATTATCCTTGACTGTTTTGCGAGTGCATGCTTCTAGCTATCCTGATTTTCATGTGTCTTGATACAAGCATAATCTCACCATATCAAACTTAGGTGATCTCACTGCATTAGTTATCTTGACCTCCATGTCCTTGATGCCTAGGTGAGATTTCCACATTTCTATCTGATAAAGATCATATTCATATCCACATAGTTATGCTAGTGTGCATTGTATGATCTTACGACGCTACCAATAACGCTCGATGATGATAATTAGATGTCTATAAGCATTGTGACCTTGCAAGTCAACCACTTTCATAGTAGCTTGCATTTCTAGGTTCATGTAGTTTAGTTTCTGCACCTTGCATATGCAGAGAGCTCTCTTTTTTTATCTTACGTGGACCTGTTGGTCAACTGTGCTCATTTTCTGATTCTTCTTGATCATATCTTTCATTTCTGATCTTTCATATCACATCATTTTCTATCCATTTTCGGACTCAAAATCAAAATCTGAGTCGCATTTCTAAATTTTCTCATTCTTCTACGTAGTTGACTGACCTTTTGAGGCATAATTCTTCAATCTTTGGTGGAATTTCTTCCTTCCATGTCTCTCATATTTTCTAGTCTTTCATTCACTCTATTTCTAGTCTTCTATTTCTATTCTTCTACTTCCTCACTGGGGCATGTTTCATCACCTAAAGGTTACCCTATTGACCTATACATTTGATTATGATTTTATTTTGATTTGATCAAATCTTTATCAATTTGCTGTCTCTCCTCTACCTGATTTTGATTTTGATTCCGAGGGGCAGTACCTATGAGATTCTCCTTGATTCTCTTGATTTTCCTGATTCAAACATCTTTTGTGAGCTTTTGCTCAAATTTGAGATCCTTATCTCTTACTTTGAATGTGATCCTGAATCGACCTCATGTTCAAAGGCCTTTGTTTATGCTTTGTCCGGATATGATCTCGAATCGACCTCATATTCGAGTTGTTTTGTGATCCCAAATCGATCTCACATTTCAATTCTTCTTTGACTACATGTGTTCCCAAATTGATCACACATTAGTCAAAGAGGGGCAAATGTATGCACCCAAAAATGGTCGCCTAGACTTTGGGCCCCATTTATTTGATTTATCAACCCTGAATCATTTTTATCAATAATCAATATTTTCAACATTATCAATTTCTTGATTAAATCTTAAATTCGATCATATATTGGATTTTTATCCTTGGGCTAACCATTCTATCCTAAGTCTTTATTTGATTAAAAGGAATATTTCCTCCTCTTTTGATTAAATAAAAAGCCCCACTTTTTCTCTTATCCTAAGTTGCACAAATAAAGTATTATTCATATTTTATAAAAAGGAGAAAAGCACTTTTTGTCTCATATGGACATAAAGTCAACTCCTATTTTCCTATTGGAGGATACTTGTGCACATGGATTGCGCCTCTTTCAAGCTCCACCACTGATTAAGACTTTTGCCTCTTAATCTCCATGGCCCATTCCTTTGCATTTCTTATAAAAGGAGAGCTCTCTCCTTCATTTGCATACCATGTTTTTATGCTAATGTTATGCTGCAGGTTTTAGGTGCATTTGGAGCTTTTGAAGATATTGAAGACTTGCTTCATTTCATTACATCATTTAGTTTCATATTTCCTTTGCTTAGTTTGCATGATCATGACATATTAGCTTAGTTTCCTTTTATGCAATAGATTTAACTCACATAGTCTAAATAGGAGGCATTGTAACACTTGTTATTTCCTTTTATAGATTAGTTGCATTGTACTTTCCTTTCATAGCTTAGATTGCATTCTCATTTAGATTTGCATTGCATTGCATATTTGATTCTTGGAGATATTGGCATTGTTGCCCTTGTCTCCACTTGAATCTCTCATTGTATGGTTGACTAGCAAGGTCACAAGTTTGTAGCTCTAGCTGAGAGCAAATTTATCATAGTCCCTTGCAACTCCATGCATAGAGAGCTATGAGCCACTTTGTGAGGCCTCATTCTTGAGCAACCTTGCATGTAATGGTTCATAGAAGTGCACCATTTTAGTGTGTACACCTACAAACTTTCTAAAAATAACATTTGTTTCCTCTTTTCCACATTGATTCTGGATTTGCATTCAAATCCACATTTTTCTATAAAATGAGCCCTCTCGCTCTCAGTTTAGGATCCTAAATTTTCATATCATCTTTATGCTGCAATTTTCATTAGAGCTTTTGAGGTCATCATTTAGTTTGCATATTTCCATTTTACTTGAAATTTGACAGCATATAGTTTGCATAGCATTTTAGTTTAGTTTTATTTCATTGTTGTAGATTAATCTTCATTTTAATGAATTAGTTTTATTTCTTGCATTGCATCATTTAGACTAGTTTTTAGTTGCATGCATGAACAAGATTCATGGAGATTAGCATTCTTGCTTCTCCTCTTTGAATCTCTCGTTCTGAGTTTGTACTTGAATGGGTAACTTGGTCAATCTGAGGGCCTCAATATCAACCCCTACACTTCTTGGATAGAGAGTTGTGAGTCAGCTTGTGAGGGCTCATTCTTGAGTCTCCTTGCATATAAAGATTCATAGAAGTGTCATCAGTTTTGGTGTACACATTAACCAATAGATTTTTGTCAACTATAGTAAGGAGTGAAGTTTTGGTTCCTTGTTGACTCAGAAACATACCTTGGTGATACCATTCACAATAAAGAAAATAAAAATAATGATGTATCCTTTTTGCAATAAAAATCTAAAGCATGCGCTTTTCAAGATAGTCATGAACCAATGAAAGTGTTGTAGTTGCCACAAAACTTACAGAGTAATAAAGAAAATTTGAAGTGGAAGAGCATGAAGATGTTTTGAGTAGATTTAATGCATTATACATCTTATAAGATTCTTATGAAGGCTCAAAGGTTAGAAATAATTCCTTTTTTGTAGTTCTTGATGCCTCTAACTTAAAAATGATAGGGATTTTTTTCTTTGTTCTTTTCATAATAACCATCATCATGATAAATTTTCTTTCCGATGTAACATTAGAGAGAGAAAAAGTAGAGAAAAGTCTAAAATGGAAATTAGGGAGTGAAAATCAATGACCATTAACAAATGATGGAAATTAAATTTAGATAGTCATTGCAGAATGTATTAAGCTTGAGCTAGTTGGCAACAGTTTTGTGTTTACCGAAGTTGACAATAATAATGAAGAGAAAACAATGTCTTGAATTGAGATTGGTTGAGATTATAAATCACTCCCAATACATTCATCTTTTATTTCAATCAATTCAATTTTTAAAATGTTTGAGGTGGCTTTTGGAAATGATATATTTAAGGCTATGTGAAAGGGGTTATAGAGGTATTTGATGAAAATTGATTGTTTCACTCTAAGATTCAACATTAATTATTTTTCTACAAAATAAGTCTCCTGTGTATTTTCATGCTATATTTAATATAAGTGTTGAATTTGAAGAAACAATGAAGAAAACAAAATTGATGAAATAAACAATAAACATAAAATAGAGTACACGAGATTTATCATGGTTTAGAAAAATTGCCTACATCCACACTAAGAAGAGGAACTTTATTAATTGTTCAAAACAAGATTACATCGCAATAAAAAAAGTAGCAACATAAATAGGCTATACACATACAAGAAGCCCAACAACCAAAACTTGGAGGAAAAACTAAGAGACTGTTTACCTTTAAGTTTACAATCTTCCACCTACTGGCTAATGGACGCTGCCACTAATCACACATTTCCTTGCTCGCCTTGCTGATTTACCTCTTCTTTAAAATCCCAAGAGAAGTCCTAGCACATTCAAAATTATCCTTGGGTACAACCTTGGTCAAAATATCTATCGAATTGACCTTTGTGTCAATTTCAACAACCTTCAATCTGCCCTCTTCAACCATATGGCACACAAAATGAGCATGAATATCAACATGTTTCAAATGAAATTAAGCTAAGTGATTGTGATCCATAAAAATGGCATGATGACTATCACAAAAAAAGAACATAATCACTTTTTTGATATTTTAAATCACTAAACAAACGTTGCAACCAAATCTTCTCGCTAGCACCTTCAAAAAGTGCCAAATATTCATTTTTAGTGGAAGAAAGAGCAATCAAATGTTGCAGCCTTGATGCCCAACTAATGGAAACCCTAAAAAACATGAAGGTATAACCGGTAATAGACCTTCATTTATCCAAATATCTGACAAGATCAGAATTAGTAAATCCTTGCAGTTGTACAGTATTGCCACTAAAACATAGATAATAATCAGAAGTGCATTTTAGATATTTCAATATCCATTTAATGGCTTCCCAATGGGTCTTCCCAAGATTTCTCATGAATCTACTGATAACACCCACTATATGAGCAATGTCGGGACATGTAGAAATCATAGCATATATAATGCTACCAATTGCTGATTTGTAAGGAACTCCTTCTATAAAATTGTTGTCCTATTGTGTTTGTAGACACAAATCAAAAGATAAATGAAAGTGGAAGACAAGGGGAGTAGAAACAACCTTTGCATCAACATACCAATTTTTTCAACTAAGTTGTCAATGTAGTATTTTTGAGATAAAATTATCACCTTATTTCTTCTATCTTGAGTGATTATCATACAAGGAATCTTCTTGGATGCCTCTAAGTACTTTATATAAAATGTGTTGGCCAAGTGAGCTTTCAATCCACTAACAATATTTGGACTAGTATCAGCTACTAACATGTCATCAACGTAGAGAAGAAGAATGACGAACTCACCATTAAGAAGTTTCTTATAATAAATGCATGGATCTGATTCACATCTAATGAAGTTGTGAGAAATCATGAATCGATCAAATTTTAAATACCATCATATTGGGGCTTATTTGAGCTCATACAAAATTCTCTTCAGTTTGCAATAAAGACGTTCTTTCTCCTTCTTGATGAATCCTTGAGGCTGCTCCATATACAATTCTTCATCTATATCACCATGTAAGAATGCAATCTTCACATCAAGATGCTCCAACTCGAGATCCCATACAGCTGCCAATCCCAGTACTATTTGGATTGTTTCAACAACATATTCACAACCAGAGATAAAATCTCAGTAAAATTGATCCCCTTTTTTTGATCATACCCTTTTACCACTAATTCAGATTCGTAGAATTTTATACCTCCACCTTCATCTTTCAATTTATATACCCACTTGTTCTTAAGTGGTCTTCAATTTTGTGGAAGAGTGACTAGATCCCAGGTGTTATTGGCTGTAAGTGAACTTATTTCTTCTTTCATGGAAACCATCCATTTATCATTATCTCTGCTCTGACAAGTGTCATTATAATTATCTGGTTCAACTTTTGGAGAGATTAACAATTCAAGCTCTGCCTCTTTAGCAAATAAAAATTCATAGTCTAAAAATTCTAAAGGAGGCCCCCTTTTTCTTGTAGACCTCCTTAATAGAAAAAATGTGATATCCTCTGATTGTAATTAAATACCATTTTCTTGGGTGTTTACTTGTAAATCATTTGCAACCCATGTATGATAGTCTATTTTGTATCCCTATGAATTGAAAGGATTTCCATCCATGTTATTAGACATGTCGGCTATATCAGAAAATGGACTACCATAATTCGTATGTATGGGATTTTTTGCCCTATGGTTTGAAGGGCCTTTGGAATGAGGCAAACTGAAATGGGTAGGGGAACAAGTGGTAACCCCATGGTTTTTTTCTTCATGTAAATGATATTAACATGGCATATCTTTCTTCCCCGTATTCTTTCTAGAGTCACTACAATTTACTCCATGCAAAATTGCTTCCATTTTGGCACCTGAGATGTCTAACCATAGCCTACAAGGATAGATAGAGTCATGGATGATAGGGGGTAGAGAAAGTGTTTTAGAGATTGGATGAGGAGGATTTTCATCTCCAAAATGGTCTTCATATCTATAATTAGATGAAATATGATTCACATTAGTGTGAGGTCCATGAAGCATATCAAATTCCTATGTAGCATTAACATTCTTTTATATGGGAAATACTTGACCAAATTCATTTCTAATGTCCATGACATCATTAGAATTTGAAGATGCAGAGACATAAGAAGATAGTGGATAATTAGGAGCTAGGGTTAAAATAGAGGTGGGTGAGGAAGTCATATATTATGGATGAATTGTTGTAAGGATTTGAGAGGATGTGTGAGGTAAATCAAATCCATTGTTGGCAATATCTACCAAAAGGATATATTCCTTTACATGTGTTTATATTAACAGTGCTAGAAACATTGTTTCATTAAAAAACACATCTCGACTCCTCACTATTTTCTTCTCAACTGGATCCCACAATCAAAAACCAAAAAGATCTTCACTATATCCCACAAAGATACACTTCTATGATCTAAAATAAAACTTTGTCCTCTTTTCATTTGGAACATGTACAAAAGATTCACATTTGAATACCCAGATGTGTGCATAAGAAATCCTCTTTCTGAGCCATTCTTCTTTTGGAATACCAAAATCCAAACAAGATGAAGGACTATAGTTAATTAAATAAACTGCTATGTTGCATGCCTCTACCCAAAATTCTTTTCTTAAAATAGCATTGGAAAGCATACACTGAGCTTTCTCAAGAATGATTTGATTGAGTCTTTCAGCTATCGCATTTTCTTGAGGAGTGTAGGGAATAACTTTAATCCTTTTAATACCATGATCTTCATGGAAATTATCAAACTCTAAGGTGTTACAAGTTGTGGTTTCCGTTGCACCAAAAGATCAACCTATTAATGCCTGATACAACCACTAGACTTATAGAAGACACAGGAGGTAGTTAAGCCATGTCGTGAACCCTATGAGGGATGCTGGCCCACTGCCAACAATCCCCCTTCCAACATCACTCACCGTCACCTACATGGATTCAAACTTGTGACCAAGCTTTGATACCACTTGTTACATGTAGTGGTTGCTGTTGCACCAAAAGATTGATATGTTAATGCTCGATACAACCACTAGACTTATAGAAGACATAGGAGGTGGTTAAGACATGTCACGAACCTTGCGAGGGACGCTGGCCCACTACCAACATAAGGAATAAAATTCACCTCCATTATCCATCTTTAAGAATTTTATTTTGTGACCACTTTGATTTTCAACAAGTGCTTTGAAAATTTTAAATTTTGAAAACACTAGATTTTCAAGTAATCATATAAATCCAAACTTTCCTAGTATAACCATCAAGGAAAGTAACAAAGTAATTTGTGCCTACATAAGAGGTTTCTTTTGTAGGACCGAAGACATCTGAGTGCACTAGTTCTAGTTGTGTTATCTTCTTATCATGTCCATCCTTCAAGAAGTTGACCCGTCTTTTTTTCCCATGAAAACAATATTCACAAAACTCCAAATTTGAGGATTGAAGACCCTGTAGTTGTTGTCAGTTGAGAATAAAATCAAGTCCTTTCTTTCTCATGTGGTCTAATCTTCGATTCCAAAGAGCCACATCGCTACCCACAACGTTCATAGAAGCTCCCACCTCACCGATGGTTTCTACAATATAGAGATTGCCCACTTTGTCTCCTTTTGTAATCACCAAAAACCCTTTAGAGACTTTCCATGTGGCCATGAGAGTGGTGAGAAATCCTTGTGTATATAGATGACTTACAAAAATCTGATTTCTCTTCAATTTGGGAACTTGTCATACTTCTTTTAGCAACTATTTGATTCCTTTAGATAGCTACAAAATAACATCACCTTTCCCAATGATTTCATAAGCTTTGTTGTCACCAAAATATACATGTCCAAAATTACCTTCTTGGTAATTTGTGAAGGCCTCCATGCAAAAAGAGGCATGAAAGGAAGCACCAGAATCAATTACCCATGAATCTTATTTTGTGTTGGTTATTGATAGTATTAGAATACCGTCACCCTTATCATGAGTTATGTTCACTTCATTGTCCAACACCCATTCTTGTGCCTTCTTGTATTTTCTACAATCCATCTTGATATGACCAGATTTTCCACAAAACCAACAATCACCTTGTCTACCTCAGGACTGTGATCTTCTTGTAGATTTAGACCTCCTATTATAATTATTTCTACCTTTATTATGACTTCTTCCCCTATTTTTGGTACTAACCATCATTAAGGATTTTCTAGTTGAAGACTCCATGTTCTTTCTTCTCATGTATTTACTGAGAAGAGTCACTGAAACTTCATCAAAGGATAAATTTTTCAAGCTTGATGTTGTAGTGCTAATGGCTATTACAATTCCATCCCACCTGTTTGGAAGAGAAAATAATAATAAGACAACCTTTTTCCCATCATCTTTGGTCATTCCAACCAAATTTTCTTGGCTAATCAAGATATTGAATTCTTTAAGTTGGTTTATCATGGACTCACCTTCCCTCATATTGAATCCATATAACCTCTTCATGATAAAAACTTTATTTGCAGTAAATGACATTACATACGTGGCTGTGAGCTTGTCCCATACCTCCTTTTTTTTTTATTCATTTGCAACATTGTACAACACATTATCATTTAGAGAAATGAATATTGTTGTCTTATCCTTTTTGTCAAGTGATTCTCAATCTTCATTACTCATAGTGGTAGGTTTCTTTGTTTTTCCCTCAAGATCAAGTGAAAGACTTTTCTTAATCTACAATGATTTCATATGTATCTTCCATATCCCATAACTCTTCCTTAATAATTTTGGTACCCTTGAATCTTCCATAGCTTTGGAAATTCTTTTCCAAATTCCCAATCAATTATTCAACCATCTTTGATACCAACTGTTGAATTTGAAGAAACAACAAAGAATTGTTTTTTGAAGAAAGAAACAATAAACATAAAATAGAGTACACAAGATTTATTGTGGTTTAGAAAAATTGTGTACATCCACACTGAGCAGAGGAAATTTATTAATTGTTCAAAACAAGATTACATTGCAACACAACAATAATAGCTTAAATAGGCTATACACGTACAAGAATCCCAACAACCAAAACTTGGAGGAAAAAATAAGAGACCGTTTTCCTTTAAATTTATAATAAGTGTTCCATAAGTATGAATTTATTTTTCAAAGTGATTCCTACTTCTCTCAAATTGTCAATGAAATCATCTAATTCGAAGTTACAAAAAATATTTAAGGTGCGATCTTCTTGCCTTGTACCTTTGTGAATAAAATTTTAGTTTGAGTTTGTTTTCAATTTTGGCTTTCTTATTTTTGGTTTTTACCGAGATTCCCTCCAACCCTTCATAAAAGTAGTACCCCATCCTCCTTTTATACTTGAATATGTATCCCAATAGATTTTTAACACTAGTATTTAATTGAGATTTTAAGTTTGCAGCTTAATCCTTGTCAGTCTTTATTGCAGTCAATGCTCGGTGTTGCCTAAATATCATCCCACGTTTAAAACAAAGAAGTCTCTTCAAACATTTCTCTAAGTTTGTCAGTTCTTAATAAGGTTCTAAAGAACATATTAGAGTTCAAATATTTAGTTGGATTAACCCAAGTCTTTCCCTCTTTAGCATCTTTAATGTCTTGTTGAAGTTCCACCTTAAAGTTTTCTCCCTAACCCTTGTCCTTGCACTAAAGTAGTATTTCTCTCTTGTCAGGCTTCAATGTCAAAATCAAAACCTTAGCCTTCTTCAAAGTGTCCAAGTTTTAAATCTAATGAAAAATGTCTAACTCTAACATTAGTTCCAGAACCCATTTATTCAAGATTGGACATTTTAAAAAACTAATTAACTCATTTAACCCATTTATAGTATCAACCAGCGATGTAGACTTGAAACAATATCTTAAAGTATATGCTCTAAATCATCCTAATTTCCATTTATTTAAACTATTGAAACTAAAATACTTAAAATCTTGAAATACTAAGCTAGGAGAAAGGAACAAGCGTAATCTACTAAAAATAGTAATCATAGATAGGAACTGCTCTATCTGCCTTTGCTGTAGGAACAATTTGTCAGTTCTGTTACCAATGACTACATGAACAACAAAGTTATTTTTAAATCTAGGATATCATAGAATAAATCCTAACTAACACTGGAATTCACTCACCAAGTTTCCTCCCTTTGATGAGTGAATCAAATATAATCAAGATAAAAAGATAGAACTTGCAAAGAGTATTCTATTCATTCATTCATTGAAAGGTACAATTGAAGTGAAACTGAACTAAATTTTATTTTCTCCTTTCACAAAATTACATTAGCTCTTCTAACTTCCATTAACTTCTAAAAGTTGAGACAATAACTTATTTAATAAAACACTGAGAAACTAACTACTAAAACTATAATCACCCAACAATGAGGATCAATTAAGACTCATAATGCAATAAAAATAAATCAATAATGCTCGAGAACAAGTCTTCCAAGAATATAGTAGGTAGTGCTCCTAGATCTATGCCCAGATAAAATGAGGAACCAGTTGAACGCTAGAAATGAGAGAATAGAACAACCACACCTTAATTGTCTCAGTGTAGAGTTTATTTTGTCAAATCCATCATGCTACTCGAATGAATGCATTGTTTGACTTGTTCCTACATGGAGTTAGCAATATATGACAAATTTGAAACATATGCATTTGCATCATTTAAATCATAAAAGACATTATTTCACTAACTAACTCTTACATGATATGTGGTTGCAAGAATCCTAACCCAACATAACTTAGGAGATATGAATATTAAATAACACACACATATATTTCTATTTAATTCATCTATCATATTCAATTCATAAGGTTTAACCATAGATTCTACTTAAGTCACATATCTTGTTGAGCTTATAAAGTATCTGAAAGTACTAACCATACATATAAAAACCACATATATCATCAGAAAAGTTTGTATAAAACCAAGTAAAAACACCCTAACAAGTCACAGAAAAATATCATAAATCATGCCATTAAAATGGCTCATCATTCCTCCCATCTTAAATCCTTGTTGGTCCTCCAACATGCATGAAATTTTTGATTTAGGCCTTCATACAAAGGTCCTCTGCAATCTGTTGTCTAGATGCTCCCTCCTTGTAGTTTATCTAACCCTTGTTTGCTTCGAACCTACTCCACTTGTTGACCTCAGCTACCATGTCATGCTCATCCACATCTTCATTTATTCCCAATAGAGGATGAATAAGAATAGGTGGTTGGAATTTCAAAGGGAACCAATAACTAATTTTAGTTCTACATAACATGATGTACCATGGACCTCGACGACTGGCTAAGGTCAGATTCTGTGGGGAATGGGGCTCCTTAATTCTTAATTCTATAGGCATTCTTATGCATCTATGAGTGCTGGAAGGAATGGCTACAGGAATCTCTGTAGAAGTGAATTCCTCATAATCTTTGAATTCCCTTTCCCTAAAGGGATAAATTATTCTTCGTGCCACTATCTGTCAAGGTAATTTTTATCCAGTCATAAAATGTCCTGCTGGCCTCTTTGGTTTTAGGTCTAATATAGAGTGGTATTTCCATTTCATCACCTCTATAATGTTGAGCTTGGTGTTCTCGACTGATTTCATTCTGTACCCATGACATAAAATCTCTTAATTGAACATCTCCCACATAGATGAGAGAATTTTATTCTCTGTTGTTAGGAACTGCCAAGTTATGAAAATATAATTCATATAATAAATTAAGAATATGCATTGGAGATAAATGGAATGCATCATAAAATTCATTTAGCATGGAAACCAAAGGACTAAGCCCTTGAACTACTCATGTCAACTAATAATTTAAAAATTGTTCTTTAAGGAACAATGCATAGACCTAAGACGGTGACCTACACTTCATCAATTCTGGGACAAGCTTGGTAATCTATGTAAACTTCTCTTACAGTACCAAAATCTTATATGATTATTGTTCTATTTGATGATCCCAATCACCAATGACCTTTTTCAACCTCTTGTTTTCCAATTTCCATTGCACTCTTTCTAATAATATTTGATGGTATAAACTTAGCCCAATGGTCAAAGGAGTGGATAAGTCTAGAGGTGGCATTGGTCCTTGGTTATTGACATCAGTCCATGCTGAGGCTAGCTTACGAGTTATTTTTTCCTTAGTTTTATCTATCCATAAAATCATAGTCCTCTCAAGATTCTTCTCTATGCATTGTTCAACCACCTGGGCAAGGGTGTCTAACCCATCATGTTTGAGTTTCTAAAAAATAGAATTGATAGTTTCCAAGTTGATTTCGAGGAAATCCTTAGAGGATATCCCCTATGATGATGTAGGAATATTTTGATCAGATGGAGTATCTCCTCCAAAGAAGTGATCATCAACATCCATAGAATCATATATTACATCATCTTGTCCTAATTCTGAGCTTTCCTTATCACTATCAATAATAGTGAAATTAGGATTATTTCCTTCACATTGCACTGGTGGTCTATTTGGGAATATAATAGCATCATGCACACTTGGAGAGGGAAAAATCTTTTTGTTTATCCAGTCTTCACTTATATTTTCCATATCCTCTATAGAAGGAGTATGAAGAGATTTTGAGGAATCTAAATTGACTATAGGAGGTGTAGATTTATCATCCTCAAACAAATAAGGGGAAAACTAAACTCTTCATTGGACAAGAGTTCCAGATGAGTTCTTAGGGTTCTTTCTCCTCTTTTTAGTAGAGGAGGCTCCTTAAGCAGAAGCTAAAGGAGGTTCCTTCTGTGGTCTCTTCATCTTTGGAAAAGGAATTTCAATAGTCTTTTCATAAATTTCTTCTGAGTCAAGATGTGATCTTGAGGGTAACTCCTTGATTTTAGAGACTTCTCCTTTCCATTGTCTAGTAGAAGACCTAGTTGTTGTGGAAGACTTAGCAACAAATTCTTTATCTTTATTTTTTTGGAAGGTAGTGGAAGTAGGTTCAAAAAATCTCTTTCTAGTAGGATTAGGGGTAGAGGTGGAAGCTTCAGTGGTGGTTTCTAACTTTTCAACAATTTTAACCATGCCCTAGGCTATTTTCTCTCATCTGCCAAACTCTTGACCTTTAGGACCGACTTTTCTAGGGATAATTTCATTACTAGCTAAAAATTCTTGCCACGTTCCTTATTAAAAAATGATGAGATACAGATTGGGGTTTACCCATCTGGACATTTTTAACCTAGTTTTTCAAAATATTAAATAGAAAGTTGGGAAGGTTTACCGGTCTATTCGCATGCCGAAGACTACTAAGAAGCTTGAAATGCATTCTATGCATCCATGTATACCAACCCTCATAGGTGAAATATCACATGATGTACAATGTTGGCTGCATGAATTCAATTGGTAAAGAGTCTCTTAACATTCCTTTCTTCTTATCAACGTACAACTTGGGGTCACCATGCAAAGTGAATTGCACCCTAGCTGAGTGAGGGTCTAAGTCTCTTTCATAATTTTTTACCTCCTGTAGCTGACCATTTATTTGAGTAGTAATCTCATTTCTTCATTCTACGCAAAGACCCTTAACTACCACGACACCATTTCTTAGTGTATTAAGAAATTGGAAGGTTACCTCTTCATCAAAGGAATCCAGTTTCAAATAATAACTCAGCCAACCTTTCTATTCAAATAATTGCCTAGTGGGTAGATCATTCAAAAAAATTGTATGATCAGAAGGTTTTTGCCTTATCAAATCACCACCCATTCTATCAATCAACATGAATGCAATAACCTCACAACCCTAGATAAAAGAGCCCAGATTTGAAGGAAATTTACACACACAAAAACTAGAAACCAATAGTTCAACTTCAGACTCCAAGAAATGTAGAACTCACTTTGCAAAATACGATCAGTTCAACAAATTAAGTTCTCATAAGCAAGAGAGGTTACCATTACTTTCCATAATTATCAACACACATGCAAAAGTCTGCAACCTTTGGCATGTCATGAAGGTACTTAACCACTTAATCATGATATGGTACTTTAATCACCTTTGCGTTTATCATTGATATGATATGATGTACTTAATGATAGTCCACTTAAGATTTGAAAAGATTTTGAAAAAAAAGAAAAACTTGAACATACACGTGGTTAAATATTCCCTCCCCCTAGCTAAGTTTAGGCATGGGTCCCACCATGCCACATATGCAAGAGTAGTAAGGAAACAAATAAAATTTTCAAAGATAAATGAATAAAATCTTATGTACGATAGCATAAGTTATGAACCTTCTTGTGTTGAAGGAGGTTTGTTTTTGCGTGAACATCTATTGCTAGAATGATGCGATGGATGGTGGTTGTGAGAGAGATAGGAGATGGGATGGGAATTTATTATGGAGAAATTATTTCAAAAATTGTGAAACATTATTATGGAATCTTTGATAGAAATCAAAGAGGAGTGACAATCTAGGTGGAGGACCCAGATTTTTCTACTGCAGGACTGTTGGATTCTCTAAGTGGGGTGAACTACTATAGGAACTCATCTCTGCTTGGTGTCTTGTGGTAGAGCTTGAGTCGGTGACCATTGATGAGAAGTTTGAATCTAACTGGATCAATAGTTGATAGTTGTATGAAAACATTGCTAAAGTCTGAAACAATTTCATAAGGACCTAACCAGGGGGATTGAAACTTACCCAAAGTGTGCTAATAATGGGAATCATATAAAAATGCCTAGTCACCAACAAATAATTTATTATCTTTAATGAAATTTTCATAATATTTCTTCTGCTGCTGCTAAATAATCTTAGTATTATACAAGGAAGATTTTCTGATTTCATCTAAGATATTGAGTTGAAGAAGTTGTTCATGCTGAGCCCTAGTGAGATCTATATCTAGATCAAGGGTTGTCCAAAGGGTCTTGTGGAGAAATTCAACAGGCATGACAAAAGACTTGTCATAAACTAACTCAAATGGTGTGAAACCAGTTGTAGTTTTCCATGCAGTCCTATATGCCCAAATGGCTTTAGGAAGTTAAGTTTCCCAATCCTTTTTGTGAATAGCAACCATTTTTGTCACAATGGATTCTATTTCTCTATTTGTGATTTCTTCTTGGCCATTAGCCTCTAGATGATATGGTGAAGGTTTCCCATGTTGGATTGCATACTCATTCATCAAGGCGTGTATTAGATTTGAGGTGAAATGAGAACCTTGATCAGTGACTAGTTCTCTAGGGACACCAAACCTAGTAAATATGGATTCATATAGAAATTCAACTACTTTATTATCCCTAGCATGTTTCATGGCTTTGGCTTCTACCCATTTGGTTTCATAATTTGTATAGACTAAGATATAGGACTTACCATGAGAAGAAGGTTCTATAGGACCCAAAAAATCAATCCCCTATTTGTCAAATAGTGTGACAACCACTTGTGGCCACAGGGGGATTTTATATGATTTAGTTGGTTGTCCTATTCTTTGACATCAATCACAATGTCTGGTATATTTAGCAACATCTTTATGTAGAGTAGGCCAATAATAACCGGTGGTGAGGATCTTGAATGTTGTGCACTTTGTTGCAAAGTGCCCTCCACATGGTTCATCATGACATGCATGGAGAATGTCATATGTCTCATCTTCATGAACACATCTTCTGGTGACTTTGTTCAGTCCTATGTAAAACATAAAGCCTGTGATCCATGAAAAGTTAAAACTTTTCTCAACTAAGAGTCTTCGATCTTTAGGAGTGAAGTGTGGATTACTTCCTATAGCAAGGTAGTTTTCTATAGCTGCATACCATGGATTGTGGGTAATAATATAGAACAAGTGTTCATTAGGGAAGCTTCCATCTATAGCTATAGGATCATCAATAATGTAAAATCTAGATAGAAAATTTTCTACCACATTTGCTTTTCCTGGTTTATCAATGACTTTGATATCAAATTCCTACATGAGTAGTAGCCATCTGGCTAGCTTGCCTATATAGTAGGTTTGTTCATCAAGCACTTAATTGCTGAGTTGTTTGCATGCACAAATACTTCATAACCAGTTATGTAGTGCCTAAATTTATTTAGTGCATAGATAACTTCTAGTAAATCCTTCTTAGCGACTATGTAATTTAACTCAACTCCATGCAGATTTTTGCTGATGTAATATATGGTGTGCTCAACTAGTCCTTCTTTCTGCCTAAGGACTACTCCTATAGCATGATCCAAGGCATTTGTATGAATATGAAATGGAAAATTCTAATAAGGTCCTTTCAAAATAGGTATTTTAGTCAAAACATCCTTTAACTGTTGGAATGATTGTTCATAGTCTTCAGTCCATTCAAAGTCTGATTCTTTCTTTAGAATATTGTACAATGGAACTGCTATTTGACTGAAATCTTTGATGAACCTCCTATAGTAACCAGCATGGCCTATAAATCTTCTAACATCCTTTTTATTTATTGGGGTTGTAAGTGTGTTAATGACTTCTATTTTAGTTGGGTCTACTTGAATCCCAAATGATGATAGGTAGTGCCCCAAAACAACCTCTTCTTCCATCATCATATAGAACTTTTCACTGTTGAAAAAAGATTATGTTCTCAGCATCTTTTAAGGACTTTGTCTAAGTTGGCATGAGCTTCTTCAAACATTCATCCATATGCTGTGAAGCCATCCATATATATTTCAACATAATCAACAAATATGTCAAAGAAAATACTGATCATTGCTCTTTGAAATATAGGAGGTGCATTGCACAAACCAAAAGGTAAGACATAATAGGCAAAGGTTCCCCATGGGCATGTGAACATTGTCTTATTTTGGTCCTCAAGTGCTATCTGTATTTGGTTTTATCCACTGAACCCATCCAAAAATGAGAAGTACTTTTTGCCAGCTAGGTTATCAAGGAATTGATCTATAAAAGGCAATGGAAAGTGCTCCTTATTTGTTGCAGAATTCAATTCTCTATAATCCACACACACCCTCTATTTTATGCCCTTCTTAGGAACTATGACTAAAGGTGATACCCACTAACTATTAGAAATGGGATAGATAAAACCAACATCAATTAATTTCTGCAAATCAGTTTTGACAATATCCATGAGTGTTGATTTGATTCTTCTTTGTGATTTCCTGACTAGTTTATAGTCTAGACTAATATAGATTCGATGGGTACAAAGTTATGGATCAAAACCCTTCATATTTGTATAATTCTAATAAAAATATTTCTAGCTATCTTGTAGGAGTTTGAGAATTTGTGCTGAATGCTTAGGGGTAATATTTTTGTTAACATTCAACTCCCTACCTGGGGCAATTTCTACTTTGACTACCTTGTCCATCATGATGAATTCTACAAATAAAGGTGACTTAATCTCATGTGGTAGCAATGTATGAAGGTAATTAGTTTCTGCATGAATTCATGGTGTGGTAGGCAGTATCATTTGCAACGTACAATTAGGAATAGTATAGGAAAATGGTTCAACACCATATTTATTGGTAAGAATGGAAAAAATTATGTCATCTTCTTCTTCAGATATCATTAATGGGTTTCTTTCTATGACCATTAACTATTGTACTAAATTTACCTCTAGCTCAATGTCACCAAGATCAGGCCAAACAACTTGGTCAAGTTCCATCTATGGTTTAGCAGGGGAATATAAAGTCAAGTTTTTTATACTTATTCCATCTGATATAGTCATCTTTCCAGATCAGCAAGCTATGCAAGCATCTGTAGTGGCCAACCAAGGTCTTCCCAAGATTAAAGGATAACCACCTAGAGTAGCTTTGGGAGACAAGATTACAAATTTAGATGGATAGTCTAAAGAATCCAGTGTTACAACAATATCCTCTACCATGCCATCAGGCCTTACAATAGAATTATCAGCTAACTGAAGGATTGTAGGAGTTTCTCTTAAACCAATAATGATGAGTCTTAACAAGACTTCCCTTGTCATGACATTAATGGATGCTCCTAAATCAATCAAAACATTATGAATCTAAGTACCATTAATATAAATATTAACAATAGGGCTACTTGGATCAGAATATTTAGGTAGAATGACATTTATCAACATAAGATCAGAGAGTTGTCCAAGAACATGAATAGTCTTAGGATATTTCTTTTTCCAACCAGGTTGTTTAAAAAAAGCTTCCTTGATAGATTTATTATATACTAGGACTTCTTTGAGGGCATCTAACAAAATAATTTGCACAGTCATTTGCTTTAGTTGGTTGATCAAATCAGTGGCAATGGGGCTTTCTTTTGTGGGTACAGAATGTGTGAGTCTTTGAGGAAATGGTGGATCTTTAGTTACTACAGTAGGCTATGGAAGAGTAGTGTCATCTTCTTTAGTGACATCACTATCATTGGTAAATTCATTTATAATAGGACCTTTTGGAGAAGACAATGTAGCTCCTGACCTTAAGTGTATATCATTTACTTGGATGGAATAAGTCTGTTGCTGATTAGGTTGCTTGTTATTAGGATTTGGTGAAGGCTGAGAAGGAAGCTAAGTTTTCTTTTGAGGGATAGCATTGGTTGTAGGAAGTGGAGGCATTATAGCTTGCTACTAAGAGGGTGATATAATGGTCTGCTGATTAGGCTGGCTAGGATGATTCAAACCCCATTGGGATGACTGTTGTTGGTTTCCTTATGGAGGCTGCCATTGGTTATTTTGAGACCAATTCTAATTGCGTTGCCACCATGGATTAGGAGGGGGCTGATATTTCCAATGTTGGTTACCCCAGTGTTGTTGAGGTTAATAAGACCAATTATTATTCCATTTTTTACCTTGGGAAGAAAATTTTTGAGAATTTTGGTTTTTCCATTGATTATCATTAAAAAAAGAATTGTGCAAAGGATTAGGAGGCATACCTTGTCACTGAGCCCATAGTCTCCATTGAGAAACATAAAAGAACTCTCCATTCTCAAAAATAGCCTTAAATTCAGTTGGAATTGACTGAGTCTCTAAGCATGCAACTATTTTGCACTTGTAGTTCCTTTTCTTTTCCCTACAATGGGAACATAATTAAGCTAGCATAGCCTCTGCTTCTTCATGCTTCTTCTTAGCCTACATGGTATCTAGTTGGGTGGATAAATTGTTAATGATGTATTGTTTGAAATCTGACAAGAGATTAGATCTTTCCATCTTTGAGACACAAACACTATTAGTTCTGCTACTTGACTGTCTGAGTCCTCTTCCTTTCTTCACTGTAGCTCTAGAGTAATTAAGACATATCCTCTTAATGTCATCCTAGGTAGCTTGAGTGATGTCTCCCCCAGATATTAAGTCAAGAGCCTCCATACAAGACTCATTAATGCCTCTCAAAAAGAGATGCTTCATGGATTCTTCATTCAAAGAATGCTGAGTGTTTTTCTAGAGGCTAACCAAGAATCTTGCAATATAATCCTCAAGCGGCTCCTCATCTTTTTGTGTCATTTTAAAAATATCATCTCCTTTCATATCACTACCCTGACAATACTCTTTGTATTTTTCCAAGAATACATTTTTCATTCCATCCCAGTCTCATACAAAATTGGCTCCTAGACCCATGAACCATCTTAACACTACCTTCTTCAAGGTAGAGGGAAACAACTTCAACTTATGAGCATCTATTGTATAGTCATAACTTTGATAGAGAATATCAAATTCAAAAAGGAATGTCTCAAGGTCTTTAATAATCAATACGTAGAACTTTGGAAGCACTGAAGAGGGGATATTCTTGAGATTGGTATTATCATGTAGGTCAATGATAGGAAAGGGAAAGCTAGGAAGTGCCATCCTTGGAGGATTTGGAGCTATAGGTTATCCTCTAAAAAAAAAAAGGGCCCAGGGATTTTCTTGGTATTCATGTTCTATAGGAGGTGGTGTTGGAATGGTTTGATGGAAGAAAGAAAATGGATTCTCAAATAGTTGAGTCTCTTCTCGGTCAAATTCTTGGGGATTTTCCCTTTCAGGAGTTAGGATTTCTTCTGAGGCTAAGGGATCATTCTGAGGGAGAAATCTTCCAAGATGATCTCTTCTCCTATACATAAAAAAGGTTGATTAAACTAGACCCTATACTAAGAAAGCTTTGGGAAAAATGACCCTTAGGATAAGTTTAGATTGACACCATCCCCAAAAATGATGCCAAAATGATCAGAAAAACAAATTCTTTAGGTACTCAGAGTGTAACACCCATTTATTCAAGATTGGACATCTTAAACAACAACTAATTAACCCATTTAACCCATTATAGTACCAACCAAGGATGTAGACTTGAAACAATGTTTGCAAAGTATATGCTCTAAATCATCCTAATTACCATTTATTTAAACTATTGAAACTAAAATATTAAATTCTTGAAATACTAAGCTAGGAGAAAGGAACAAGTGTAATCTTCTGAAAATAGTAATCACAGATAGGAATTTATCTATCTTCCTTTGTTGTAGGAACAACCCGTCAGTTGCAGGAACAACAAAGTTTTTTCTAAATCTAGGACAACATAAAATAAATCCTAACACTGGAATTCACTCACCAAGTGGGCCCCCTTGGATGAGTGAATCAAATACAATTAAGCTAAAAGGATAGAACTTGCAAAGAGTATTCTATTCATTCATTCATTGAAAGGTATAATTGAAGTGAAAACAAACTATATTCTATTTGTTTCTTTCACAAAATTACATTAACTCTTCTAACTTCCATTAAAATCTGAAAGTTGAGACAACAGATTATTTAAGAAAACACTAAGAAACTAACTCCTAAAACTATGATCACCCAATAATGAGGATCGATTAAGACTCATAATGCGACACAACATAATCAATAATGCTCAAGAACAAGTCTTCCAAGAATATAGGAGGTAGTGCTCCTAGATCTACGGCCAGATAAAATGAGGAACCAGTTGACCACTACAAAGGAGAGAAAAGCACAACCACACCTTAATTGTCTCAGTGCAGAGTTGATTTTTTCAAATCTATCATGCTGCCCGAATGAATGCATTGTTTGACTTGTTCTTGCATGGGGTTAGCAATATATGCCAAATTCGAAACATATGTATTTGCATCATTTAAAACAGGAAAGACATTATTTCACTAACTAACTCTTACATGATATGTGGATGTAGGAATCCTAACCCAACATAACTTAGGAGATATGAATATTAAATAACACATGCATATATCTATTTAATTCATCTATCATATTCAATTCATAATGTGTAACCATAAGTTCTACTTAAATCACATATCCTACCGAGCTTATAAATTATCTAAAAGTATTGACCATACATATAAAAACCACATTTATCATCATTAAAGTCTATATAAAACAAAGTAAAAACACCCTAACAAGTCACAGAAAAACATCATAAATCATGCCATTAAAATGGCTCATCAACACCAAAGTCTAAGTCTAGTGTCATACACACCAAGCACATAAATGAAACTAGAAGAAAGGTGGAAGAATTAGAGATAGTCAAGTTAGTGTCTTAAAATCAAAGAGGAGCTCAAAAGTAAGAGTTAGAACCTAACAAATCTTTAAGAGCTAAATAAAAAAGGCATTTTTTTTGAGATAGATCTATAAAGTCAATTTTTATATATGGATATTAGATAAATACAGATAGAAAGAAGTGAAAATAACCAAGTATGGAGTATATGAGATTATGGTAGCTAGAAGTTTTGAAGATTTTGGGAATGCAAAGTTAGTGCTCAAATGTGCTAGGTATGTTGTGGCAAAAAAAATCTAGTTTTAATTCAGCTATTAAGGAAAATGTCTATGCTTTATATATTCAAAAGGAAGTTATTGTTACTCCTAAGTGCATTAAGAGTTTTCATTAGTATCATTCATACAGTTGGTAAATAGAGAAAGACAATTCAATCAGTCATAACTATAACTGTAGTCACCAAGCAGAGATATTATTGAGTATAGTAGTCACCGAGCACACATGATTATGGAGCGTTAGTATAATACCAAGATAGAGACACAAAATTTACTGAGTAATCTAGAGTTCACATAAAAGTTTGGAATGACACATAGTTGAAGGTGAACAACTTTTTACAAAGCTAGAAAATAGGTTACCAAGATCGAGGTGAATATTAAATACAGATGTAATAATTTAATGACTGATGATTCCTATGTAAATATGATCTAGGTTAATCATTTGAGCCATTGATCTTAGGTTTTATAGATAGTGTCACAACCCTAATTAGGTAAAATTATTTTGTTATGAGAGTTGTAAAGATATCATTTTGACATGTATCACATATGAAGTAGCTACCATTGGGATACATCTGAAGATCTGACAAGGTTATGTTGAAGCATTGATAGAGTATTCAGTTTATTAGAAATAGTTCAAAGGCTACCAAGCAGTACAAAAGGACACATTCATCACAAAAAGGTGATTTCATTATTGTACTTAATGGATCTGATATTGAAAAATTAAATTTATTTACAACCAGATAAAACTTCACTGTTACTCTCTAGCAATTATAGAAGACTTAAAATCTCCTAATAGAGTATACTTAACAATATTATGTAAAATCTCTTAATCAAGTGCACACTTGAAGAGTGTTGTTAAAATTATTTGACTAGGTGGATCTAGCAGATCTTTTTGTTTCTCCTAAAAGGATAAGATTACTATAAGTGATCAATATTTGTAGCCTTAACTGATTACTTTATTTACTACAGTAGTGAAGCTTTTTGGGTTCCATCCCCACCTAAGTTTTTACCTTCTAACAAGGGTTTCTATGATACCAAAATACATGTGTTATATGTATGAAGTTTCATGTTTGCATATTTGATTAGTTTACATGTATTTACATTTTAGTTATGTTATTGAATGTATGATGGATGCAAATGATGCAGTCAATTAATGAATTACATGTCTACAAGGATTTAGTTGAAATTTGTTGATGCAGGAGCATCTTGGGTCCTTGGCAATCCCGTGTCACCAAAAACATGTTTTTTATTTTCCTGTGTTGCTCGGTTCCTACTTTGACCGAGTTGGCTCGGTAGTTGCTCAGTTTCATTTGTTAACCAATTTGGTCGGTTATCTCTCTGGTGCTCGGTTAGCTCCCTAGTGCTCAGTAATGCTTGTCTGAAGCTTGGTTATCCTTGCTGACCGAGTTGTTTTTTTTAGTTTCCTATTGAGGATGACTTGTGTAATTAATTATGGTCACATATTTAATACTGGTATCTATTATTGGGAAGTGTGTGGACCTAGATCTGGTTGTTTCTTCTGTTGATGGTGGATCTGAAGGCCAAATTATTCGGTAGCCTCTTGTATATATTGTAATATTTGGTTCTAGTTTAGGGAGTCAATTTTTTATAGGAGATAGAAGTTAGAAGATTGAAGATAGTTTCATATCCTCACATGTTGGAGGACTTCTATACTTGAATTGTAATATCTGGCCCAAATCAAGAAGGACTTACAACCCAACATGTATGAATCTATTTGATGAGTGAAACTAGAAGTTGATCTGCATTCTCTCACTCACTTGTGTGTGTATTTGGCTTCTATGTGTGATCTCTACAAGGTGGATCTAGTTAGGGTGATCCTTTGGCCCCTCTCTCTATCCCCCCTTACATCAAGTGGTATCAGAGCGAGGTGAGATCTGGATCTAGGTTTGTGAATCTAGGTTTGAGGGTTCCTTCTTGTCAAACCCTAGTTGATTTGTTGTGGGGTAGAAGATTACGATCTGGCCTGCAATTGTAGAGGGTGTCAAGATTGTTTGTGAGAGGCGAGATGTGGATCTAGGATTGGCAGACATGTTGAGACAACTTGCTGCTAGATTAGAGGCTATTGAAATAGCCCAAAGAAGAGGAAGACATCTTGAAGATGTTAGTGATGATGAAATTAAGGAAGAACAAGGTGATGTAGAACCTCCACCAATGATGGATCAAGGTGAGGAAAGATTGTTGAAGGCTTTGAAAAATATGAAGTCTACACCACATTTCAATCCTCCTGAGTATAGTGGAAAACTAGATTCAGATGAATTAGTAGACTGGATCACTGAGATGGAAAAGTACTTTGAATATGCAAATTTTCCTAAGGAAAAGAAGGTGAAAATTTCAAGCACAAAGTTAAAGGGTCATGCATCATTGTGGTGGGAACATCTATAGTTGGATAGAAATAGGATATGCAAAGACAAAATTAAGGTATGAAATAAGATGGTGAATAAGTTGAAAGGAAAGTTTTTACCTTGTGATTATCAGATTAACCTAGTTAGGCAAATCCAAAGTTTGAGGCAGAAAGATAGCTGGGTAAAAGATTATACTGAGAAATTCTATAGATTAGATATCACATTTGGACATGATGAAGATGATGTGGAAAAAATTGCTAGGTACCTGAATGGATTGAGAATTTCCATCCAAGAAGAAATCAGTTTGGTTAAGTTGGAAAATATTGAAGAAGCTTATCAGTTTGCCTTGAAAGCTGAGGAGAAATTGAACAAAAGACATGAGGAAAGACAAAGAGGTAGAGGAAGATCTTAGGGTGAAAATAATAGATCCGAACTAGAAAAAACAAATCTAGATAAATGCAAGACTAAGTGGAAAGGTGAAAGTTCATCTAGAGGAAGAGGCAATAACTACCAAGGTGGTTGTAATAGAGGTGGTTTTCGAGGAGCTTTTTACAATTGTGGAGAAGAAGGACATAGATCATTTGAGTGTACACCTACAAATAAGAGGGTCGGTAGCAGCATAAATGCTTTGGTGCAAGAAGAGTCATCGAATGAACCTGAGAAAGAAAAGAAATTGATGGTAAGCAAAGAACTTTGGAGTGAAAGTAATAAGGAAAAGTTTGTTCAAGACCACATGTAGAGTTTTTGATGAAGTATGGGAGGTGATAATTGATAGTGGAAGCTCAGAGAACTTGGCATCTAAGGAAATGGTTACAAAGTTGCATTTGAAAAGGTTCTAGGAACACTCGAAGCCCTATCAAATTTCATGGATCAAAGATGAGCATACACTCTTGGTAACTTAACAATGTTATGTGAATTTGAAAATTGGAAAGTACTATGATAAGGTGTTATGTGATATCATGCCTATGGATTGTTGTTATATTTTTTTGGGTAGACCTTGGCAATATAATAGACATGATATATAAGATGGGAGATTGCATAAATATACTATTTGGGCTGATGGGAGAAGACAAATCTTGTTACCTTTGATTGAAGAACATGTTAGTAGTGTTTATACATCTATGAAATTTTTCATGATGGAAGGAAGAAATTTTGTTAAGGATTTGAAGAAGAATGATGTATGTTTTGATGTGATTCCTAACAAACTAAGTAAGAAAATAGAGGATAGAATCCCTGAAGAGATTGAAAAGTTACTCATGGAGTTTAGAGAGATCATTTTGGATAATGTACCTGATGGTTTTCCACCAAAGTGAAGCATTGATCATTGCATGGACCTAATCCTTGGAGATAGTTTACCAAACAAGGCACCACATCGGTTGACACCTACCGAGAATCAAGAATTGAACTAATATATTATGGAATTATTGTAGAAAGGTTTGATCCAAGAAAGTTTGATTCCTTGTGTAGTACCAGCTCTATTGGCACCTAAGAAGAATAGAGAATGACGAATGTGTACGGATTCCAGATAAATCAACAAGATAATAGTGAAATATAGGTTTTCTATACCAAGAATGGATGACATAATGGACAGTTTGACTAGAGCAAAGTATTTTACCAAAAATGATTTGAAAAGTGGGTATCATCAAATCAGAATCAGAGAAGGTGATGAATGGAAGACTGCTTTTAAGACAAAAGAAGGTTTGTATGAGTGGTTGGTTATGCCTTTTGGTTTAACTAATGCACCGAGTACTTTTATGAGATTGATGAATGAAGTTTTGAAGAAATTCTTAGATAAATTTATGATTGTATACCTAGATGATATTTTGATATTCAGTAAGACTAGATAACAACATTTGTTGCAAGTTAAACAAGTATTGCAGAGGTTGAAAGAAGAAAAGTTGATGATTAATCTGAAAAATTGTTCCTTCATGAAAGAGGAGGTTGTGTATTTGGGATTTGTGATTTCAATTGATGGTTTGAAAATGGATCCTAAAAAGGTTGAAGCTATTTTGAATTGGCCTACACCTAAGAATGCTAGTGAGGTAAGATCTTTTCATGGTTTGGAAAGTTTTTAGCAAAAAATCATTAGGAATTTCAGTTCAATTTGTAATGCTATGACTGAGACTATGAGAGGAGATAAAAGAGAATTCAAGTGGACACATGGAGATGATAAATTTTTTGAGACTTTGAAGCAGAAGGTTGTTGAATTTCCTATGTTAGCATTGCCTGATTTCAGTAAGGTATTTCAAGTGGAATGTGATGCAAGTGGTAGTGCAATAGGAGCTATGTTGAGTCAAGAAGGTAAAAATGTTTCTTTCTTTAGTGAAAATTTGAATGATGCAAAAAGGAAATATTTTATGTATGATCAAGAATTCTATGCTATTGTTCAAGCCCTGAAGAAATGGAGACATTATCTAATACTGAGTGAATTTGTGCTATATACTGATCATAAAGATTTACAGTATTTGGGTAGTCAGAATAAGTTGAATCAAAGACATATGAAATGGGTTGAGTATTTGTAGAGTTATACATTTATGATAAAACATAAGAGTGGAGTCACTAACCAAGTTGTTGATGTATTAAGTAGAAGAAGATCCTTGATGACCGAGATGAGAATTGAAGTTCTTGGTTTTGATGACACGAGAGATTTGTATGAAACTAATCATGATTTTTCTGAGTCATGGAGAAAGTGCAGAGGACCTATTCAGGATCAACAGAGTACTAAATGGGATGACTATTTCATTCAAGGAGGTATGTTGTTTAAATGTATTCAGTTGTGTATATCGAGAGGGTCAATGAGAAGTAATTTGATAAAGGAGAAACATAGTAGTGGTTTGGTTGGATACTTTAGTGTTGACAAGACATTGAATTTATTAAGGAGAAATACTTTTGGCCGTAGTTGTATAAGGATGTTTAGAAATTGTGAAAAGTTGTGGAATTTGTCAAGTTGCAAAAGGAGTAAGTTAGAATACTGGATTGTATACACTAATTTTTGTTCCTAAGAAACCTTGGATTGATATCAATATGGATTTTATTCTTGGCTTACTCAAGACAATGAGAGGTAATGATTCTATATTTGTTGTTGTGGATAGATTTTCTAAGATGGCACATTTTATACCCTGTAGAAAGACATCAGATGTAGTACATATAGCAGATATTTTATTTAAGGAAATTGTCAGATTGTATGGATTACAGAGGAGTATCATCTCTGACTGAGACAGTAAATTTGTTGGATACTTTTGGAAGACTCTTTGGAGAAAGTTTGGCGTCGAGTTGAGGTATACTTCTACATTTCACCCATAGACTAATGGACAAACAAAAGTTGTGAATAGAAGCTTGGGTAATCTTTTGAGATGTTTAGTAGGAGACACACCGAGTAATTGGGATTCTATGTTGGCACAAGAAGAGTTTTCATGCAATAATTCAGTGAATAGGAGTATTGGAAAAACATGTTTTAAGATTGTAAATGGCATACAATCGAGAGGTATATCAGATTTGAAGGAGATTGCTGATGAAGGAAAGAGAAGTGTTGAAGGACTAAAGTTTGTTGAGTACGTGAAGACATTGCATGAAGATGTGAAACATAAGCTAGATAAGAGTAATTAGAAATACAAAGACAGAGCTGATAGATCTAGAAGACATAAGACTTTTGTAGTCGGTGATGAAGTAATGGTTCATTTGAAGAAAGGAAAATTTCCTATTGGAACATATGAGAAGCTAAAAATGAAGAAGTTTGGTCCTTGCAAGATTTTGAGAAAATTTGATAGTGGGAATGCTTATGAGATTGAGTTACTTGATGACATGGATATATCACCTATATTAAACATTGCTGATTTATATGAGTACCATGAATCAGATGAAGAAATGACAATACCAAATGATTATCCTAAGAAATAGATAGAAGAAGTTGAGCAAATTTTGGAACAAACAATTGGTAGAAGTACAAGAGGTAAATAGTATATGGAATATCTGGTAAAGTGGAAAAATAGACTGATTAAAGATAGTTCATGGATCTCACAGTCTGAGTTGGATTCAGCTTAGATTGTACCCACTTCATGATTCAGAGAATCATTTCAAATAACCCTAGGTGTCTAATGCAGGAGCATCTCAGGTCCTTGGCAACCCGTGTCACCAAAAATGTGTTTGTCTTTTCCTATGTTGCTCGGTTCCTGCTTTGACTGAGTTGGCTCAGTAGTTTCTTTGTTTCCTTTGTTAATCAAGTTGGTCAGTTATCTCTCTAGTGCTCATTTAGTTCCCTGGCACTTGGTGATACTTGTATGACACTTGGTTATCCTTGCTTACCGAGTTGTTTGTTTTAGTTTCTTGTTGAGGCCGACTTGTATAATTAATTATGGTTGTAGATTTAATGTTGGTATTTATCATTGGGAAGCGTGTGGACCTAGATTTGGTCATTCCTTTCATTGATGGTTGATTTGAAGGCCAAAGTTTTTGGTAGCCTCTTGTATATATTGTAATCTTTGGTTGCAGTTTAGGGAGTCAGTTTTTGATAGGAAATAGAAGTTAGACAATTGAAAATAGTTTTAGATCCTTGCATGTTGGAGGACTTCTAAACTTGAATTTTAATATATGGCCCAAACTAGGAAGGACTTACAACCCGACATGTATGAGTCTATTCAATGAATGAAACTAGAAGTTGATCTGCATTCTCTCTCTCACTTGTGTGTATATTTGGCTTCCATGTGTAATCTTTGCAAGGTGGATCTGGTTAGGGTGAGCCTTTGGCCCCCCTCTCTCTCTCCCCCCTTGCATCATTTTTTTAGGGTTACTAATTTACCCCTCCCCTCTTAGTAACTCACCTTTCCATAATCCCAACAATTGGTATCAGAGCTAGTTCTCTTGTTGAGGAAGTTTAAACACTGAAGAGAAAATATCTTAAGGATGGAAAGGTATAAGCTTGATAAGACTATTGAAAGTAAGAGATTGGAGATGCAAATTCTCATGGAACAATTTAAGGAAGCCAAAGAAAAACTAAGAGATTTACTGATCAAAAGGAAGGAATTGGCATTTTGGAACAATGAGACTAATTATCAGGAAGAACATATAAAGGAACTATTTGAAGGATCTAGATCTAGAAGTATATCTTATGCATTTGAAAGAACCATATCAGATCTATCTAAAAACAATCATCACCTTACCAAACAAGTGAAAGCACTGCAAATTGGACAAGAGACTCAAATGGTAAGAATGATTGATGTCATGAACAATGAAAGATAGGCTAAACAAGAAAGGAATTTGGCTATTGAAGATAGAAGACAAATGACTGAAAAGATGGAAGAAAATGAATCTGAAATACTAAGACTTACCAAGCATCATTTTGAAATTTCCAATCAGATGGTTGTCATGAGTTAGGAAATCAACGGAGTCAACACTGAACTTACTAGAAGATTGGAAGATATTGGTGAATTGAGGGAAGAAAATGAAATAATGAAGAATGAAGTGAAGATTCAACAAAAACATAATAAGATGATCAAGAAAGTTGAAGAAAGTACTAAAAGGATGGATGAATTTCTAAATATTCAAAGAAGACTTGACATTACTACTCATTTAGGTTATAACGAGTAGGGAGAGTCATCAAAACAAGTTAAACAAAAGAATGCCTATAAAAATCCAAGGACAAAGAATCTCTCATGCTATCACTATGGAAAATAGGTCACACATCAAATGTTTGCAGAAGGAAATTAAAAGTTATTCCTAAATCCACTCCTAAATTTAATGGTTATTATTATAATTGCAACAAGTATGGACATCAAGCACATGAGTGTAGATCAAATCTGAATAAGTCACCTGAGAAACACTACATGGAAAAGCACTCCTGCACTTGCAACATGCATGGACATATATCACATGAATGTGGGAAAAAGATGAAACAAGTCTAGAAAGTGAACACACAAAATAAGACATATCAAATGAGAAGACAAGGTAATACATATACTTGGGATTACAACACTTGGGCTATTTATACAACATGTGGTAGATATGGTCATATTGTAGAAAATTGCATGAGAATGCATGGGAGAGGAAGATCTCAAAACTAGAAAAATTATGGAATGGCATGTTTGCATTGTCATAAGGTTGGTCATTTAAGAAGAGACTACAGAGATCGAGCACCAAAATCGAGTAGTGATGCAAGTGAGAATACCATTGAAGGAATCATGAGGATAAGGAACCAAATGTGGAGAAGAGAAACAAATGACAACACTGGAACAAGCACAACAGTCAGTGATACCTCATCCATTGGATTAGGTGATCTCACCACCTCCACCTAAGAAAATCAAGTAAGTATGGAACTGAATTTCAATTGGTTATATCTTACAACAATTCCTTATATCTATTGTATGAATACTAAATCAAAATGAATTACGATGCACTAGGATGTTATATGTTATTTATTTGAAATGAGCATTGTCGGTTAAACTGGACCAAGTAAGAAATTTCCAGTTGGTGAAAGTGTTAGAGACAATCAAGTTGCAAAGTAAACCCAACATTGATAGTGTTCACTAAGATGAAGTATCTTTCAGTTAACTGAGTGATTTTACTGTTGACGGAGTAGTAGCTGACAAAGCATTTAATGCATCACACATAAACCTATCAAGGTTTTTAGTTATAAATACATAGGAAATGAACTCATTTGATCATATTACATTCAAGAGTGAACCAGAGTGATTTGAGTGAAGAAAATCAGAGCCATTCATGACTATTTGAGCACATCATGAGAAGTTTGAGACCGATTCAAGTAAGTTTGCAGCTAACTGAGCCTTCTACACATAGTTTTTGTGAAGCCCTAAATTTACAGTCACGATGGCATCATCTTCATGATCTGTTCAATCCAAGGAAGAGAAAGGAAAGAAGGTAACATTGATCAAGGCCTTGAATTATACTAATCCTTACTACAAAATTCATTCAGAAGTTGCTACACAATTCGATGACAAGGGCACATTTTCTTTGATATTGCCTAGGGTTCTACTAGTGAAAGACATTAGGTCTTATACACATTGAAAGATCTTAGAGATTTGTGACTTTGAGCTCGAAGCCACTTATCAAGAACTTTGCATTGGTGGAAAACTGAAGGATGAGAACAAACACTTGGAGGTAAAAGGGTTCACTAATGTATTGTATTTTTTGAAAGAGTTTAAAAGAGAATGGATAATAATTATACTGAGCCGTGTACATAAAGGAAATATGTGGTTGGATGAACCGATGCAAATTAGAAAAGATGTTATACATGTGGTTATCGGGTATCCAACAAATAATAATGCAAAATAAGTAAGACACCCAATGAAGACCGAGATTGAAAAGCTAACATGAGCAGAATGGGACGACAGAGACATGATGATAAACACCATCAGTGACCCTAAGATGAGATTTCATGCGTATGTCATCTCTTATAAGATATTTCAATTGAGAAAAGTGAACAATGTTGCATGTGGAGCAATTGACATCATACATAAAATTGTGAAGAAGGGTTTGCAACTTGACCTAGCTGAGCTGATGCTAAGATAGCTGGAAGAAAACATGCAAACCATCTGAGTCGCAAGATCAACACATACAAATTTAGTTTACTTTTTGTATGTACATTTTTCTATCTGCAAAACTATTTTCCCTTAGTTGGTAATGTTGAATGGGATGTAAAATGACCGGTTATAATGTAAATAAGTGAATTCATTAGCAACTTAGATAAGAATTTTGAGCCAGTTATGGAAGATTATTTTGGTAAATTCAAGGAAAGAATGCAGAAAAGAACAAGGATTCCTATAGAGTTAGTTGAAAAATATAAGGATGATATTTGTTTCCTAGTAGACACTGCCACCACCCTAATTAAAGTAGTTGAGCTGATGACAACTTTGCTACCTCCTATGGAGTATGAAATTGACATAGACCGAGCTACAAAATCAATAAAGGCTTTACTTACTGGGTGTAAGGATAAAGGTACCACATGGTTTGGAACATATAAAGAAGCCAAGTCCAAAATAAAGATGGGAATGGTAGTAGAAAAGATGGGAAGGAAAAAGGATAAAATGGTAAAATCCTTGAAGAAAAAATTCAATGTCACAGATGAAGAAGATGAGAGATTAGTTGAAGAGGAAACTAAGGAACATGAACCTGTTGTTGAAGATGTGGATGAAGAGGCCACCGAGTCTGATGAACAAGAACAGGTAGAGCCACCTAAGGCTACAAAAGGAAAAGGTAAATAGGTTGATACTTCAACCTAAACAAGGAAAAGATAAAAAAATGGTAGTACACCACCTTTGAAGAAAGGTGTAGCAAAAATTGCAAGACCTGCACCAACTCACACTTATTAGAAAAAGAGAGGAGAAAAAGAACCTACTGAGCTCCCTGAACCTAAGAGGAGAAGAAAAATGATAAGAGGAAAGGATGACATAGACTCTAAAGATGAAGATAATGATCAATTCCAAGTTGTAATAAATAAAGGACCACAAACTATTGATGAAGTCACATAAGGAATAAAGAAGACAAGAAGACTTGATACTCCTAAGCTTAACAAGTATTCCAACCTGAGCACCAAAGATCTAGATAAGTTGGAGGAAGCTATTATAGGTATGATGAGTAATTTTAAAAGAGTTACAATTGAATTTTCAAGCAGCATACCAAAATAAATATATGACAAAGTATCTTCTAGATGGACATATGCACTTCAAACCGAGAAGAGGATGAGAGAAAGGTCTCTAATTTTGGCAAAACCTAATTTCACTGTCTCTGAGATTGATGCTACCTTGCAACAATATGAAGACAATTTTTTGATGAAGGCAAGAGAATTTAATATTTTACAAGGTAAAATACAAGAGGTTGATGAGGAAAGTAGGAGAATCTAGACTAAAACTCTAAGTCCACTAGAAAAAACTGAGGCAACTGCACCTGTAGTTGATACTGATCAACCTTGACTAAGTTTATAAGAAGGTGTAC